>JALHCE010000060.1:0-84896 GCA_024340795.1 Tolypocladium amazonense
GGGGGGGGGGGACCTACAGGTGCCGCCGTTGGGCGACCCATACGGGCCGCCGTCTTCCCTCGCCGTGCAGCCTTGCCCCGGCCATTGCGGGATCGAGGTGTTCTTGTAAGTATTGTCGCAGTTGTGGGTGAGGATTGGAGAGGTGTGATGGTCGCCATCTTCGAGGTAGCAGGCGCCGTAGGTCTCCTCCGCGCCGGTGTGAATCGCCGGGATGTTGACGTTGACCATGTTCCAGCCCTCGTAAAGGTCAATCTCGCCTCCGTTGGGCCACTTTGGCGTGCCGAGCGTCCAGCTATGTACGCGTTAGCTAGATCTTGAGGTGTCCAGGAACGGTGCAGAAGGCCTGTGGCTTACAAGGCCGGCCAGGAGCCGCAAGCAGGCTTCGGCAGGTGGGTGAAGCGCGCAATGATCACGCCGTGCTTAAACCGGTGCTGGGACTCGAGCCGGAAGCTGGGGCGGCCCTGGCCGTCGACTTTCACCTCAGAAACTTTGTTCGTGTGATCGACGCCGAGGTAGACCTCGTTATCTTTGGTGATCTTCGCGATGCCCTGCGCGAGGGCATCGCTCTTGTTCAGGTAGCGCACATGGCCGTTGTTCAAGTCATTGATCTGGACGTGGTCAGACGACGTGTCGCTGCATTGTCGAGGTTCAGGAGCAACATACAGTCATGAAGTCAAACTCGTTAAACAGGTTCGTATGGTCGAAGGTGAAGGCGACGGGATACTTCTTGGCGAGAGCCTCGCCGGCAAAGGCCAAGGCCGCCACGCCGACAGCACGCAGAGAAGCAACCATTTTGGGGGGAAGGGGAACTATCTAGTAATGAGTGAGGTGGGAACCGAAGCAAGCTTCCTTTGGCACAAGGGACTCGGCCTTTATGCTTCTGGACTGCTCAACTTCATCAAAGGATGGGCATTCAAAGGAAGGACTGGTCAGAGAAACTCTGAGTTGAAGGGATAGACAACGGCTCGGTCGCGGCTCAATACTCGCATCTTATATATCTAGGAAGCACACGGCTGCGGGCCAGTCACCGACTCGGACATCTCCAGGACTCGTAACAGTTCGTCGGCATAATCCTAGCCTTTAACGGAAGTATTAAACGGATGGCAGGTTAACGGCGAAAGCCTGGTCCGTCGTACATCCAGGCACTCGGGTTTCACTCGCACCATTTACAGTCCACGCTTGCTCCATTTGGAGCTGAACGATCGGGTTCCTGCGTGCCCGATTCGGGAATTTGCAGGCATCTAGCTGGGACGGATATGCTTGGCGGGAACCCAGGGAGGCTATACGGGCGGCCAGTGGCATGACACCCCGTGGAGTCGTTACTCGCCCTTCCCTTCTGTTTTGTCATCCATATCTCAGGTGCCGGGACTAAGAAACCCGCCCCATCATCCGAAGGGAGGATCGGGAACCCCCGACGTATCGTATTTCGCGAAGCCCGTCGCGGTCGTGAGCATGGCAGCGGGACTTAAATCGGCAGACGCGCGTGCCGGGCAAGCCGACCAGGCATCCTGATTCGGTCTTCCAGGGGCCACGCAAGTCCCAGGCGAGCGCTGGCATGGAGATGCCAGCAAGCGAGGCACGCCCTGCCGACGATAAAGTTTCTGATACGGACGTGGAATCAATGCACTTGAGCCGCTGCGTCGGCGGCAGTTGACGCAGTCGCGGTGCCAGGCACTCGTGCCAGAGAGAAACACGCATGATCGCACGCATGATCGCAGCGGCCATGCTTTCGGCAGTTTTCCTCTGTCGAGACACTCGAAACTTACTTGTATGAGCAATGTGAGCCATGCTACGGTGCCTACGCGGGACGGGCCCAAACTGTCCCGCGGCCTTACGGCTTCTCGGTCGAACTTCAGCTTTTTCGAAGTGCTATTATTAGCATTTCCATGTCTCAGCAACACGTTCGCAACACGTCCGATGGCACCTTTCCCCTGAGGGGAAGAAGCACAGTCGAGGTAGGTGAGTTGAGAGCAAAATCCCGCCTCGGGGTTGGAGGAGGACGGCCGGCGCTGGCTCCACAAAAAGTTATGTAATCATCTAGCTTTGAGACGACGACCCTCTGCTGCAAATCAATCGACGACGACGACAAACGGACGACGACGCCGAACCTCAGCCTCGAGCCCATTGCGCACACGACACACGCGCACGGCAGCCGCTACACCACCCCCAATCCGCACCCGTCACGAAGCGCCCGCCGCGCAATTGACCGCCGACCCCCCCTCCCAAGCGCGCCGACCGCCAGAGAACCGCCCAGCATGGCGCAGGACATGCCCCCCAAGGGCGGGTACGAGCCCGTCCAGTACAAGGTGCGTCTGACCCCCGGGAGATGGCGACGGGCAGGAATGAGGCCGGGCTGGCTGGCCGCGTGCGCGTGCGCGGCGGAGGCACGCCACGAGGCGAGGCAGCATAGCCAGCCGCCAGAGACTCGGCATCACGATAGCGAAGTAGCAAAACCCGCTAACCCGCCCGCCGCAGCGAAACCTGCCCGCCAAGGGCTTCCGCCCGGGCCTCCTGCTGCTCGGGATGGGCGCCGTCATGGGCTACGGGTGGTACAAGCTGGTGCACGGCATCCGCGAGGCCAACGAGCTGGCGCGCGAGAAGATGTGGGCGCGCATCCACCTCATCCCGCTGCTGCAGGCCGAGGAGGACCGCGACCAGGTGCGCCGCTACCTGGCCGACCAGCAGCGCGAGAAGGAGCTGCTCGGCGACAACACCAAGGTCTACCACAACGACCGCTTCGTGAGGCCGACCTTTGCCGTCGCCCCCGCCCCGACGAAATAAATAGAGCGTCCCGGAAGCGCGGTGCATGGTGGCAAGGAAACGGAAATGTATATATGTGTACTGGATGGGTGGCACGCGCGCGTCGAATACGTGGCGCTGCCGTGGCCGAAGAGACTCGCATTCATATCATCCTCCACGCCGAGTAGATGGTGCTCATGCCTAATGTGATGTGATGTCCAGCACCAGCAAGAGACGCACCCAAAGTCTGCTTCACTACGTACGCCTGGCCTCGTCCAATTAATACGGAGGATAGAGTCCTCGTTCACCGTCACTCACATCACTATCACTCACGTCAATACGAGTAGACAAGGCGATCCGTCGTCACAGGGCACAGCCACTTCATGCCATTCGTGCGGTCCGCCGGCCAAACAGAAGTGGGTATACATTTTCAACCATGGAGGCAACACAATGCGTCAAAACTCCCCGCCGTGAGCCCCGATACCGTCAGTTACATTTCGCTCTAAACAAGCCCCAGTCGCCATGCCTCGCGCGCCTCGTGAATATGTATCCAGTGTCCATCATCGTCATCCCTCGGCCGCCTCCAGCTCTGCCAGCAGCTCCCTCTCAAGCTCGTCGTCGTCAATGTCGCCGTCGTCACCGACGGCATTGGCGGCATCCTTGTGGTTGGTCGTTGGCAGGCCACCGCCTTCGCCTGTGGCGGCGTCGACCTTCACTGGAATGCTGCTGTCCTGATCTTCGGCCTCGCCGCCGTTGGGAGTCCGCACCGACCGCAGTGCCGACGTTCCTCGGCTTCGCGACAGACGCTGCTTCTTGGCCAGGATGCTCTCGCCTGCGACGCTCGATGTGCCATCTCCATCCGCCTCATCCGCGTCTGCCGGCTTCTTCCGCTTCTTGCCCTTCCTCTTGGAGTTCTCCGTGCCGTTGCTCTCCGTCTCCGCGTCTATTCCGCCCTCGGCGCCGTCCTCCGACTCCCCGGCTTCCGACTCGGCTTCCTCATCATCCTCGTCTTCGTCCTCGTCTTCCTCGTCGTCTTCTTCATCATCGTCCCCCTCGTCGCCCAAGAACTCTTCGAGGTCCTTGTCCGCGGTGTCCCAGTCAAAGTCCTTGAGGTCTCTGGCATCAGACTCCGCGTTCTCCGTCTCCGACGCAGGCTCCGTCATGTCGTCTGAGCGCTCGCGGTCCGCATCGAGAATGTCCAGGTAGTAGGGCCGCTCGTCTAACCGTCGCCACTGGCTCAGACAGTCCGTGAGCCAGTTCTGATTGACGATCTTGATGCTCTGGATTTTGGCCGCCTGCTGCACCTTTTTCGTGCGAGGCCGCGACGTCGAGACGACCAGGTGCGTGACGCGCCTCGACACGCTGTCGAGAACCTGGGCGCCGAAGCTCTGCGCCTGCATGCCGATTTCCGACTCCTCCACGTTGACGCCCAGGGGAACCAGCCCGGAGAGCACAATCACGAGGCCCGAAAGCACGTTCGACTTGAGCTCGTCGAGAATGTCGCCCACGTCGGGCACCATGGACAGATCAACGCCGTCGTCGACCGACGACCTCCGGCGCGCCCTGGAATGTCCCGGCGGGTGTGTTGGCTCCGATTGTCTTCTCTCTTCCCGTCTCCTGTCGTACGTCTCGTAGAAGGAGGCATGCAGGTCGGTGAGATGATCCTGCAGGGAGATGAGCTCTTCGTCATCGTCGTTCAGCAAGTGCTGGCGGTGGTGGGCGTGCGGCGCTTCGCCCGCCTCGGCTTCTTGCAGCTCTTCCTGCTTGTCGAGCTCCTCCTGCATGTGCAGCAGGGGCCTGTCCGTAAGCTGCTTCTCGAGCGTCTTCTCTTGCTCCTCGGCCTGAACCTTCAGGCTCATCTGATCGTCCGCGCCGCCCATCCTGGCGAGCTCATCGAGCGGGGATACCTTGGCGTCGTCTTGCGTCGGGCTCGGCTTCTGCGGCGGCGCCGCGGCAGCCAGCGAGCCGTTCGCCTTGGATGGGGCCGGCAATATGTCTGTTCTTTTTGGCAGGAAGCTCGAGTTGATGTCACCGATGCCCTTGAAGAAGTCGTACGGCACGACCTTGATGAGGTTGGGTCGGTTCCTCGGCCAGACGTCGGAGCGGTCGTCGATGATGACGACCATGTTGGTGCTCACGGGAAACAGCCGCTGCAGGCTCTTGGAGGTGATGCTGCCGTTCTCGTCGCGGCTGATGACGCGGTTCCCGAAGAGCTTCCTGTCCGGGTCGACGATGCGCGCAATGTTGAGGGCGTAGGCGCGGGTGCCCATGGTGTAGACGTGCAGCTCGTATAGGCTGGCCACCTCCTCGAGGAACTCGCGCAGGCCCGGGCGCAGCTTGATGTAGTAGGTGCAGCCGCTGGCGAGCCCGCGCGGCCCGTCGTCGTTGAGCTGGAAGCTCTTGACGTGCTTGACGGCGTCGTGGTTCGGGTTGGAGGGGTCGCGCTGCCACTCGCCGACGGTGGGCTCGATGCAGGCGTGGATGATGGTCTGATCGAGGTCGACGACGAGGCTCAGCTTGCGCTGGCGCAGCAGGCGCTTCTGGGCGTCATGCTCGGCCTTGGTGGCGACGCTCTCGCTGACCATGAGGCCGGTCTGGTCGTGCGTCATGTTGATCATGGCGCGGTCCGTGTCCTTCTCCTCGCTGGCCCAGTTGATCTCGGTCATGTCGGCGCCGCAGAGGCTGCACAGGCCCTGGATCTGGACCTCGTGGCCGCAGGCCTCCTCGACGGTCATGCAGGGCGTGTCGGCGCTGATGACGGAGCCCTCCGCGATGCGCCATTCCTTCAGGCGGCCCTCGGCGGGGCTGTCGAACTCGGTGTAGGTGGTCTCGTCGGTCCACTCGTCGTCGCCGACCCTGCGCCGCCAGGAGAACTTGTACTCGATGATGTTCTCCTGCTTCTTGATGGCGTCGCCGGGCGACTTGAGCAGCTTGGTGATGGTGATGGGGTAGTGCAGGCGCGAGCCCAGGGAGACGACCTTGTCGTACATGGTGGGCGGGCTGCTGCTGCGGGAGGGCTGGTGGGACTGCAGAGGCGAGCCGTCGTTAGAAACTCTTTACTCTTGTTGCTCTGACGCGCCATGCGACGGAGCGTCGAGCGGCGGCTCAATTGACGGCGGGACACGTACCTAACGGCCTTCCCCGGTCTCGGTCCTTCTCGGCGAAACTGCTCGAACCAAGCCCATGGCCTGCCTCGCTGCGCGCGCGTGCAGGTCGAGGTGTCGCGTGGAGCTGCTAGCCTCGAGTCGAGCTGCTAGCGGACCGGAGGCGGCGGCGAAGCTGCACGAGCTTGGGCGGGTCTTCAAAAGCGCGTCGTCGAGGTCGTCGCCGCAAGGGCAGAGCAAGCAGCTGGCGAAGAAACTCAGATGGCGAGAGGCGAGGTGGATTTGTCGCCTCTGCTGTTGCGTGGATGCCTGTTTCCTGCGTCGTTTGCTGCAGCCGTTTTATAGCACCACCAAGCGCAGACGTGACGCACCTACCCGGAAGCGGCAGCCAGTCGAGTCCAGTCGAGTCCAAGCTTCAGCGGCCAAATCACGTGGTTGGGGGGGAAGCTGGCGCTGGATGGAGAGCTCCCACACGTGGTGTGTCAGGTGATTGGCTGGAGCTGGGGCGTGTGGAGGAGAGTCGAGGGAGTTGGTTGGTTGCTGGTGGGCAGCGTCGATGAACAGCACCGGAACACCAAAGGATCGCTGCAGCAGTCTCTCTGTGCTCCGAATCTCTGTTCAACACGAGCTGTCGAGATGTGCGCGCCGCCGTCACACAAGGCTCTGCTGTCGAAGGGGTCGGGAATAAAAATAAAAGAATAGGCCTCGGCGGGAACAATCATCAATGTCGAACAGTTGCTCGTCCTGGGCCGCCACAGTCCCTGTTCGCAGCCCGGGAGCACCCCGCCCTTTTGTACTTTGCGGCTTTGTCCTGCCACCCTGCAGGGAGGACGCCTCCCCCACGTACCCATTGGCCACACACAGCCCACCTGCTTTGAGCTACCCTACACTTGATGAACGCCGATACAACTGCCCATTCAGCAGCAGGCCGGCGCGCTACCGAAGCGGTCGGCCCTGGACCTCACGACTGCCCTTACGCACGATATAGAGAGGGCACTGTCCGAAGGCCGAGTTGCAACCCTGCTGACGATGGACGTCCAGGGCGCCTTCGACTGCGTACAGAGGCAGCGACTCACCAACCGGCTCACCGAGCAAGGCTGGCCGAGACGGATCGTCCGCTGGGCCGACTCTTTTATGAGAGACAGGGCCGCCGCGGTCCGCTACGAGGATATCAAAACGCCGGTCGAGTCACTGAACTGTGGCCTGCCACAGGGCTCGCCGGCGTCTCCGATACTGTTCTTGCTCTACACGGAGCCCATCTTCCGGCTCGGGGACCCCCAACGCCGCTTCGGCTACGCGGACGACGTAGCAATGCTCCATATAGGGAGATCCCTCGCCGACACAGCGGCTTGCGCAATAGCTTCGGCGCAAGAATTGGTCAACTGGGGACGAGCTAACGGCGTATCGTTCGACCCGGCTAAGACCGAGGTCATGCACTTTACCCAGCGCCGTAGCGATAACGGGCTCAACCCGGTAGTAACCCACGGGGAACGCGAGGTCTGTCCGACTACTGGCCCCGGCGCCGCCTTACGCTGGCTCGGAGTCTGGTTTGACCGGAAGATGACCTTCAGAACGCACGTCGATACCCAGGCCGCCAAGGGAAGGAAGCTCGCTGAATTCCTCCGCAGCCTCGGCAACTCTAGCAGAGGCCCGCCGGTAGCGACCACGAGGGCAGCTCTCATTGCGTGCGTACTGCCGGTAATGCTCTATGGGGCCAACACTTAGTACCCAGGGCGCACGAAATAGGGGCCCGGCTAGCCCGTAGCACTTGCACGGATCCAGACCCTGCTACGCAAACTATAGGGCACGCTGAACGTTGGGCTACGAGCCGTCTTGCCGGTCTAGAAGACGATACCAGTGAAGATACTATACCGCGAAGCAGGAATCGCGCCAATTGATGTCTTGCTGGACTCAGTACGGATAAAAGCAGCAGCCCGTCTAAGTACACTAGACGCCCGGCACCCCTTAGTACGGCGACTTACACGGTTTTGCCCCGGCCCGAACGCCGGCCCGGTCCGGCCCTCCGGCACGCCAGTTAACGTCACGCCCGACCAACCCTACAAACACTCACAAAACTCCATGATTGTTCATTCATGACATCTATCGTTGCCGAAGTCCAACATCAAATTATCCGCAGCCACGCCAGGTACGACCCCAAACCCTGCCAAAGCTGCTACCAATATCATCATCATCGTACACGTGCCCACATAAGTCTTCACGCCTATACTGTAACTGTAAGCATCCACAACTGCCGCCTCAGGCGGCGGCCTGGACCACCTTGAAGCCTTCCGACACCGTCTTTGCAATCTCCTCGTTCTTGTGCGGCAACAGCCCCAGCGCAAACGCCACGTCGTTCCACTGCCGCTCCGTCTCGCACCGCGGAAGCCTCGCCGCCAGCTTCTCGGCCAGCTGCTTGGCATGCTTGTCCTGCGAAAGTTCACCGTTAGCGATGCTGCTTGCACGACACCCGCAACGATGCAGACGTACCTTCTCGACAAAACCCAGTAGGAACCGGATGATTCGCTTGAAGCTCTCCTCCTCCATCCGGCCTCCGGCGCTCAGCAGGCTGAACATGTCCACGAAGTGGTTGTACACGGCGTTGTCCTTGGTGCTCAGCTCCGTGAAGAACATCCTCGCCAGGTCCGCGATCCTCCTGTCCTCGTCCTCCAGGCACTTGGCCATCTCGCCCAGCTGGCCCTTGACCTTGACCTGGCCCGCCAGGATCAGGAACGTCAGCGTCATGAGGCACGTGCGCTTCACCGACGCGTCGTCGTCGGCCAGCCGCCGGTACAGGAAGTCCGTGTTCTCGTCAATCAGGTGGTTGAAGCAGACGGCCATGTCGCCCAGCGCAATCACGGCGTTGGATCGCACCGTCGCGTCGGGAGAACGCTCCATGATGGTGATGAGTAGCGGCAGGTTTGCCTCGCAGTACTCCGACGACACGCACATGAGCTTCGCCAGGCACAAGGTCGACGCCGCTTGCAGGCCCTTGTCGGCGTAGATGTTGTTGTTGGCGCAAATCTCCGACACGAGCGGCCCGAACAGCGCCAGCAGCGAGTTTGGCCCGTACAGCAGCTCGCGCTCGCGGATGTGCGCCATGGCCTCCGTGAAGTCGTCTTCTGTCGTGCCGCCGATGAGGTCAAGCTCGTCTGCGTCCTCCTTCTCCTTGTCCGTCTTGGCGCCGGCTTGCTTCTCCTTCTCTTGCTTCCTACGCTTGAAGTCGAGCTCGCAGAGTTCGAGGTGGACGATCTGCTTGATGGCAACGTGGCCGACGATGAAGAGCAGCTGCGACAGCGCGATGGCGTTGTCGCGCTTCTTCGGCTGCGTCTGGGGCATCTGCATCACCGTCGGTTCTGCTGCGTCGGCCACCGCCTGCGTCTCGCCGCGGGAGGTCGGCCGCGATGAGGAGCGCGACTGGGGGCCTCCAAACACCTGCCGGGTCTTGCGCCGAATAATGTCCGAGCAGAGCGTGTCGGGGTGTTTCGAGATGGCATATATGGCGTTGATGGCCTGCTCCGCCACTCCGTACCACTCCTTGCTGTCCGACGGCACCTCGGTGATGGCCGCGAGCCGAGCCGACACCGCGTGGTCGTTGGGCAGCCGGGCAAACTTTGTCGTCGACTCCTTGGCCTGGCGACCTTGCGGGTTGATTCTCCTGAGGGCTATGCACGTGTACTTGGCCAGCTGCAGATCGTTGCGGCCGTGAGCTCCCAGACCTGTGCGGAGCATCGTCTCGATCTCGCCAACGACGATCTCGGGGTTGGCGGTGGCAAGCATGCCCAGCACGATGATCGCGCCCCGGCGCTGAGTTCTCGAAATCTCTCGCTTCTGGACGCCGTAGACTTGCCACAGCTTCGAGACCACGATGTCGGGGATTATGCCGGCCGCCATCATGGTCGCGAGCAGCTGCTCCAGCGAGGTCAGCTCCGCCGGAGTTGCTCCAAAGGTCAAGCTGATCATGTTGCGAGCGATATAGTTGGCAGCGTCGTTGGGGCTGAACGTCTCCGGCGCCTCGAAGAAGAGCCTCCTGTAGCACTCAATCAGGTGAGTCTGGACGCCCTTGCCCTCGTCGCTGTTGCCCTTGGTCCAGATAAGTCGCAGCATTCGCCGGATGCCAAGTTTGTTTTGCTCAATGTTGTACGCGTCGCCAATCTCAAAGTAGTCGATGGCCTCGATGACCTCGCTCTTGTTCCTGGAGCCGAGGAGTTGGCAGACGATGCCGGTGGCGTCGTGCAGGACGTCGATGAACTTGAGAGCCTCGTTGTAGTATCGCCTCGTGAGAGTGAGCTTTTCCATGGCCTCGCTCGTGGCTGCTTGCTCCTGAGCCTTCTTGATTGCGGCAATCTTGTCTTCATCACTCATTGGCTTGGGCTTCTCAGGCGAGCCAATCTGGGTGGCCTCGTCGAGGAGATCATTGTCAACGGTGGTGTTGGCCTTGTCATCGCCAAGTCCAGGCATTCCCGGCGGGGGCTGCAAGGCATTCAGCTCTTCCTCGACCTTGTCATGGCGGTCCTGCCACTCCTTGCGCGAGAGTTGAGCGCCATGCATGACCGTGAAGGGATGCGTCTTGATCAGCGTCCCCAGCAGCTTGATTGCGTTTCGCCGCACGTTGCTGCTCTTGTCCTCCAAGCTCTGGCAGGCAAGCTCGGCTGCCTTCTGCCGCCGCTTGGGGAACTTTTGCTCAAGTTCGCAAAGCCTCATGTATACTTGCAGCGTCCGGGATCTGCAGTAGGGGTTGATGTCGAGGAAGCGCTCCTCGAGCACGTCGAAAAAGGCGTTCAGCTGGGACTTGTGGTTCTCACTGCGTTCGTCTTGCTTGCTGAGGTGGGAGATCATGTTGCCGCAGACCTCGATCAACGCGCAGCGGAGTGTGTACGACTGTTTTGATCAGCATCTGCTCTGCCTGCGCATTCAGAAGGGGAGGTTGTGTCGTACCTCACTGTCAAGCTGCTTCGCCAGCATGGTCATCTGCTTAATCACTAGCCTCGGCGCCAGCTCCGACAGCTTTGCGATGAATGAAGAGACCGACTTTGGTCCACGTGTATCGTTGGAGTTGAACTCCTTGTTGCTGATTTCCCGCAAGACCTCGTCAGCAAGTTGAGGGTAATCGTACGTCTCGGCTAGGATATGCAGAAACTCGGCCATGGGCTCCGACAGATGCTCAAAATAGGTGAGGTTCTGGATAACGTTGATTTGCGCCGCTGCCCTGCGTCAGCGTCCTGTTCCGAAATATGTCACGCGTGCAGCTTACCATATCCGTGGCCGTGGTGCTTGACGGCGATGCAAAGAACCTTGAAACAGTGCATGCGGATGGGAGTGGTCTTTGCCCGCTGCTCACTCTCCAAGATCATGTAGACCGGCCGGGTGAGCAGCCCAATGAAGGTGTCCCTCTCGCTGGTGGTCAAGAAGATCTTGGACAACTTCAGCTTCAGAACTTTGCACATGATGTCCAGCGCGGACTGGAGTTGCGTCGCCGAGTCCCAGGAGTCTTCTTTTGAAGCATTCTTCTTGGGCTTGCCACGTCCGCGAGCGGCGGGCGCCGAAGAGGACTTCTCCGCCGCCTTCGTCTCTACCGCTGCGATGGTCCACTGAAGGAGGAAGCCGTAAATTTCGAGGAGCTGCTTGTGGTGGAGCAATGCGTCCTGCTCGTCGTTTGACTCGATGTCGTTGTGCACGGCGTCGGTCTCGGCGCCCAGGCCGCTCATGACGAGATCGAAGACTTTGCTGAGTGCATGCGTCGGCAGGAATGACGTATACCTTGGAGACGATGTTAGGAGACCGCTTCAGGGCCAAAATATACAACAGAATGGACAGCAGGGACAGCTCTCACTTGAGCAGAAACTGGAGCGAGTCCATATTGGCGGCGCGCATGATGGCGTCGGGGTTGTCGGCCACGGCATCGACGATGGGATTCAGCACCGGGTTGATGACGGGGTTTGTGAGCGCCTCAGGGTCATTTTCGCAGTCAAACAGCGCACTGTCAGCCTCTGGTGTGGGTATCGTGGCCGGATCGGACATGTAGTGCTTGAGCGCATCGTTGATGTCGAAGTTGATAGAGGCCATGGCGGGCAAGGCTTCCGCCGCGGCGGGGTGCGTTTCGAGAGGCGATTCGATCACGACGAGAACGGAGGCCGTTCGCGCGGCGCTGATGATTTTGGCTGTCTGGTTAGTACGGCAGGCGCAGATGCCCGGCTTGTGGATGCCTGACGGTGGTGGTGGTGCTGGTGATGTTGGTGATGTTGCGTAGTGGCTTCCCGGCAACGGAATGTTTTTGTTTTGTTGCAACGCGCTGCTCCCCCACCATGGCGCTAGTCGTCGCGCGTCTCGCTTGCGCTGCCCGCCACAACGCCTGGGACCCCTGCATCCACAGCGCGGCAGCCCCTCCACAGCGCTGGGACTGCAGCGAACCACCAGCGGAAGCTCCCCCGCGCAGGGCGAGGCTTGAACGTTTTGTTTGAACTGCGTTTGACTGCTCTTTGACGAATCTGTCGGTCCATTGACTTCAATCACGCCGCTCCCGCTGCATTGGACGTTCCTCGACCGCTTGCCGAGAGGTCCCTGGAGGGATTGCGGACGGAGGAGGGCACAAGGGAGCCGTCGAAACCATGATGGCGGCAGTGAGACGCCCGGTCGAGGAGCCCTTCGATATCCACGAGGATGCTCGGACCGAGGAGACGGAGATGATGGTCGAAGACGAAGCGCAAGAAGCCACCGAGGAGCCGCAGCCAGAGGACGAGGGCGAGGAAGAAGAGCAAGAGGAGGAGCAGGAGGAAGACGAGGGCGAGGAAGACGGCGACGAGAAGGGCTCCGACGAGGAGGAGGTCGAGGACAGCGTCCAGGCTGACATGGACAAGCTACAAGAAGACTTTCCGGGCTTCCGGGACAAGTACCGGCTCATCAAGCGCATCGGCGAAGGTAGGACGGCTTCTGTACCACCGCAGACCCGGCAGAGCAAGGTAGACTGACATAACCTCGCCCAGGCACATTCTCAACCGTCTTCAAGGCCGAGGACCTCCATTACAATCACTACGACAACAGCTGGGACTTCGAGGACGACTCGTCCAAGTGGACGCCCCCTCCGCTCAAGCGGCAGCAGCGTCACCACGACGAGCGACAGCAAGACGACCACCGTCGCCACCAACAACACAGCTTCCACCAGGCCCAGCGCTCTCCCCGGCGGCGGCCGCGTTACGTCGCCATCAAGAAGATCTACGTCACGTCAAGCCCTGCGCGCATCCTCAACGAGCTCGAGCTGCTCTACGACCTGCGCCAGTGCCCGTCCGTCTGCCCGCTCATCACCGCCTTCCGCCACACCGACCAGGTCGTCGCCATCCTCCCGTACTTCCGCCACGGCGACTTCCGCACCTACTTCCGGGACATGACCATGCCCGACATCGCCATCTACCTGCGCAGCCTCTTCACCGCGCTGCGCAGCGTCCACGAGCACCGCATCCTGCACCGCGACATCAAGCCCACCAACTTCCTCTACGATCCGGCCGCCCAGCACGGCGTCCTCGTCGACTTTGGCCTCGCCGAGCGCGAGGGCTCCGACTGCAAGCCGTGCCTGTGCCACGAGCAGCGCGAGCTGCGCAAGTACCGCCAGGCCAACTCCGCGTGGGCAATGCATACGGGCCTGGGTGCCGGGCCCGGGCAGCAGCCGCAGCAGCAGCAGGCTGGGTACCCCAAGTCGGATACCCGGCCCTCACGGCGCGCCAACCGTGCCGGAACCAGAGGCTTCCGCGCCCCTGAGGTGCTGTTCAAGTGCACCGAGCAGACGACGGCCATTGACATCTGGTCCGTCGGCGTCATCCTCCTCACCATCCTCTCCAAGCGCTTCCCCTTCTTCAACTCAGCCGACGACGTCGAGGCCATGATCGAGATTGCCACCATCTTCGGCAACAAGCGCATGAAGGCCGCGGGGCTCCTGCACGGCTGCGTCTTCGAGACAACCATCCCCACCGTCGGCCAGCAAGGGTTCACCATGGAGAAGATCATCCTCTGGAGCACCTGCCGCACCGAGGGCAAGCCGCTCACCGAGCACGAGCGCCTCGCCGTGCGTTTCCTCGAGCGCTGTATGGAGCTAGACCCCACGCGACGCATCACCGCCGAGCAGGCGCTTGAGCATGAGTTCCTGCGGATCGACCAGCCCGCGGCGAGCCAGGAACTGGGCGGCGACGATGATGAAATGGACATGCTGCAGGCATAGGAAGTGTACAACAATTACTGGCCCGGCGTAATGTGGGGGCTCATGATACCAAATATAACCATTGCATCTTGCAAGACAGCGCTAGAGACTGCTTGAGTTCACGGAGACCCTTGACGCTATGACAACTGTAGAGTTCCTGTCAAGAACGCGGCGTATGAGGAGATTTTACTTAAGTGATGCTTGAGGGGGTCCCAGCACCACCCAAGTATGCTCCCTAACAGCATCTGAACGGCGACATCACCTTTCAAGCAGCCAAAGTCATGGAACGCGCGTACATGAACATGTCAAATCATCCGTCGGCCGTCGTTGCATGGGCTTAAATCGATTTTTATTCGTTATAACTCCATTTCGAGAGTCCCCTGATGCAATGCTCGAAACCGACCAACCCGGGTGTGCCCTCCGTGCGCGGGAAGGGCCCGGGGATCCCATTTTCCGTCATGTGTGGAAAACCGATTCCAAATCCCGCAAGCAAGCCCCGACTCCAGCGCAGCATGTATTGTACTGTACTTTACGCCACCAGCTCGACAACGCCACCAGCCGCCTTGATCTTCTCCTCAGCCAGCTTGCTGACCCATCTCGCGCGAACAACCAGGGGAACCTCGGGGAGGCGGCCCTTGCCCAGGACCTTGGAGTAGCCGAGGGGCAGGAGGTCGAGGACGGGGACGGTGTCCTTCTTCTCGCCGGAAATGTAGGCGTCGCGGGTCTCGACGGGGACCAGGGTCCACAGCTAATGTCCGGTCAGCAAATGTGATTTTTCAGGAATTGTCACCGGAGGATCCAAGAGTCCAATGCAGTCCCTGCCCGGCATTTGCAGTCACGTTTGGTTGTCCCAAAGTTCCCTTCCAATCTACCTTGCACGGGACCGCATAGACCATCGAATACTCGCAGCGTTCGTGGGCGGTATGTACCTTGTCCAGGTTGATGACGGGCTTCCAGAAGTGGTTCTGCTGCTTGTGGAAGTACCGCATACCAACCTTACCGAAGTAACCAGGGTGGTACTATCGCCAGAGTCAGTGTTTCGTGCTCGTCTCGCTCATCGTATCTCGGCGTGTCGAACCTTGTCCATGTTGGTACGGTGGTGGTGCTGACCACCAGCGAGACCACGACCTCCGGGGTGCTTGCGGTGCTTTCCTACACGGCCGTGACCGGCGGAGACATGGCCGCGGCTGTGAAGCAAAATTGTCAGCTCGAATGTTCATCATCGCGTACGACCACCGCAACGGCACGATCTGCCTCGCAACGCCAATCGCACCACCGCAGCAATCGCGCTCTCAATCGTGCAGCAACGGGCTCGTCGAGGGAACAGGAAAACGTACTGCTTGCGGGTCTTCGAGGTTCGGGTAGGCATGGCGACGTCGGTGGTGTTGTCGCTTTTCCGATGTTTTGCGTCGAAGACTGGGAGTGGGTGGTTATTGATTTTGCGCCTGCTAACCCTTGGGACGGACCCGGAGCCCGGAAAATCTTTAGGCGAGAGGGCATTACAGCCCTAATGTGGGAGTGGACGTTTTTGCGCTGGTCCGTGATCCACCCGACGCCAGTCAGGTGACTTGGCGGACTCACCGCGGGGAGGTCGTAGCGGACCCACCAAAACGGCTCAACACCAATCGCGACCATCGTGAGCTCACATGCGAGTCCGCCAGTCACTCGCTGCAGATCCGACAGGCGCCGAGATGACGAAGTGCGTCGTTGCGAGCCTGAGAAAGAGGCGTCCTGCTCATCATGGACTCTGTCGATGGCGCTGAAGTTGCCGCCCATCGATTGGAGAAGCTGGACTTCCACCATCCGTACACCCCCTACGATGTTCAGGAGCAGTTCATGAAGACAGTCTACCAAGTGCTGGAAGCTGGCGATGGACAAGTCGGTATTCTGGAAAGCCCAACTGGCACGGTAGGTTTGACTTTTCCCTTAACAACAAGCATGCGACTCGACCCCTTTGTGGGCTGTTACCATGACGCGTCCCGTGAAGCGGAAACTGACCCAAAACCAGGGCAAGTCTTTGTCGCTGATATGCGCATCCCTGACCTGGCTGCGAAATCACAAGTCGAACAGACACGAAGCCGCCTTGAAAGACGCCGGAGAGGCGTACAAGGATGAACCTTCGTGGCTCGTGGACCAGTTGCTACGGCGCAAAAGAGAAGAGCTCGTTGGGAGGTGGCAAGACAGGGAGAAGCATCTCGAAGCCGTCCGACAGAGGGAAAAGGCGCGCGAGGGCCGGGATCGCAAGCGGCGGCGCGTCGAAGAGGCTGATGCGACAGGATCGCAAAACGCAAGAGACGAGGACGCCGAGTGGCTCCTAGACGACCGTGAGACTTTCGACTCGGGAGCGCAAGATGCCCTCTCCGGACTGAGCAAAGAATCGCGAGAAGTGCTAGAAAGAATGGGTCTTGGCGGGCCAAAGAAGCGCGACGAGGACAGGGAGCTGCCGGAAGAAGAGATCAAGGTGCGAGGCTCGCCGCCCGTGACTGTGCAACATGAGATGGTGACCTTGGTAGATTTATTACACGTCACGAACCCACTCGCAGCTCTCGCAGTTCATCACCGAGCTGCGCCGCCCGTCATTTCCATCCTCGCTGCCGTCATCTGTAGCCAAAGAGCAGCAGGCGACGACGGAGACTGTAAAGTTGCTGCCGCTATCGTCTCGTCAGCGGCTCTGCATCAATCCTTCCGTCTCTCGACTGGGATCAACGCAGGCCATCAACGACCGCTGTGCGGAGCTGCAGCAGAACAAGTCTGGCAACAAATGCTGCTACGTCCCGACGGAGGAACTGCTCAGCCAGACGCATCAATTCCGCGACACTGCGTTGGCAACCCTGCCCGACATCGAGGATCTGCACGACCTGGGCAAGTCCCTCGCAGTGTGCCCATACTATGCTTCCCGCACGGCACTTCCAGGGGCGGAGATCATCACCCTGCCTTACCCCCTCTTGCTCCAGAAGAGTGCGCGCGACGCCCTGGGAATCAAGCTGGAGGGCAATGTGGTAATCATCGACGAGGCGCACAACGTCATGGACGCCGTAGCGAACGTCCACGCGGCAGAGCTTAAGCTGAGCGACCTGCGCAAGGGGAGGGGCATGCTGAGCGTCTACGTCAAGCGGTTTGGGAAGAAGCTCAAGGGCGAGAATCGTGTCAACGTTGGACGGGTCGGGCGAGTGATTGATGGCCTGGCGGAGTGGATGGAGGGCGCAAAGACTTTCAAGGTGGGTTTGATATCGATCTCTCCCGGAGAACATTGACTGATTGCGGACTACAACAGCAAGAGCACGGCACCGTCGACGCAAACGACCTGACGCGGCCAAAGGGCATCGACCAGATCAACATGTACGAACTGATCCAGTACATACAAGAGTCGAAGCTGGCCTACAAGATCGAGGGCTACGCTGCGTACGTTGAACGCGACAAGGAAGCTGGGGGGGCCGGTGCAACGACGCGGTCAAGCACCCCCGTTCTGCACGCGCTGGTATCGTTTCTGGTGGCGCTCACGAATCCCAGTTCGGAAGGCCGCATCTTCTACCAAAAGAGCGTTGGGGCGGCTGCGGACATACAGCTGTCCTATCTTCTGCTCTCGCCGACGCACGCCTTCTCTTCTATTGCGTCCACCGCTCGCGCCGTGATCCTTGCAGGCGGCACCATGTCCCCATTTGATGACTACCGGAACCATCTGTTCCCGTCGCTCGCGGCTCCCAAGGTGACGACGCTCAGCTGCGGGCACGTTATCCCGCCGCAGAACCTGTGCGTGTGGACGCTGGCAGGAACGCGGCCCGGCTCGCCTCCGTTCGAGTTCAGCTTCAAGCGGCGTGGGGATCGGGAAATGATCACGGAGCTGGGATCCGCGGTGCTCAACATGTGCGCCGTGGTGCCGGACGGCGTGGTCGTGTTCTTCCCAAGCTACGGCTATCTCGACGAGGTGGTGGGCGTTTGGCAGCAGCAGCAAAAAGGCGCGGCGGCATCGATATGGGACCGGCTGCAGAAACGCAAGACGGTCTTTCGGGAGGCAAAGGGCGGCTCCAGCGACGAGGTGCTTCAGCAGTACACGGAAGCCATCCTGGGAGGGTCTGAAGCCCAGGACTCCAAGGCAAAGACCAAAGGAGCGCTGCTGCTCAGCGTAGTGGGCGGCAAGATGTCCGAAGGCATCAACTTCTCCGACCGGCTGGGCCGCTGCGTCATGGTCGTCGGGCTGCCGTACCCGAATATCGCATCGCCCGAGTGGAAGGCCAAGATGGAGTACATAGAGTCGACGACGTTCTCCGGCCTCCTAGCGTCCGGGAGCATGGACAAGGAGGCGGCGGCGGCAGCGGCTAGGCAGGCGGCGAGCGACTTTTACGAAAACGCGTGCATGCGCGCCGTCAACCAGAGCATCGGGCGGGCGATCCGGCACCGGGGCGACTACGCGGCGATTGTGCTGGCGGACCGGCGATACGGCGCGGAACGCATCCGTGGGAAGCTGCCGGCGTGGATCCGGGGTGGCATGGAGGCCAAGGGGTCGGCGGCCGGGGACGCGCATGGGCGCGACATGTTGAGCGGGCTGATGGGGGCGCTGGGTGGGTTCTTTCGGGGAAGGGTGTAGGGTAGGGGCGCGAAGGACGCCTACGAGGTCCGCGATGCAGCGGAGAGCGAAGAATGGGACGAGACACGGTGTATTGCGCCCACGAGTGAAGAGGCCATCTGAAGTGATCAAGTGTCATGTTACGAGAGAGCGTTGCAGCGGCTGTGGAGGGGCGCTCGGCGATCTGCTGATGCCAAGACGTTGAAGATTGAGTTGAAGCCATGAAAGATGTTCGATGACCAGTGCAAGCGCCTACGGAGAAGCTTTCCCCGTACAGGGAAAATCTACAGGGCGAGGTGGTTTGTCGGTCGAACGATGAATCGGCGCGGATTGCTCCGACCATGGCCGCGACTATTGTCGAGGCACTGTCAAGTTGCTCGCCGAGGTACCTGAGTCCAAGACGAGACTGATCGGGTGTTTGCGTCCGCAAAGAGCGGCCAAGACACGGGACGGGCGCCACTGGTTCGCATCGGCTGGGCGGGCCCACGTGCTTGGCTGCAATTAGCGGATAGCGGAAAGGGACGAGACTTGATGCCGTGGCTAGTCTCAGCTTGTGGGGTGGAGGGCTTCAACTAACCAATCCACGATTTGGTCGGTTCTGAGAGACGGTGACGCGGCCGCAGCTTAAGCCACAATGAACCAGCAACACTCGCTCGTCCTCATCAAGTCCGAAGGCAGGCGGTCTCGACGGTACATGTATTGGCCAAGCTGTTTGGCCAAAGGGTGTAACAAATCTTCATCTTCGTCTACGGAAGAACCCTTACGATGAAATCCCCCTTGCTTCACGCCATCAGCTTACAAGTCATTAGCTTTGTAGCTCTCTCTCGACAATCTGCCATCGTCTTCTCCGACAACTACGAGGGCCCGGCACCCAACTTTGCCTACGACAGACACACAATTGACGGCAATGGCTCCATAAGTGCTGCATCCGACCCGGTCTTGAACAGCCGCCAATCGGCAAAATTCGTCGTTCCGGATGATGGAAAGTCCTGGAGGGCGGAAGTGGCGAAGGACTCGTTCGGCTATGGGAACTTTTCGTTTTCTTTCGCCAATTATATTCCTTCCAATTGGAGTGATACCGATTTGGACACCATCGTCGCGCAGTGGCACGGCACTGAGCTTGGCGACGGTAACGATACGAATCCCCCAGTTGCGCTTTCCGTCCAGGGAAGCCGGTGGGCGTTAAAGGTCCATTACTTGGACCATCCGGATGACAGCAAGCCACAGCAGCGGCTGCACGACATTGGTAGCGCTCAGAAGGGCCAATGGAACCAGTGGAGCTTCAACATAAGCTGGTCTGCATCAGGGCAGGATGGCACGATTACCGTCGCGCGCGACGGCCAGGTTGTGGTCCATGATACGGGCGCAAATAATTACCATCAGAAACAGGCGCCGTATCTGAAGCAGGGAATTTATCGCCCTGATTGGAACCCGAGCAAAGGCCATGAATACCCCACTGGGAGTGCATCTGTCATTACGTATTGCGGTTATATGATGGTCACCAACCTTAGCAGTACAACGGCCACAACGGGAAGCGTGCCCGCACCGACGCAGGCACACACAGGTGGTGCGGTTCTCCATACGCCGTCCGTTGGACCTATCGGCGCGATTTTATGTATGGTAATCTGGCATATATCTTGATAACTTACTTTTCGTATCCGGCGCGGAGCAGCCTTCCGTCTTACTTCCCGTCAAGCTTCTCTACTGCTGCGGGAATAGCCTCGACTTGGATAGTATCTTCTTGATACTCCCAGCCGCCCAGATCAGCCGAACAGGTCCATTTTCATCAACAAAAGACGGGCTTGGCAGAATACGACGTGGAGACGCCTTCATATCTGCCTACGCAGGATGGGTACATATAGCAGCCTCCCTCTTATCGATCCTCCAGATTGAAGTGGGACAAAACAACCCCGACACAGCCTAGACGAGAGCCAAAACCGCGTGCAAGGACACTCGGGAAGGCACGGACACGTGTCATTGGGTTTCACGTCTCCAGATGAATCGCAATGGAGAACTGACGGGCGCTGCTGCGTTACCCGCGGTACGAGTACGAGTAGAGTTGCACGCGCTAGGTTGGCGCGCCGCGCTAGCGGGCAAATTCTTCCCATGCCGTTCCCACGTTGCGAGCGCCCCCCGCAGCGGACCCGTTGCATGCAGGACTCGATGCAGCGTGGGTGCCGGCAGTGCAGAGGGCTCAATTGACGTAACGAGCGGAAGCAGAGCGCGCTGTCCCCGAGACGACCGAGCTGCGCGGGCTGGATATGTCGCCGAGGCGCTGCTGCTGCTCGGCGCAGGTTTGCAGCGAGGGCGGGTACTTGTAGGACCCTGGGACCCCGACGTTATTAGGGGACTCGTACGAGCTACGGGGGGCGCTTGGACGGTGGGACCGCCCGAAGGCGCGCCCCGGAGAGCCAAGCGACGAGTCCTCCGCACCACTCTCAGGCCAAGCCAGCGGGCCGGCCGTCCGATGGCTGCATCCATGACCTTAGATTCGCTTGGGGCGCCACCAACACCATCCATGTCGGGTTTTCCGAGCTGGCTTTTTGCGCTTCTCGTCGCCCAGACAAAAGAAGGCGTCCGTCTGCCGCTTCTCGGTACTCCCTCTCCCCTCAACTTCCCTCGTTGTTGATGCGGACGGGCGACGACGTCGACAACGACACCACGACACACATCTCAGCCCGACAGACACGCAGCATGGCCAAGGCCGAGCACGACGCGCCGCGGGCGCACGAGCTCGTCGCCGACAAGGAGGCGCAGCCGCCGGTGCAGAGCAGCAGCAGCGACGACGAGCTCGCGCCGTCGACGGCCTCGTCGCGCGGCTCGTCGATGCTGCACAAGGTGCTGCGCCTGGGCCGCGTCGAGGAGGGCGGCATCCGCCCGCTGCCCCTCGAGCAGCGCACCAACACGCGCTTCTTCAACATCTTCACCGTCTGGTTCTCCATCAACTCCAACATCCTCGGCATCACCTTCGGCATGCTGGGCCCCTCCGTCTACGGCCTGAGCCTGCGCGACTCGGCCCTCGTCATCCTCTTCTTCTCGCTGCTGTCCACCCTCATGCCCGGCGCCCTCGCCGTCCTCGGCCCCAAGACGGGCATGCGCCAGATGATCCAGGCCCGCTTCAGCTTCGGCCGCTACCTCGTGTCCATCCCCGTCCTGCTCAACCTCGCCACCCTGACGGGCTTCACCGTCATCATCTGCGTCGTCGGCGGCCAGTGCCTCTCGGCCGTCTCCGAGGGCTCCCTCACCCCCAACGCCGGCATCGTCATCATCGCCCTGCTGTCGCTGCTCGTGTCGTTTGCCGGCTTCAGGGTCCTGCACATCTTCGAGACGTACTTCTCCATAGTCGCCCTCATCGCCATCGCCATCACCGCCGGCGTCGGCGGCGACGGCCTCAAGAAGCAGACGGAGCCCCAGGCCGCGCCCACGGCGAGCCAGGTGCTCAACTTTGGCATGATTGTGGCCAGCTACCAGATCCCCTGGGCGGCCATCGCCAGCGACCTGACGACCTACTTCGACCCCAAGGTTCCCTCGTGAGTGCAACGATCAAGTGCGTCATCCGGCCTGGACGGGTACTGACATTGGCTGTCGCAGGTGGCGTGTCTTCAATTACACGTACTGGGGCCTCCTCATCCCCACCGTCCTGCTCATGACGCTCGGGGCCGCCGTCGCGGGCGCCATCCCCAACAACCCCGACTGGGCGGACCGGTACGAGACCAACCTCGTCGGCGGCGCCCTCGCCGGCATGCTCGCCCCCGCCGGCGGCTTCGGCAAGTTTGTCGTCGTGGTGCTGACGCTGACGCTGCTCGGCAACACGTGCGGCACCTTCTACGCCATCACCCTCAACTTCCAGACGCTGCTGCCGTGGCTCTTCAAGGTGCCGCGCTACGTCTTCTCCATCGTCATCACGGCCATCGTCATCCCGGTCGCCGTCTGCGCCGTCAACGACTTCTTCGTCGACCTCGAGAACTTCGTCGCCCTCATCGGCTACTGGTCCGCCGCGTTTGTCGGCATCGTCGGCACCGAGCACCTCGTGTTCCGCCGCGGGCGCTACGACGCCTACGACCACGCCATCTGGAACAGCGGGATCAAGCTGCCGCTGGGCGTCGCGGCCGTCATGGCCGGCATCGTCAGCTTCGGGCTCGTGGTGCCGTGCATGGACCAGGTGTGGTACCAGGGGCCCATCGCTGCCACGACGGGCGACATCGGCTTCGAGGTGGCATTTGTGCTGTCGGCGCTGGCGTACGTGCCGTTGCGATACGTGGAGAAGCGGCTCACGGGGCGGTGATGCCTTGTGCTTTGTTGTGTGTATTGTCCCATGTGTTGGTAGAGCGAGCGATGTGTAAGAGAGATGCCAGTGTACAAAAAACAGCGGTCAAGAAAGAGGAAAGTGCTGGGAAGCGTGTTTCAGCGATGCATGTCGTTGGAAGTTGGGGGTGGCCTCATATTGCATATATAAAGCCCACAGATGTCACGTTTACAGATTTACGATAACCCATGCCTGCTCAGCCGCGCGCACACAGATGACTCGCCGTCGACGATTGGACACTTTGCGGTATCGCCTCTGCAGCCAGCTCGTCATTCGTGAGCCGTGCCCCAGTCCGCCTCGTTTTGGCAACGCCTCTCGCGGCTCACCCACGATGCTGGGTCCGGCGATGAGGCGCGGCGCGATCTTACTGGCCGGAAACGACATGCTGTTGGTTTGCACGTGCAGATAAGACGCGATGGATTTGCCTGCCGGACACAGACACGGCACGGAGCGTTTCAGCCGGTGCGGAACAGCGTACTTGTAGCCCCTTTGCCTTCTATTTACAGAGGTTGAGCGTTGAGGGGTTGATTCGGCTGCAGTGCGTTCCGTGTCGAATGTCGAGAGCGACCTTTTGTTACAACATGCGTTGCCGGCTAAAAGGCGAGTTTTCTCCATGCCGGCAGTGGATACGCGGTGCCAAAGGGGAAGTGGCCGAGTTAAGATACCACGTCAATGCTGGTCCCATGGTACGCCTCGTAACGACGTCGCGTTGGGTCAGCCGGCCGCCAAAAGACCTTTACGGAACGGGAGAGGATGGCAAAGGGCCATTGCAGAATGGGGCGATTTCACTTGGATGGGCTCCTCCGGCGGGGCCCACCGGAGCCGGAGGTGTCCGCCGCCGCGCCGGGGGCTACGGCCGGCCGGGACTTGAGGGGAATCGTGAAGGAGGAGCCGCGCCCGAGTGCTGACGCCCAAACCAGGTAACCGAGCATCCTCACGGCGGTGCCAACGACGAACGGCGATGGGGGACTGGAATCGAGGCCCTCGGAGCCGGGTGTGCGGGCGCCTCCGGGGCGGACGTGGGGGCGCGATGCCGTCACTCTCGGATCCTCGCCGAAGCAAACGACCCCGGGAAAATGACTCATGCCCAAAGGAGAAGCCGAAAGTTGATCTCGCAATGCGAATGGTGGATACGCCCAAACGCGAATGCAGGAAAGGGGGGGTCCCGGCAGAGACGACACAGTGCGGTCAGCATCGAGCCTGCACCCCTGTGTGGCCGCGAGCCTTAAAAGCAGCCACTCGTCTTCTCCCCGGCCCTCCCGTCCTGTTACAAGCCACACCGCGAGCTTTCGTCTCTCGAAGAGAAAGCATCATCGACGACACGGAGCGGACCGCATTGTAGGTTCCGTCTCTCCCTCTACGCCCCGTTTCCCTACCAGAGGAAGAGCAGCGCTCGCCTCTCCAACCGCGAGGAGAGGCCTCGTACCCTGTGCTCATGGCCGACACCTCCGCCGCAACTGTCAAGGCCGCTGTGCAGAGCGCCCTGGGCTTCTTCAGGCCGCAGCAGCGAAAGATCCCAGACCCTCCTTGGTGACCCGAGTGCGTGGTGGTCGTCGCCGCCTCAGCCTGACGAGCTCCTCTGCTGGCCGCCGCCCGCCGACGCTGCCATCGACAACAACAGCCCGCTCGACTGCCTCGCCCTGTTCCCGCAGCAGCCGAGCCCGCCTGCTAGCTTCAACTCTGCCGATTCCTCGCCTGCCCAGCCCTTCCTCCAGGAGCCCCTGTTCCTGGAGTTTGCCGAGGCGCCGCTCGCACTGGCCGGCGCCGACATGCCCCTGATGGGCGTGTTTGGCGCGGTGCCGTCGACCAATGGCCTGGAGTCGAATGGTACGGTCACTCGCGCGTATATATAGGCCTGGGCATGCCTCGCTAACAACGTTCCACAGACGACCGTGGACACGGCAGCCAGCATCATGACATGTACCCCCAAGACCAGCACTCCTTCTTGGGCTCCGGCCTTCACCATCACGGCATCCCCCAGCACGACAGTCACAATCGGCAGCAGCAGCCGCAACAGCAGCAGCATCACATCGTCCTCCAGGATGCGCTCAACTCTCAGCAAAGCACCACCACCACAAATGACAATTCCGCCACCGCCTACCTTCACCCCTACTTCTCCACCATGGCAGAACCATCACCCGCCACCGCCACCAACCACCTCGCATCCTCCGCCCTTCCGGCCGTGCCTCAAACACGCCAGCTCTCTCCCGGCAGCACCGGCTCCAAGCGCAAGCAGCCGGCCTCGCCTGGCACCGGCTCCGAGCAGGACCCCGACCTCGACGAGGTGGCCATGAAGCGCCAGCGCAACACCATGGCCGCCCGCAAGTACCGCCAGAAGCGCGTCGACCGCATCGCCGACCTCGAGCGAGCCCTCGGCGACGTGACGGGCGAGCGCGACGAGCTCCGCCTGCAGCTGGCCCGCCGCGAGGCCGAGGTCGAGGCGCTGAGGGAGATTCTGGGCCGCAAGTAGCTGAGGGCAGTCGAGTTGGTTAGGGACGGGGTGGAATACGAAACCTTTTGTCTCTGTGATTATTAGCCTGTTTCTCTTCTCTTTATGCACCTGAATACGAAACCATTGTGATTATGAACCTGTTTCTCTTCCCTTGTGCCCCTGGATACCAAGCCATTGTCTCTGTGGTTGTTAGCCTGTTTCCCTTCTCTCTTTCTGCACGTCTCTTCGTCCTAGCATCGTTCGCAGTACATCGTTCCTGTCTCAAGCGTCAGCTCCACTTGTTCGCGGCAGTGCCAGATGCTTCATTGATTTAGAAAATTCAGGGGCTAATGCGCTGCTCAGACGATGTCGTTTCTCTTCCTTTGATTTGTTTGAAATAACTCATTCATGATCATCAAATTCCGTTTCGTTCATCACCACAGCGCGTTCACATGCTCGCCCGCTCCCAGCGTCCGCTCGTCCGCGTATTTCATGTATTGCATACACGTATCTCATACACGTACCGCGAGACTGCTGGGACACGGAGTCGAGGAAAAATGTGCAAAGTGCAAGGCTCAAGGATGGAGTCGGGCAAGGAACAAGGCTGGTTGGCTTACACGAGGGCATTCTGCACGACTCGACACCGAGGCGATGAGTCGACCGGCCTGGAACTTTGGTGCGAGGAAAATTGTTCATTGTCTGTCTGAGCTACAAAACTCTACGATTCCCAACACTGCTATTTAAGGCCACCCATCTCCACGGAACGCTGCTGGACCTCGCCAGCGAAGCAGCAGCATTTCCCCTCCCGCCTGCTTGATCAGAGCCGCATCAGCAAGACGCCGAGCAACACCATGCTGAGCGAGAATGAATCATCCTGACGCCCTGAGAGACCCGCCGCCAGGCGCATTTCTGAGGTTGAGACCCCCCAGCGGCGAAGAGACACGGGTGCATCGTCGTCGGGACCCGGGAGCGGCAGGTTAAATCATCGCGTGAGCTCCCGGCCGCGATCTGTTTTGGGAAAGCCGTGCGCGCCGCGTCATACACTGTCACAATGACTTGGATGCCCCCTGTCCGCATCGTCGGGGGTCACCATGAGCGAGAATGAGTCATTCTGGGTCAAACAGCCACTCGCCCCGGGTGTGCCCCACGCAGATTCTCGGGCCCGGATGGCCCGTGCGCATCCGGAGCTGTGGGATCTGCGGGGCCAGGCTGATGTGATGGGCAGCCAAGCAGCATCGCGTTCTGAGGGAATCGCAGCAACGCGGCTGGACCTGAGAAGAAAAACGGGACATTCAATTGCAAATACCTGCGAAGCGGGTTTTCTGAAGAGGGACCAAACATGACTTGGCTGCACATCTCTACCTTCATGTCGTGGCACGGTATGTAATGACATGTAGGGTCGACGCACCCGTAGACATAACGACTAAGCCCCCCCTGACATCGCGGTTGCGGTCCAGCACGCCGAGGATGCTAGGGGTGAAGAAGAGGCACTCATCGTCGGGGTATTGGGTCGATGCCAAGGGCGGCGTAGGAGCCCTTGAGTTCCTGTTTGCGCTGCTCGCCTATGCTATAGTTGTTACCTAGTAGTTTATATTAGCTCAGTCCGTGCTAAGAAGGGCGAAGCAGGATCGACGTACCCGTAGATATAACGACTAAGCCCCCCCTAATATCGCGGTTACGGTCTAGCACGCCGAGGATGCTGGGGGCGAAGAAGAGGCACTTATCGTCGGGGTACGCAGTGACGATGAGATTTTTGGCGCGCAGCAGCTCAGGGGGCAGCAGTCGCGCTTCGCTGCCGAGGAGGTACGCCAGGGTCTGGTGCCGCTCACGCACACGGCGAGAGCGCACTGAAGCAGATTATTATTAGCCGTGAGACCCGACGAGCCGTGCCTCGCTGCGGTGGCGGCGGCCCAGAGCAGGCGGCATGTCTTCGCAGCAGAGCCTGCAGGTGGAGAGGGCTGGCGAAGTGGCGCCACTCTCGCCCAGAGGCCCAGGCTGGCTCGCCCAGATCTCAGATGCAGCCAATCGGGACTCTTTACACATACTATCTCATACGTTATACTTATATCGGAACTGCACTTCGGGCCCTGCAGGATTAGTCAAAGGTGCGCGTGGGACTGTTCACTCACAAATGTCAGCCACGGTCCGTCTTGAGGCCGGTTCCAGTACATGTACTTCGCCCTTCTCAGCACAGACCGAGCTAACATGAACCACCAGGCAACAACTACGTAAAGAGTAGTAATTACTTCATGGTCTCGATCTAAACCGTTACACTAACTAGACTTCGTTCGACGTCTCCCATCTGTCCCATTCTCGCACCTTCTCACACGACGCCCTGATTTCATGGCTGCCCGTCTTCCCTGCCTCCTTGCTTCCATCCTTAACTCTAATGTATTTATACTTGATATTTTTGCCATGATCGAGAGCCACGACAGTGTGCCATAGAGACCAGCTGCGGCCTGCGGCGTCAGCTTCGTCAGGCGTCGCATGGCTAGCGCTTGGAGTTAACTTGACAGTCTCAACCTCATCCCCTTTGCCTACATTTCCCACGATTTTGATGATTTCATTAGGTGCGGTGGGCGCAAACAAAAAGAATCTTAGGTGGAAAGGCTCACCCTCCACGCAACGAACCGCAACATTGGTGGAAGTTGTAGGCTCTGCGGTGGCGGTGGATGACGGGCTCGTCAGAGTCTCGGGCTCATGGGCCTCCCATTCGGTGTCGTCCTCGTCGCCAGATGCAGTCGAAGTCTGCGATGTGCTACTGGCTGACGTGCTTGTCGCTGACGTGCTTGTTGCTGACATGCTTGCCGTAGTACCAGTGCATCTTTCTTGTGACTCTGGCCGAGGTGCGCCGTCTATTTTTTTGAATTTCATCTCCCTCGGGCCGGCGTACCTGTTTGTCTTTGGGTCGTAAAGCCTCCGATCGTCGAGTAAGCAATATCCGTCCTGTACGCCTACAACAATCTGGACTGGCATAGTTGGATCCTCCCAATCGTCATTTGAAGACTCTGTAGGCTTGTCGTGTGTGGGCTTATCCCCATGTGTAGGCTTGTCCCCCTGTGTAGGCTTGTCCTGCTTTTTCTCCTGCGCCGATTGACAACAAGTCGCAAATTCAGCACCCGACTTTGTCGCACAGTCCGGGTAGTCTTTTCGACATTTAACTTCTTTATAGGGACACTTGGAGAGGTCTGGGTGAGGCAATCTCCACTTGAACTCGTCGACTGCATTCTCCGAGCTGTCGGCTGAGCTAGTGCGGTACTTGCCCGACGTCATGTTGTAATACTCGCCGTTGTCGAGTTTGCAGTATCCGTTCTCCCACCCAAGCCCCTTGGGGATTGGGCACTTGGAAAGATCAACTGGCCGAGGCAAATTCCACTTGAACACCTCGGCTGCATTCTCAGAGCTGTCGGTTGAGCCAGTGCGGTACTTGCCCGAGGTCGTGTTGTAATATTCGCCGTTGTCGAGCTTGCAGTATCCATCCTCCCAACCGAGCCCCTTAGGGATTGGACACTTGGCAAGATCAACCGGCGCAGGGCGACCCAACTCAAGGGGCGATTGCTCGGCTGCCCCGACCCGAGCCAAGTATTTCTTCGACGTTACGTTCCAAAGCCAGCCCTCACCGTCGAGCTTGCAGAGTCCACTGTCCAGAAATCCGAGACCTCGGTGGGCCTTAGGCACGGATGTATCGAATTGATGAGTGAAAGGCTTGTCCCCATCCATGATTGGTACCGTCAGGTTGCAGGGCTGTATTTCACCTCTGTGGCAGACTTCGTTTCTTATGCCTTGAACCACCCGGCAGAGGCCATACCCGGCGTTGCTAGCGCAAGTATTCCAAGTATCCAAGGGTTCCACCCATGGCATCACCAAAGGTTCGTGGCATTGCGTTTGATACTCCTCGCGGCACCACCCTGAGATTCTAATAGACGCCGTGTAGGCCTCTTTAAAACAATCGGAGTAGCCTGCGCAGGTAAAAATGCTAGTCATAAGCTCGGTTACTTGCTCTCCGCTAGTCGTTGATCTAGAGTCCGTCTGAGAAGTCGATAAAACGAGGGAGTATTCGCTGAGCATGCCAGTCCCCCCACTTAAACCCTCCGTATAGGTCCAGCCCTTTGTAGACGATTTATAGCGAACATGACTTTTTTGTGAGGTCAGAGTTTCCGGAGAGCGGCCATCGTTTGTCGTGTCAAAGAGGACATGGTGATCGAGGTCGAGATGGAGCTCATGCGGATACTGTGGGGTTTGAATCAAAGTAGTCTTCGTCTTTTTCTTAATAGAATCGCAGACAAGAGGAACACAAGTGCCTAAGTTCTCGGAGATTGCTTCGTATAAAGGAGGATTTCTTTCGAAAGAAAGCGAGTCAAGTGCGGGTTGTAAGGCCGCTCTAAGCCTGTCGCTCTCATATCGTCGTTTTTCCGCAATATCCTCGGCGGAAACACCAACGGTAAGTAAAACTGTAGCGAGAACGCCGAACTTCATCTTGACAGTAAAAGAATGTTAAAGGTGAAGCGTTGCTGTAATGAAAGCAAACCTCAGAATCAAGAAGGCGCGTGGCCATTGCTTTATAAAATATCTGCGTTTTAGAGTCCCCATCGCATTCCTCATTTTGTCTATCCATTCTATACGAAGACCACTGCGTTATTCAGTGATTAATCAAAGCTTGCCCCAGTATCAGCTCACATACTGTATGGGTTTCCTGGCATACTATGCCAAGTGTTCAGGGATAGGTCCCACTTATAATGCCATGATTCCAAACTCGGACATGCGCGCATTCTGAAGGAAAGCTTAATCGGCCACTCCGAACCAACACTAGGCCCCTTCGCAAACGGAAAGTCCGACCAAATAGGATCTCCCTTCGAAAGCGGCAATCCCGATCAAGTAGCATATCCCTCGGCACCCTCGACCCACAAACCTGACGGGCGTCCAAGGCATATTCTGCTTTGTTTGCTCTGCTCGTATGCGCCGGTAAGTATAATTAAACAATGTCTTGGTATGCACGCGTAAGAGAAGCTATATACGCGTAATAGTATAGCATCATATTGCCTCTCTTGGCGGAATGGAATCATCATAAATCCTGCGCATATAGCCTCCATGGCCTGATACACATGATTTTCCCGCTCCTTCTCCTGTATGGAGCCTTCGGAGACTGCGTGTAACTGCTTCGCAAGGGAACCAAAGAATTTCGTATAAATTTCCATCAGCCCTCGTAACTGCCAGTATTGTGTTTTCCGGGGTCATGAGCTGTTGGATTCACGAGATTGACACTCCTTTCCTTGACAACACACAGCAGCAATACGCAGCTACGATGCGCAACCTCTCCTCTATTTTCTTTCTCTCGGCCTCGTTATGTCTCTCTCTATGGCCAAGTTCAGTAGTGGCTCCTCCGCCACGAGGAAGACCTGCGGTACCTGAACCTGGGGTAGTCGTGGAACATGGCGTACCCGTGGAACATGGTGTACCTGTGGAAAACGGTGTACCTGTGGAAAATGGCGTGCCTGTGGTAAATGGCGTGCCTGTCGAAAATGGCGTGCCTGTGGTAAATGGCGTGCCTGTCGAAAATGGAGTGCCCGTGGAAAATGGCGTACCCCAGCCAATGGAGCCAGTACTGCGCACACATCTTACGCCAGACACGTCCCGAGGGAAGCGTCCAACGGGAGGGGTCTGGGACTTGGAAGCCGGGCCTTCGTATAATGATCATCAAGATACGACACATACTCAAAATACGAACGTCAAGCCAAATTCAGAACCGGTGTATGCGACAGTCACCAAGGACCAGAAAAACCGTCAGAAACGGCCGCCAACCGAGCAGACAGGACAGGGTTCGGAAGTTCAACCCACTGAACCGCAGATCCAATATCGCGAAGAAGGCGGCAGGCTCGTCATGGTCACGACATTTTCGGACGGAATCCAGAGGTCTATCACCATGAAATCGAGGGACGACGTGGACCCGAGCAATCCCCAAGATAGGTTTTGGGAGAAAAACCCCGCCACTGGGGCCTGGCATAAATGCAAGTTCGTCGATGGAAAGGTCCAGCGTGAAAAGAAGCCAACCTGGGTCCCGCCACCGCTAGAGGCATCGGAGTTGCGACCGGAACTGCAACTAGCAATGGAGGAAGCCGCTAAAGAGTATGGTTGCAAAACTGTCGAAGAATTCCAAAGCCAACATCCCCAGTTTTACAAGCTCGCTTTGGATGCCGTCCAGGAGATCAGCCGGAATAAGCCACCGTCAGAGACGCCTGTAGCTGTCACGGAGGAGGATTTCCTGCGCATTATTCAAATGCAGACTGTTGGACACTCGCTTCCGGCAGATTCGGCGAAGAATCTTTACAAAGCCCTTACTTCGATCGGCAAAGAGTTCCGTGAAACGCCGCAAAGAGAGGGTGAGACAGAAGAGGACAGGAGAATTTTCCAGGCTATTACTTCTTTGCCTGAGTACCGTCATTTCAAAAACATTAAAGAGATAGAAGGGCAGATCCCCGACGTCTATGATATGGCAAAAATATTGGTGGAAGCAGCGGACGAAGTATAGTTAATATGGTCCGGTGGAGCCTCCTGGATTAGTCAGTGTCAGGATGGATTGCTTCGGTATCCAGTAGTCAATATAGTTGTTCTGCCGGCTGACTTCTTAAGCTAGTAAGAGAAGAGGAAAAAGAGATGTTTTTAAGGCTTGTTTCTTTGAACGTGTTGTTGATGAACATGTGCTGAATACGCTGATTATACAGGATGGGACGATCGGCTAAGATGAGGTCATTGCCCCCTGGCTCGGTTACCTTGATAAGGCTTCAAATTCGGTGTTCCTCGGAGGCTTATTGCAGTGTGTGCTCGGGGTTTCCCTTTAAATTGTTAATGCCAACTGGGCCTCTTGATTTGCCCCTAGCACGAGTTCTAAAGAGGAGGAATTGAGCAGCTTTCTGTGCTGACGATGTGCCCGCATCTAACAAAGTCAAAACACCAAAAAACTCAGGCGTGAATTTTTCAAATCGCCACCAAGTTGGTCTAGAGCACGGGTAGATTCAATTTATTGAAGCTAGACTGATTAAGTAGCCTTAGGTGCCCATCCTAGCTGCCGATTTCCGGCATCAAAAACGACATAAGCAGATTGCAGTACAGGCTGCCCAAAGACAGCCAAAGCACCCCAATATGTGTAATTTTGAATTCCCCCAACACAATTGCCCAAAGACTTTTGGGAAGGCCCGAAGTCTAAAGTTTTACCAGGAACAACGAAACGGGATAATTCAACACCAAAAGTGAAGTCTGGGAGCTTACCGGAGCAAGGGAAAACGTAGCCACCTTCATTTTTGTCATAGTGAGCACCTTCGACATGATCGTAGTACTCTGCGACAGGTCCATTTTTTAAGTAGATGTGTTCTGCTCCAGTATCGAGAATTCCGAGTATGGTATCCTTTTTGAAGCTGCTATTGCCGATTGCATAGCCACTTGAAGCCCAGACCCATGATGAGCCAAAGAAATCGAATTCTTCACTCAAGGGCGTGTAAGTAATATCTCCGCTGTATTTGGACTTGTTGATATAGCCAAAGTCGTATGTTCCATCTGGAAAGAAACATTAGCAAAACGTCTTTAAAAGAACTAGCAATGAGTGAGATGTCGATCGCACTTCCGGGTGCCCACCAACATACCAGCTTTGTACTTCAAGTCCACAGCAAAGAGCGGCTTTGCCAACGAGTCTTGCAAACTCGCGAACCAGGTCTTCGTTTGTTGCGGCTTAAAACTCTCGGTGTGATTTCCAGGTCCAAGGCCTAGAATGCCTTGTAAGGACGGATTGTCGGTCAAGCCCCGATTCACCTGATTTGCCACACCGATTGAAGTATTTCCAACCGCAAGATCACAGAAGGCGAATCTGTCAAGGTAAACATCGCCAGCGGCTTTGTCGCCTGTCTCAGCACTCTTGCCGTATTGTATCTCCCATGTCGAGCCATTGACCTTATGTGACGTTTTGCTTTTCGAAGGGTCGTACGTTTTTTTGCCACCGGTTTGTGACGGTGGCGTACACGCACCAATTACCCACAAGTCATTGGAACCAGTGTCCAGCTCAACTTGCAATTGCTGTGGAGGTGTTCCAATTTCCGCAGTTGCCAGAAACTGTCGTCCGTCGAGATAGCGAACAGGAAATTCTTTAGATTCTTGGCCAGTGGCGCCGTGAATGTCTCTCGTGAGCTGCTCAGGAACCTCGAGACCGTACTTTCGACGCAGCAGGCCAGCATTAGATGCGACGTGAGGCTTGAAGTTCGGGTTGTACTCTACTTTCAGAGTTCCCTGTTGAGCAGTGCCAGTAGAGCAGGAGACCGGTGCGTACCACAAATGCAATCCACACCAGATAGCCAGCTTTGATAGATGCATTTTCATGTGCTTAAATAGAAGATGAACCCAGAAAATTTAGGAAAAATAATTTGCAAGACCAGCAATGAGAAATTGCACTTGTCCTGCCATGGCACGCCCAGCATAGCGTCATGTTTTCTTATATATCCCCCCACTCCCACACAAAAAATAGAGAGAGAGAAACCGAACCACCTCTACCGTATAACCTCGGAAAATTCACAGCTGTCCCACATGTCTCAACCCATTTATTCTGTGTGAAGAGCCAATCATCAGCCCGTGTCTGAGCTCTTAAATAAGAATAACGCAATTGATCGGCCTCTTCCCTCGTACTCGTAACACATGCTTGCGGGGCAGCTGTACATTTCCCGAGGTTATACGGTATTTCGCAATTCTCGTACGATTTCAACACTTTAGGCCTTGAACAACCGGATCAGACTTAACCTGTGCATTGAGGCAGTGCGTGGCAAACTTTCGGCAGTTGAGGCGCACCTGAAAATACCGTATACACTCAGAAAATTCGCCGCGGCCCCATTGGCCTGGATCCCATTATTCTGCGAGCGGAGCCAATAATTAGTCTATTTTGATTCCTAATATGAGGATATGGTATCTGATCGGCTCTTCCCCTTACAAGACTCCTCGTAGGGCCGCGACGAATCTTCTGACTTTATACGGTAGACTGATTATGAGCTCCCGCCGCAGAATAACTAGGATTTAGGCTAATAGGGCCATGACGAATTTTCTAATTATATACGGTATACTAACATATTGATTCAATTAGTAGACCGGCCGGTTACCTCGATCTAGATCGGATTTTTTTTTGCCTACGTTGCCTGATGATCTAGTGAAATTAATAGTAGGTCTATAGGTCAGATAATCGTCCCCACATTATAGTCACTACAGTATACTCAGAAAATTCGTCGTGGCCTTTTCCGAGTTTATACGGTAGAAGTTCACTGAGCACTACGCCCCGTGCACCCTGGGGCGTCAGGCTATGCCAAATCAGTCTAGTCATCGCGTCACTTGATAAGGCGGCGTTGGCGACAAGCACGGCGACATCCTCATGGCCGTCTAGTGGACGGGTAGCGGTGGAGTGGGTGATCAGTGTGACAGCCACGACCTCGGAAGCGGTCGAGTTCCCGTCACCCAGGCAAGGCAGGGTGTCTGCTCAACTACGAAGCCCAAGAGTGGGCATTCTCGTGGACATTTCCGGCGCTCGACTGCAGCCACCAGCCGTGAACCCTGCTAAGCGACACCAGTGTAGCACAGATGATTTGACGAAGCGCGACGATCTTCCTAGGTGCATCATCTGAACCTAGTCAGTCGGCAACTGGCATAGCGTCTTCCGCACGATCCGGGACAGTCTTTCGCGGCTGCTCCATTCCGTGACTCCACTGAGCATTGCAGCCGCTGTACCGAAAGCAGGGCGTCCATCACACACCTCATCCCCATTTCCATACCTGTACGAGCCCGATTCTTGTGGAGGGGATAATAATAGAGTTTGCCGCACAAGCTGGGGTAAAGGGCCGCGGACTAGGCCGCATGGGTCGGCACCATCCTAGCCCGCAATGCAACCGCCACCAGGGTTCAGCTGCCATGGCTCCTGGGCGTCGGAGGCTTTCTGGCCGCCGTGAAAGACCAAGGGGGGCCAAGCGATAAGCTCACAACACTCATGGTGGAGGGTGCCCGGACGAGGGAAAGACACTTGTGGAGTTGAGGCGCACCGGTGTAGTCTGCCATCCTGCCAAACATGTGGCAAGGCTGAGACCCCAGAGCCGGTGAAGACGCGCAAGCCACCCTGTGTTGGATCGTGCGAGCCAAGCCACCGAGCCAATGCATTCGCCAGAAAGCCTTTGCGGGGGCGGGTCCATGCAGCTACTGTGGCGGCATGCGAAGAATGTTTGCCGTTTCAGAACGTACCTCAAGAGGACCAGACGTACTCTGACATCTGCGTCTGGGTGTGTAGTATGCACATAGAGCAGAGGCGGAAACGCGATCGCTGGTGCCAGATCTTTCGAGTTCGTAGGATGCAAATGGCGATTCACCCTTGAGAAAAATGCACGTGGTGTTACAAGGCTAGATGATAGTACTAGATATTAGTGAGGGGGCTAAGGAAAACCTTGGTGAGACGGCTGACTTCGAGAGCGTGATGATGGCGTCGACGGCCGCACAACGATATAGCACGGAGACTCCGGGTGCTCCACGCCCGCCATGGCTGACGATGAGCGAATGCGCTATGGGATGCGAGGTCATTCACCCGAGACAAGCCAGCCCTTGTCTTGAGACCGGCCACATGGGACACCGGACCGATCGAGGCGGCCGCGTCGTGTTGCGTGGACCGCGACGACGAGCGCAAGCGTCGGGAGTCGCTCATGGACTGATATAAACCATACTGACGGTGATTTCGCGCTCATCGGGTAGCGCGCGGTTGAACTAGTACGCATCGAAACATGACAGAGCCAGGCAAAACTATCAGCCGGGTCTTCCAGATGAATCGCGTCAATGTTGTCCGTAGCTCGATCTGCGAACTCCTGCGGGACGGGATGATTGACGCGGGGACCCGGTGTGCCGGGATTTGGCAGTCGAGCGAAGAACCCCTGGACGGTACGGGCGCACGATCGTCCCGTGCGAGGGCAACACGAGGCGGCCAAGTATGGTGGCCGGCGCGCAATCCCAACGCTGAAGGAGGGTTAGCGAGACACATGCGCGCGGGAGGTTACTGTAGTTGCAAGGACTGAGCCGGGAACCAGTGACAACCGAACGAGGGAGAGAGCCGGCTTCTGGATTTCCGAATGACTTGGCCGTCTGGTGTGAAAGTGATGAGTCGTTCTTAGGCTGAGAAGCATCAGCACAATTCGTCATCATCCGGCCATGTCCTCACATGATGAGACTTGCGGCAGGCCAGCGTTGCGACTAGAGCTTGTGAACGGCCACGGCCGCAGTGCTGGAGCGCTATGGACAAGGCATGCCGAAAGAAAACCAATCGCCGAAGCTCCTGCACCGGCGATGTGCAGCGTGGCGTGTGGGGTGCGCCCTGCATGCAGGTCTCACTTGGCCATGGTTGGTCGATGTACCGGTGCACTGCATCTGCGCGGCGAGGTGGACACGGTCGCCGGAGACTTGGTAAAACAGTATCGTGGCCGGTGAGCGCGCCGTATCTGCATCCAGGCTCGTTCGGTGCAGCCAAAACTCAAAAAGGTCGCGGGATTGTCAGGTGCGCCGCAGGACGCCATGGATGAGCTGTTTACGGGCGTTCGTGGCGTGACGTCAAGGGTCTCTTCTCAAGCCGGTGAAGCGGTTCTTACTGAGACAGTCAAAAAGGCGCGGAAGGCTAAATCAAGAGCGTTTCAGGAGGGATTGTGGTGTGGAGGTCGAGGGCACAGATGATATGGTGCTGGCGTGTGCTGGGTCGGCCCAGTCGGTCAACCGAGAGCCCGCGTCTTGGCAGCTTAATGGCTAACGGACGGGTAAGACGAGCAAATAGATGGCCGTGGCCTGCGGTGGGCTCGTGTGTCGCCCCATGTCTCGCGGAGCACGAGATGGTGCTGCGGCCTCCAGCCCGCAGCCCGTCGGCCGGGGCCGATGCGATGCCAGGATGCACGAGGTAGGTACTCCGGCGGTTCGTCTGGCTGCATACGGCGACCAACCGGTGGGGCATCTCGGTGCTCACGGCGATGGCAAGTCGCGATTGCAGAAGCATCCATGCCTGGAGGACGGGCTGGGATCGTCTGAAGCTGACGACCATGAGGAATCCCTGCTACTGCCTGAAGAAGTTGAAGAGGGGTGATTCGATCCGCAGAAGAAGCAGGAGCCCAACGTATCTGCGTGGAAAGTGCCCAGGCGCTGACCTCTGCAATCAAATGCCGTGCGGCAGGGACGATCTGCGGCCAGGATTGGCAAGTGCTACAGCCTACGAGTAAGCCTGACCTCCTGGGTCGCGCATCTGCACACAGCTTGCCACCAGATAGCAGATAACTTACAAGTGTCTTTCAATCAAGCAGCTCCGATGAGCGTGCGCAGCGAGCTCCCGACGACGCCGCCGCCCGCAGGAAACGACTTTAGGAAAAGGACGACGGACAGCTCGCCAGAATGCCAAGAAGTCTATTTCGAGTAGGTTGTACTACTTGCCGATCAGGGTCGCACCGAATCACCCGGGCAGCCTGCGCCGCGTTGCGCCATCTCGTGTAACTGCAGCGGTACTCCCCCGGCTTCACGCTCGGGGTGCATGAGACGACGACGAAGCCTTCTCGAGGTTCGCGCAGTATGTTTCCTCCCTGGTGCGTTCGAGACAGGTGCCAAATTTGGGCCCCGGAGTGGCGTCCCGAGCTGAGGTGAGTCGGATCCGACGAGATGGGTGCTCTTGGCCGCAGCGCAAGACAGCCCGGCTGGAATGCAGGATTGCTAACTTGATGTACTCGGATGCTGGGCGGACGGCCACTGGTCGAGGGGCATCGATAATGCTTCGCGACCGCATCAGCCTCGCGACGCGCCAGCGCAGCAGGTCATGAACCAAGCCAGTAGTCCGCCGGATAGCCCCAAATAGCACCCCGAAAGGTATGGCATCTCTCCGGATGGACAGCAGGTCTTGTTTTCCGGATACGTGCTAGGACCCGTGACGGGGCGAGGGTGGCTCGGCCGCCTTGTCTCGCTCCCCGGCACCATCAGTTCCATCACCACCATCACGGCGTAGAGCGTAGGCCAACACCACCACCACCAGGCGACACATCCACCCACCCATCTCCCACGTTCTCACTGCCGCCTCTCGCGTCTTCCTTGGCCTTGTCATATTTCTCGTTCATGCTCGGTGGCGAGCGTGGACGCGTCTCGTCGCCCTGCTGCGCGGCACGACTCACACATAAGAAGGCAGCGCAGCCCCCGGCCGTGAGCACGAGTCTTGCCGGGTCGCCTGCTGCCTTTCTCTGACATGTCAGAGCGCCTAATGGGCCCTGGTCTTCCCACGCTCTTCCATTTCTGTGTCGTGTGGGTCAGGCAGCGCAGCAACGGTGCATCATCTGCCTCATGTGAATCATCGACGACCGATGGTTGCTGACCAACTGCCGGCTTGCAGGAGCCACTTGACCTCCCCTCTACCCTTGCGCCGCCTGTCTTCTCGCTTCTCTTCCACTTCATACTCGCGCCGGCCATTACTTCTTTCGTCTCAGCCTTGCATAAGGCATCGGCCAGCTATTGGGAGCGTTCCCGTCCCGTCCCAACTGTCACGGTGCAATCCCTCTCTCATCTCATTGCACTGTCGATCGTCTGTCACCTCAAGCCTCCACGCATCAGCGCTTCGTGGATACCCACGAGATCAGAGATCTGTCCGCGAGAAAGACCAAGGGCGCGATCGAGAGCAGATGCCCGCGGCAACTCTCGCGGCCAGCAGTTAATCTACGCGGCTCTCCAGCGGCCAGTCAAGGCCTGTGGTTCCCCGCAGGCCGTCGGCATCACCCCTTATAAGCTCCAACGGGTCTGCGTCATCCGTTTCACGCGCCCCGCCCACGGCCGCTACGGTGCAGCGGCCCCCTAAGTCGTCGCCGCCCGTCGGGTCACAGTGGCGTCAGGTCCGCCAGCCAGCGCCCGAGCAGCCCCCTAATTACGAGCATCGTGCCCTGGGCTTCGACAGATTACATAAGATGGAACCCTTGGTTTCCCCCCTCTCCACCGTCATGCCTGGCCGCCGCATGTCTCCTCTCTCTCCGCCAGCTCCTCCATCCCTTGCTGCAAAACGGCGCTTTCCCACGCGACACTCGATCCCTGCCTCCACGATGCCCGAGTATCGCCACGTCCGCAGCGGCAGCCTCAACATCCACAGCGGCGCCGCCGCCGGCAGCCCCATGATGCCGCGCAGTCCCCCCAGTGCGTCCAGACCCCCCGCCGTGCCCTCGAGCGCTGCCCTGACGGCGCTCCGCCCCCACCTCGCGATGCCCTCGAGACATGCATATCGCGAGGGCGAGACTCCGGCCAGACGAGCCAGGAATGCCGCTGACAGGCGTCCCACCGTAGACACATCGCACGTCCCGTGCAAGTTCTTTCGCCAAGGCACCTGCCAGGCCGGCAGTGCCTGTCCTTTCAGCCACGACCTCGGCGCCTCTGCCGAGACTGTCTGCAAGTACTTTGCAAAGGTGCGTCCCTCTGGCCGTCTGGAGTCAAGACAGCTGCTGACCTTGCGGCTGAATCCGCAGGGAAATTGCAAGTTCGGTCCCAAGTGCGCCAACATCCACGTCCTCCCCGACGGCCGACGCATCAACTACGGCAAGAATGGCGTCACCATCGGCACGTCGCCCATAAATCTCTCGGGCAGGCCGTCTCCGAGTCCCGCATCGCCGAACTCGGCCTCGGCCACCGCGTTTCACAGCTCCGCCAGCGCTCTCACGTCATCCCTCTACCGCGCTGAGCCCGGGTTCGCCGCCGACGAACGCCATCACCTCGGCCGCCAGCCGAGCATCGACGGTATCCCCGCCATCGACATGCCCTTTTCCCGCTCCGCCTACGGCTCCCCGCGCGACGAAGACCCCAGTCGCCTCGGCTTTGGCCTGTCTCCTGCCAACGGCAAAGGCCTATCTATTCTCGACGCCCCGTTGCCTGCCTCGTTCGACTCCAACGGCATATCCAACGCGGCTCGCTTCCCTTCGGCTCCCTGGCCGTCTTCCGTCCCCTCCAAGTTCGGCCTCGAGTCTCCTACGCCGTCCCTCAGCAACGCCAAAGACTCGCGTACATCCGAGACGCTGAAGCTCCTCCACACCTCCGCGTTTGGCTCCTCCGACCACTTGATCATCTCGGCCGTTGGCAGCCCCCCGAACTCCCAGCCTGCGAATAGCGACGAGTACTTTGGAAGGCGAGCCATGCACTCGGCCAGGTATTCAAAGCCCCGGATGCTAAGTTCCAGCCTGCCGAAGACCTCGGTCGACCGGGACTGGGAGGCCGAGTTCGCCTTTGGGGACGACGACAATGGCCCTGAAAATTATCTTCCCGAGAATCTGCAGGATCTCTTGACCCCGGCTGAAAAGGCGCGGAGGGGCTCGATGCGCGCCGATGGCGACCCAGTCATCGAGGGCCTTTCCAAGTATGGCAGCCCGCTCGGTTCCAGTCCCAGCAGATGGGGCTCCCTGTTTCAACGTCAGAAGGAGGAGGAGGAAGCCACGCGCGCCGCAAGAAACGCTGGCTCGGCCTTCGGTCACGTCGGTAGCCCCCTGCGAAAGTCCACTCTGGCTCAGGAGATGGGCGGTGGCCTTAACGGCGCCACCCGCTCGTCCGCCTCACGCTCTGGCAGCGAGCCCATGTCTGTCTTGTCACAGCAGCTCCAGCGAAGCCGGTTGGACGACAGCACGGCCGGCGCCAGCCCGCATTTGCATCCCTCTTCGGCGCGAATCTCGAGCAGCGGGGCGAAAGATCGAGCGATGGAGCGCCATGTCTCCAGCGGAAGCATCAGCTCTTCCATGACGGGCAGGTTCACGACGCCCATTGACGAGGAAGACCCGGCGTTCGTGTTCAGCATGGAAGAGGAGGAGGATTCCGGCAGCGCCAGGACGCGGAAGCGGGCTTCCGCTGGCCTTAGCATGGGTGGCTTTCCCAGCTATGCCGGTGCCGTCGCCAACGCCGCCTCCGGCAAGGAAGGAAGCAATGGCTCCAAGGAGGCCAGCGATGTTGCCACCCGGTGATGATCGTGGCTCACCTAGAGAGCCATGGACGACGGACATTATGCATCCGGATTGACGACTTACGACTTGGCACCCCCAAGAGGCCACGCACTTTCCATCGGCTTCGCTCTGAACGCGAGTCGCTCCATTTGGTTCTCATTTTGCATTTACTGCGACGGAAAGAGAAAACATAATATCCGGACGAAAATAATTGGACACAAATGCTTCAGAATTTCGGATCGAGGGACAGATACAGGCGGGTGGCTTTTTGCTTTCAAGTTCTTCCGCTACTTTTTTTTCTGTTGTTCGACTCATCAAGTCATATACGGGGCCGGAGGCGCATTTCCAGACGATATGCAGCCTCGCCTCGAGACAAGTGAGGTGGTGCTTTGCCTTTCAAAACCAGGGATTGGAGTGGGCTTCACAAGCATGCCGTGGAAGCTGTTGAGCATGGCATCAAGCTGAGGTGGATGAAGCGGACTTTGGCTGTGCGTGGTTGCATTGCGCTGGACAGGACGACATACCCGATCGATGATGTTTGCGTTTTCCTATGCAGAAGTGAGATGCTTGCGGAGGGGTTTGGATGGGCTGACGACGCGACGACGCCATGGCGTGTAGATCTGATGATTTCGGGCCGGGATGGGCCAGGACTGGAGAGATGAGAGGCGTGAGGCGAGAGGGAGGGCACGCAGCATATTGCATCAACCGCCGCCCATTCCATACGTTAGACATGAGCTGGGCTGAGCGGATGCTGCTGCGCAATGTAGACGAGTTGAAGAGGATTGGGCAGAAATGGAAATATTGCCGCCGTTGCGGTCGCGGCTAGCAAACTCTCTCTCCGATGCCCGTTGCGGTTATGCGAGCCCCCTTGCGAAGTTCTTTGGCGTATGCTCTGAGTGAAACCTATCCATCCCATGTAGCCTGACCAACTCACCAACGACGGCATGCATCTGCGGATGGAGCCAATAGGCCGGCTGAAATCGCCGTGACTGCCATCCAAGGCAGCCTGGAGACGAGAAAATGTGCACACTGAAACACCAGGCCAGGAGAGAACACGGGGCTTAGCGGTGATCTAAAATTGGTTTACACTCGTACACGGGGTCGCCGCGGTCTACACCTTGGCCGCGCGTGCCCACAAACATACACCAACACGCTTTCCAGCGCCTCGCCTTCTTCACTGCCTGCTATCTTTGCCAGACTCTTCTCCCATTGCTCCGGAACCACGGCAGACCAGGGCCGAGCCTCTCGACCGCGATCAGCGTGCCCCATTTTGCCGTACCATATGGACATTTGATGAGATGTTTGTGATACCCCACGTGTTTTCCCTGCGCCAGCTGCGCAACTCCACCGTATCGCCAGCGGCAAATATTCGTCTCAATTGGTCTGCTTTCGCACAAACTCCATGTCTAGATGCTCGATCCGGTGCGCCCGGATATGAGGGAAGACGCTCGTGGACAGGGGTCGTGGTTCCGGAGGCGTTGGGAGCAACTTAGTTGGCGTCGGGCTGGCTCAGGATGTACTCGACAGCCTTGTCAACTGCGGGTGAAACAGTGTCAGCAGACTAATCCCTTGCGGGTTTCGTTGACCAGGGCGAGGGACGGGATGAAGGCGTACCAGAGTGGATGGTGTCGGCATCCTTGTCGGGGATCTCGATGCTGAACTCCTCCTCGATGGCCATGACGACCTCGACGGTGTCCAGGCTGTCGAGACCCAGGTCGTTGGCGAAGTGGGCGGTAGGCTTGATCTGTGAAAGGTTAGGTGTTGCTCATCAAAGTGTGAGGTCGTCGGGATGCCGCGAGGCGACACATACGTTGTTGACGTCGTTGACCTAGCCGGGATATAATTAGCTTCGATTCTTCGGCAAATAGAAAAGCGTGAACCAGCCACGGCAGCAGCACGCGCATCCCCAAATCCTGCGTCTCCATTTTCCCCCGTACTCTGCCGCACTTCTATCGCGTACGCGAGCCTCCCTCTTCCTCAGGACAAAGCAAGGGGTCAGCCGCAACTCACCTTGTCGAAGCCCTGCAGCAGGCTCATGATGCGGCCCTCGACCTGCTCCTTGGCCAGGCCACCAGCAGCGCTGTACATCCGCACGGCGGCGAGGCTCTGGACACGGGGCACGAAGGCGACGCGGGGCGCGACGGCGGCCAGGGCCGACGTTCTTTGCACGGCGGCAGCGGGTCGGGCGGCGGCGCGGACGGCCGAGGCGGCGGAACGGAGGATGGCGGTGCGGAACATGGTGGGCTGGTTTTCGGCTGGGCGAGTCGACGGTGGGGAGAGGTCAATTGCGGGCGGCTGAGGAAATTGACTGCGCGGCGTGGAGGATGCGAGGACGGGAGGTGAGTGACGCGGGTGCGAGTGACGATGATAAATTTCTCGTTGCTTCACGGGCGCTGAGAGGTCGGAGCTAAGCATGGGGAAAGGCTGGCAGAATGAATGAAGTCACGTGATCGGCGCGAGTGCCTTAATCAGCAGGAGTTGGCGAGCGTCCCATTGGCTGCGGTGTAAGTCGGGGATACCTAACGTGGCTACCCTAGACCACATTGATTCCGTGGTCAACCAGTGTTCCGGTGATTTTAAAAAGATGAGGTCGGCGATGCAGGAGAAGGAATCCGCAGACGGCGATTTTTGCATGTTTCAGGTAGACTTTTGAGTTTGTGGATGAACACGCGGTCACAGCCCGGTTTTGCCTGACCGTGGGATTCTGCGTTCACGATTCCACACAGAAATGGGAAGCGTTATTCAAGAAACCTTGAGCATGTCCTGTTCGCCGGGGACCTTGGACGTTGAATGAAGCGGCTACATAGTCGTGCCCTTGGCGCCGCGAGGGTATACGTGATGCCAGCTGGAAGCATGACGCACAGAGCAGACCACTACTTGGCCTGGTGTCGGTAGCTCGCTTAGACAGCCACGCATCTCTGCGTCGCGACGTTGCTCAAAAGGGAACCCGGCACGACGTCTGCCGACACCTGACCTCGCACAAGGCAGCACGGTCAACCCCTGGCGTCAAAAAAACGATCCCCCCGGCCGGGGAAGCTGTTTCAACGGAGAAGTTTGCTGAACGGGCACGTTTGCAAGGCTTGCCCCCCGCAGCCTCTTTGGGCATGTTCCATTGCTGAATGAGGAAGCCGGCAGAGTGAGGGGAGATGAAGTCTGGAGAGCAGCCATGGCCAAAAAAAGAAAACGTCAAGGACACACAAAAAAAAACGTGCCGCAGCGAGGACTCGAACCTCGGTTTCCAGTGCATCGCATCCGAAGATCCACAAACTGGTGTCCTTACCCCTAGACGACTGCGGCGTCGGAGATAGGGCGCCGGCATGGTCGGCTAATAAGTACCACTACCTTATTGGTGCTCGGTCGCGCTGGGTGAATTCAGCCGCCTGCGGGTGTGGGGTGGGCGCCTCGCAACGTTCTGCGCCCGCTTCTAGCGGCCTTCTCCGCGCGGCGGGGCCGCCGAGATCATCTCGGGGCTGCGGGATCTCCAGGCGCGAGGACCCCCTACACCACGTTCGTGGCGCTTGCATGTTGAAGGCTTTGATGTTTGACGTTTTGCGTTTATAGCTGGGTAGACATGTCCAAGCGAAGGGGATCTAGCTAGTGCGCGAGGCGGTAGCAAATCATGCTGGAGGAACGAAGTGCAGACGGGCCGAGGCCGGGTCAAGCCGTGACTGGCAACTCGCCTCGTCGCACGGCAATGTATCACAAGGCCTGGGAGCTCGCCCGGGCTCGAGAGGCGACATTCACGCAACGTCTCCCGCCGTGCCGTCCGAACAAGGTTCACCGCAGCTGGCGAGCTAGCAAACCTACCCAGCTCAAACGCTCCCGCGCGCGCTGCATCCGCTGCGGCGGCTTTAAGCCTGGCGCCACAACGCACCCTCCCTCCGGTTCATTCGATGAAACGGTTGTACCCATCACCTCCATGCGCTGCCGCGGCCCGGCGTAGCTGCCCCGTCGGCTCCGCGACGGTGGTACCCGTAACTTGCAGCTCCCGGGGCGGTGGAGATTGTGGCCATTCACCTCGCCTGCGCCTGGCCACGGCGTATGCAAAGGGCCACGATGGACGCGAAGGGCATGGTATCGCCGTCCGTGGGCGAATTGCTTCCCGAAGCCCGGCTTTTGGCTCGAAACCTAGGTTGAATTCACAATTTTCACGTTCCTGGGCTATTCATATCAGTCCTTGCCGACTTCAACGGTTTCCCAAGTTCTCGCCGTCCTTCACTGGTGGTTCTAGACATTCCTAGACATTGATTCCTCTCCATTCACTGATCCTCGCCATTTCTGTCTTTCCCATCGTTTTGGCACATTGTCCCTCCCTCTGCGAGAGCCTCGGCCATCATGAAGCTGCAAACGTCCGCCTCGCCCCTGTTCGCCTTTGGCCTCGCCGCCAACGCCTGTCTGCTCCCGGGCGAGCACGACGGCACTTACAAGCGCGACACGACCAGGCGGCAGTCGTCGGGCTTCCAAGACTTCCCCATCGGCCAGGGCGACCGCTTCAACGGCGGGCAGTGGGCGCCGCACGGCCTGGGCTTCGACGATCGCGACCTCGGGTCCATCCTCAACGTCGGCGAGGTCGAGTCGGGCCTCAAGGGCCTCGCCAACGCCTTTCCCGACGTCAAGCTCTTCACGGCACCGCACACGACCTTTGAGAACCGCATGGTGCAGGGCGCCACCGTCGGCGAGCAGCCCCGCGTCCTTATCCAGAGCGGCCTGCACGCCCGCGAGCGCGGCGGGCCCGACAACGTCCTCTACTTCATGGCGGATCTCCTCCTGGCGCGAGCCAACGGCACCGGAGTCACATACGGCAACCAGAGCTATACCAACGCCCAGGTGAATACGGCGCTCGGGGCGGGCGTCGCCTTCGTGCCGCTTACAAACCCGGACGGCGTGGCCTACGACCAGCAGAGCGACGCTTGCTGGCGCAAGAACCGTAACACCAAGAACGCTTCGAGCGCATCCATCACCGACCGCACCATAGGCGTCGACCTGAACCGCAACTTCGCCACCATGTGGGACTACCGCCGCATCTTCAACCAGAGCGCGAACCTCGCCGCCGCGGCATCCGACGACCCCAGTAGCGAGGTGTTCCACGGCACCGCCCCCTTCTCCGAGCCGGAGACGCAGAACGTAGCCTGGATCATGGGCCAGCACCCCCAGCTATCGTGGTTCCTCGATGTGCACTCCTTTGGTGGCGATATCCTCTATCTTTGGGGCGACGACGACGCCCAGACCACAGACCCCCAGCAGAGCTTCACTAACGCCGCTTACGACGGCAAGCGCGGCTTCATCGGCGTGGACCCGCCCGGTAGCCAGTACCGCGAGTACGTCGAGCAGGCCGACCTGGACGCGCAGGAGGGGCTCTCGGGCCGCATGAGCAACGCTATGAACGGCGCCGGCTCTATCCACTATAGCCCCGAGCCGGCCTCCCACCTGTATCCGACAGCCGGTAGCAGCACCGACTACGCGCTCGGGCAGTACTACGGGCACACCTGCGGCGCGAGCCGTCTTCAAGGCCTGACCATTGAGTTCGGCGAAGGAACGGGCAGCGACAACTGCCCATTCTACCCGGACGACGCCAAGTACCACGAGTCGGTGCGACAGGTCGGCGTGGGTTTGATGGAGCTGCTGCTCACGGCAGCGGGCCCTGACGGCAACACCAAGGTGTACCAGTGTTGATTATGTGCTGAGAGGTACTCGAGAGTTGATTTGCTGGCGGATCGTGCGGCGACTTTCGTAATGAGATGAGAATAGAGCTGTAGATGGTCACATGCAGCCATGACGGGAAGTGGCGTGGTAAATAAACGTTGTCTTTTGAGCTCCAGAGCCATCCTATATACAGAAACCTGCTGCGTCCACTGTCCCCTGTCGATGCTGTGACTCTCAGATAAGCTCCCAGGCCCCACTCCTCCTCCGTCCTACCTGTACATGGTACATAGGGAATAGTTTAATAAGTGTTTGCGGATGCGGACACGTTTTTGTTGTGTCGTCGTCGTCGTCATCGAGTTTGAGGTTTACCTGTACGGCGCGTCGGCGCGGATGACGGCCGCGAGCTCAGGCTCCCACTTGTCGCCGTTGGACAGGAGCTTCTCTGCAAGCCAATTCGTTAGCCAATGTCTCAAAAACGCCTTCTAAATCACGAAGAGATGATTTGGAGCTAAGGTTGGAACAATGCGATGTGGGGCTTCGGGACCGTTGCCGAAAGTCACGCAAAGCACCACGAACATCGAAGATCCAATCGCAACCAAAGCGTGGTAGAATCGAAAAGCAAAAAAGAACGCACCCTTGTTGTACAGCAGCTCCTCCCTCGTCTCGGTGGCGTACTCGGCGTTGGGGCTCTCGACGATGGCGTCGACGGGGCACGACTCCTGGCAGAAGCCGCAGTAGATGCACTTGGTCATGTCGATATCGTAGCGGGTCGTTCGGCGAGAGCCGTCGGCGCGCTCCTCGGCCTCGATGGTGATGGCCTGGGCGGGGCAGATCTGAGGGAGCGGCATTAGCATGCATGTCATCGTTTGTCTCCGTCCGCTCTCAACGCGGGCGGACTAGGCGATGGAGGCGTACCGCTTCGCAGAGCTTGCAGGCGATGCAGCGCTCTTCGCCAGAGGGGTATCGTCGGAGCGCGTGTTCGCCGCGGAATCGGGGAGAGATGGGGCCCTGCGCAAGAGTCAATTGGCCTGTCCCTAGCCGGCTGCGATATCCGAGAGCGAGCGCCATACCTTCTCAAAGGGATAGTAGATGGTGTACCTGCCGCGCCTCGCCGTCAGTCCAAGCTTCTAAACGCTCCAAAGCAATTGCTGCGTCGTTTCACAGGAGGGGCCAACGTACGGAGGTCGGAAGAACTGCTCGAGCAGCACGTACATGCCCCTGGCCATCTCGGTCAAGAGGAAAAACTTGCCCATGCGGTCGAGGGTGCTGTCGCGGTCCCACGTCCACTCGACGTGCTTGCTCGTCCGGAAGTTGGACGGCGGCGGTCCTCTGGGCGTCGCGTAGCCTCGCTGGGCCATTATCCGCACGGCGGCAGCGGCGGGCGTCGCCGCTCGGCTGCCGGTGGCGAGGAGCAGCTGTCGGCGCGCGAGCATCGCCGCCGAGGATTGCAGGGCCGGCGCCATGGCGAGGGTGTCTGCGTCGGCTGGTAGAGGGCAATTGAACGGCAGTGGGCCAACTGCGCGCGGCTTCGACGGGGGGGAGCAGAGGAGAGTCGGTTGCGGAGGTGACGATTGAGGTGCGTGCTGGACTTTGCTTTGGTGGCAAGGAACTGCTACTGCGGGATTACAACGCTGGGCCTGTGATTGGCTGGGACGATGCGCGTGACATGTCACGTGAGGAGTAGGCGCCTCCTCTGGCTCGCCGGTGCTGCGCTGCAGCATTGACCATGACGTGAAAGAAAACGGGCTTGGGGTCATTTTTCATCTCATGGCTAGTTGATTAAAACTTCTACTGAGGTGAAGCTTTTGGCACTTTGAAGCGCGGCGGGAGCATTCTCGGGGCCACGATTGGTGGTGGTGACGGCATTTGATGACTGGTCGACTAACACGAGCTCGAAGTACACCGATTGCAATATGATCAAGCAGAATAATCTTAAAATAATATTTTGAAAAAAGCGACTTTTTGTCATTTTAATGCACATGATTATACCGCTCGGCGGTTCAAGACCCATCCGTGTCTGACCACGACCTCTTGCGCCTGCCAGCACAGGTTACCCAAACAACATGAACATTGAACCCGCCTCTCATTGGGGACGCTTCCTGAAAACCAACGGGCACCCATCCTGCATTGAGAATTAGCAGAGGGTACAAAATGAAGAAGCCCACAGAAGATGAATCACTTACCATGGGGAACAGCGTGGCGAAGACCCGGATCTCCTCCGACTTCTCTGTCGCGTGGTGCTCCCAGTCGAGCTCCAGCGCCGCTTTGCCAATCATGCCCGCCATTGAGAGCGGCACGTATCTCCTTGCAAGGCAATCATGCGGACCCGCGCCAAACACGAGCCAGTTCTTGGTCTTGGACTCGGCGTCTCCAGATATCCAGCGTTCGGGGTCAAAGACATCGGGATAAGGATAGACGTCCGGGTCGTGCAGGGCTGGGTAGCAAGACGGGATGACCATGGAACCCTTGGGCACGGTGTAGTTGGGCGTGAGTGGAAAGTTCTTCGTTGCGAGGTAGGGAACGAAGATGACGGGAGGCCTGTGGCGGAGGAGCTCCTTGACGACGGCGTTTGTGTAGGTGAGCGACTCCAACATGGGGAGGTCAAAGGGCTTGTTCCTGTCGCCGCCCCGCGCGGCCAGATTCTCCTCTCGCAGCCGATCGAGCACGGCGGGCCGCTGGGCCAGGACCTGGAACAGCCACGTCGTGGCGCTGCTGGACGCATCCTGAGATGCAAAGAGGAAAGTGAAAAGCGTCTCTCCAATCTCCTCGTTGGTGAATTCGCGAATCAGATTCGACGGCCGCTCTACGTTTGTTTCCCCCGCGGCAATCTTCTCGCGATATCGCTCAGACTCCATCATGTGCAGCACCCAATGGTCGACGATGCACGTAGGCTTCGCGCCGGCCGCCATGTTCGCCTTGCACGCTGCCGCGCATTTCGCAAATTCGACGTGCACCGCATCCGCCGTGCGCTTCCCCCACCATACCTTGGTGAAGGGGATATACTGGGACAGAGGGACGTTGACCAGCTCGAGAGCGGCCGTGGCAAGGTAGAAGTCGTCGGCGATTTTCTTGACCGCATCCTGGGATATGTAGTCGCCGAAGAAGGTGCGGCACGAGAGCGCGCAGTTGATCTCGCGGAACAGGGCCATGAACGCCATTGGCCGCCCCTGGTTCGCCATGCTGGCGGCCACGAACTTGTCAAAGTAGTCGCCTAGGACCTTCTCCTGGACGGGGAGGTAGGTGGCCATGGCCTTGTTGGTGAACAGAGGAGTCAAACCTCTGCGGTATTCGGCATGGGCCTTGCCCTGAAGGAAAACCCAGGCTTTGTGGCCCAGGATGTCCTTTGCCACGGGCACGATGCATGGCTCGGCGTACGCGGGCGACTTGAAGACCTTGTGGGCTATGTCTCGGTCGGAGGCTAGCACGACGAATCTGCAGCGTTTAACGTGAGCATTGCCGCCCTTGAGGCGACACGGGGCTTTGGAGCACGTACTTGTGGAAGACGGACACACAGCTGAGAGGTCCACTCGCCCACTGCGCGAGATAGGCGTCGAAGTTTGGATGGAGTGCTTGCAGAAAGGGGCCCACGAGGGGAATCTTGAAGGGAGGTCCGGCGATGGAGCCCTTGCGCTTGATGTACATGACTGGAGACGGCGTCAGTTGAACGTAGCGATTGGGAGAGTGGTGCACCAGGTTCGACCTTGATCATAGACCACCAGTCCGAGCAGGAACGTCGCCACGTATTGCCAGGTAGACCATGTCGCGAGAAACGCTGGCAGCGCGACAGAACCTTGCCATTGGGAATTGCCGAAAGGCTGTGCCAGCAGCGACTCGGAGCCGCTGCTGGCATTGTTGACGACATGGGTAGCCATGTTTGAGCTCTCCATCAGTCGTCAACTTCTGGCGACCAAGAAACGAGCAGTCGTACACGTCGTCTTTATAAAGGGACGGTCGACTGCCCGGGCCGATGGCGGGTTTCACAACTACATATACGGAAATTACATAGCCAGAGACACCAAAAGTGCGTGATGTGCTCATCTCCTAGTCAATCCCTACGAATGCCTCAACTTTTCGCTCGGATAGTTGAACAATGGTCCTTCCTCGTCCGTCTTACAGACAGGGGTGTGTAGGTTACTGCATGAGGACTAGACTCCGAAAACCGTACATATGCGAGGGCGGGAAACGTGCGGACGGCGGGGTCTAGTCCTGTTCGGGCCACGACTCTGCGCAACCCCGTATCCGCTGCCTCCGGCCGGGCTCGGCTCGGCAACTTTGCGTGCCACTCCGGACAGACGACTCTTCCTCCTCAGGGAGCCTCAGCTCACTTCCACGGGCGCTCGAGTCACATAACCCTTTCGAGATGCGCCAGACTCTGCGCCGCTCCTGTGCTGCCTGTGCGAAGTCCAAGCACAGCTGCGACCTCCGCACGCCGCGCTGCTCGCGCTGCGTCAAGCGCCGGGTGCTGTGCGTCTACGCCAACGAGCCGTGGACGGCGCCGGCGCCGGCTCCCGGGCGGGACGACGACGCGCCGGCGACACCGCTCGACGGGCCCGGCACTCTGACCACGTACAGATTCGGGTCTCTGGACCCGTTTGATTCGTACCCACAGACCAGACTGCCCCGGGACCATGTCCAACGTCTCATCCACAGCTGTACGCACGCCTTTTGCACCGGCTCAACGTTGTTGATCTAGGCTTGGCTCACCAGTTCAGTCCTGCATAAGATTGCGTTCCAGTACTACCCTCTCGACCTGGACGCCACCTCCAATCCGTTCCTCGTCTCGTGGTGGCCCCTCGCCCTGGGCGACCCGGCGCTCTTCCACGTCTCGCTGCAGACGGCATGTCTCGACGAGGAGTTGCTGGCTCAGAAGGGCTTCCAGGCCTCGCAACTCCTCATGGCAGACTCGGTGGCTCTGCTGCGACGCAAGGTGCAGGACCCGACGCTTGCTGTGCAAGATGGGACTATGAATTCTGTCATAACCTTGGCAACGATTGAAGTAAGAGACCATTTGAACTCATTGTGACTTGATTTCTCTCATCTTCTGGACCACTCGCTAATGAATGACTCTCAGTTTGGCAAGGGAAATACAAATATTAGCGAGATGCACGTTGAAGGAGTAAAGCGACTAGTCAACATAAGAGGCGGCATCAATTCAGTGAGACAGACCAGCCCGCTCACCGCCAGAATGGTCTGTTGGTAAGTCGCCCCTTGATAGCAAGGAGGGTATGCTATTGACGTGCCTCAAAGGGTATCGATGCTCATCATGGGCCATCCTCAATTCGAGACTCAAGATGACGTCGGCATTGGGGATGGCATACCGCCCATTCCGGAATGGCAACTAGACTCGGCTGCACCTTGTGGTGAGACGTCGGAGCTCGCCAATCTTCATATTGACTGTACAGTAAGGAATGTCTTCATTCGTCTCCACAACGTTTTCCAGCTGTCTCAACGGACACCCTTGCATCCCACACGACTTCACGACCTCACATGCTTCGTCGTCCACCGACTTCTTCGCTCAGTTCCAGACGCAGACGACCCTCTTTCCTCACCAACCACCGAATGCCTCCGCTACGCAATCATCCTCTACATGTTCATCATCCAAGGGCCAATCTACTACTCGCACGCAGTCATATTTATTTCGATTCTCTCTCGCTACATGGAGCATCTGAAGCGCCTCGAACGAATATCTCGCGTGCAAGAATCGTTCGACGTCTGGCTTCTTGCAGTTGGAATGGTCGCTTCGACCGGCACGGCGCACTACCAGTCGTTCACACAGAGAGCACGAGACTTGGCTACTCATTTAGATTTGGATGATTGGAGCGATGCTTTGGTTTGTCTCAAGCGCGTCTTGTGGCTGGAGATGCAACAGAGCGAAGACATCTTTCGTCCCCACTGGGACGCTGTTCTTGGTGCTGCGAAGCTGCCGCAGCCCTCAGACTTTGCGGCCAGTGTTTCACCGAGCCGCAGTGGCATCGCATTTCTATAGAATGCAGTCGCCGCGAATAATCTGGCACCAGATGTCTTTCTATCAAGCTTTGGACTAGCAAAAGTGAGATAATCATAGCGTCAACTGGATGGTGCCAATTTGAGTATTTCATAGGTGGACAGTGCGCATCTAGACATGCATGATATCCACAGTCCATTTAATTAAAAAGACTTCCAATCCACCTTGAAGGCAAATATATTAAAGTGTCGCTAGCATCCATGGTATATCCAGCGCCGCCTCATATGCTTCGTAGCGTGAACCCCGCAATGTCGATGATCCGTTCTCTCCGTGAAATCGTGCTTCCGATATTGCATGCCCCTGGTATGCACCAAGGCACACGCTCAAAATGACTTCTCCCAGGCTCCCCACCAGACGCCAATGTTGGCCGCCACCACCAGATCCAACATCTTCAACCCGTCATTGTAAACGATCAACTTCCCCAGCTTGGCCCTGCTACCGCGGTTGCCTCCACCTGCCCGCTCGCTGCCCACATTGACCTCAAATGGCGAGATGGCGTCGTCGTCGTCTTCGTTGCCGCCGGCGTGGTTCGGATTGAGCAGCTTGCTAAAGTTGCCGCGCCACTGTTCCTTGGCACTGCGGGCCTGTTCCCCCAGAACCTCGGAGCTGGGCAAGTTGAAGCGCAGGTCGCTAACGACGACACCGCCAGACCGGGGCGCGGTGCCGTTCTGGTCGGCACTTAGGGGGTTGTAAACAGCGGTCGCAGCGTCGTGGGGTATGTGCCGGCACTGGACGCTTCTCCCGGCGGTGCCTGTTCGAAACTCGCATTTACCGTCCCAAGGGCTCTGAAAGGTGTATCCTCGTGCCTTCATGCCATGCAGCTCTCCCGGCGGACTGTCAGATAATGCTGAGTCAACCGATGCGGCACTGTCGCTCCTTAGACGCGACCGTCCCGCTTGTTCGATCCGGTGAAACTTTTCCTTCAGGTTCTCCTTCAGGTTTGCCGTCATGCTCTTCGAGTAGCCCATGACGACTTGTCTCGAAAAGACGCCGATTTCGTTTCGGGGCCCGAGTCCATCGGCCGCAGCTGAAAGAACAGCGTCTCGGGCGTTCTCTGCGCTCTTCCTCGGCGGCATGCGGCGAAACTTGGCGTATCCCGAAGTCTCGATCTCGACATCAATCGGTGGACTGGCTCCAGCTGCAGGTGAGTGATGCGCAAAGAGCTGAGCACCTAGCTGATCAGTGACCGTTGGTGGCGTTTCCAATTGTCGTGACGAAACCCTGCCGACGTTCCACTGGTTGCCCGAGCTCGGGTCTCGACGGATGACGGTTAGTGTGAAGGGAGCACCGGATGAGAATGAATGTCGACCATCTTTCCTTGGAGATAGCGAGCGACGATTGATCTGCTTAGAAGATTGGTTTCTCCACTGGTCAGCCGGCGGGAGAGGAACATTATCGGCGACGGAGGTGTCCTGGGCTAAGGATGAAGACGTCTCTTCGGGATTCGGCGGAGGCAGATCTACCATAGGCCTGGGGCCCACGGGCTTGCGTGCTGGCATCACCATGCTAGGGCCAGGGAGCGGCCGCCGGGGCAGCTCGGTGGAACTAGGAGGCTCGAGGCTGGGGTCGTTGGTTTGCTGGAACTGTTGCGCTGGAAGTGCGTCGACGTCGGGCTCATTAACTGAAGTGCTGCGTTGTCTCGAGGCAACTTGCCCGTGGCTGGAAGCAAGAACTGGCGGTGGCTGAAGACGACTCCCACCGGGAAGGCTTTCTGGGGTCATTGGGCGAAGTGAGTCGGGCAGAGGCTTGCGCGGGATGGCTACGGCGGACGAGCTGTCTTCGCTGGATCGCGTCGGCCCATCGACATTGACAGGCATAGGTGCAGACGCTTCGGAAGAGAGCATCCCAAGATGAACGTAATATAGGGAGGAGGCGACATCCTCGGCGGTGACGTTTTTGATCTGCGGCTTGAAGGGCGAGAGGATGATGTCTGGGAAGGGAAGGGTCAGCGCGTTGTTCGCCGAGTCACGAGGCGGGAGTTCTTACCGCGGGTGCCCGGGACTCGGGATATGTAGAGGACAAGAGGCTCTTGTTTGTCCTCGCCGGGCTTCTCGGGATACTGGGGCGGATTCGCGGCGAGGTGGTTCAGCGAGGCGAGGGACCGCGCCTCCATGTCGGCGGCGGTGCCTCGGGCAGCGAGGTGCGTTGGGGGATGCAAAACAGGCTCGCTTGGTTCTGAAAAGTGTCGCTCGTGCAGAAATGCGTCGATAAAGAAGGGCAGAAAAGAAAGTCAAACGATGGACGGTGGGCGTGGCCACGGAGGTCTCGCGACGAGCACACCGACGGTGATGGTGTTGACTGTTGAGGCGACGTCGGCAGTCGAGCTGGGGGCGGCAACGTCACTGGCCCACTGAAAATGACACGCGCATACAGGGGGTGCTGCTCGCTGCACGGCCGATGCAGGGACCTTCGGGATGAACCGAGATGGCGCAACAGAGGGAAGAGGACGTCGACGCTGTCTATATGCTTCGACCGAGCCTTTCGGGCATCAGCAGTCGCAGATGACGATGCGCCTTGCGGTGACGAGGCGAGCGCCGAGCTGAACGGCGGATACGCTCCGCCTCACTCAACCGGCCGAAATGGCAACGTCACCGGGTCAGGGCTGTGCCACGATGGCGGGACGGGCTATTTTTGGCGGTCACCTTACTCGTAGGGCCAATTTTCAGTGCACTCGTAGGCGGTTTCCTGCCACGGCCGTGGGTTCGTGGAGAAAGCCTGCCCGGTGGGCATTGTGGTGGACATTTGGAAAAGTTGGTCAAGATCCAAGAATGGTGTATTCGAAGGCCTGGGCTGTGAGGGCTGCATGGGCGCGCTGTAGGTCGACCCTACGGGGGACATTGCTAGGTGCCTTGCGTCAGCCAGGGCCGCGCGGCACACTCAGGAACCTGACCCTTAAGGTTCCACGGACCGGACTTAGTGCTGATCGGAAAGGTGTCACGCAAGATGACCTGCCTGCATTTGCTCTAACCATGACCAACAATTCCCATCTTCTCCAGAGGAATGAGTTTGAACTTTCAGATACTTTCCCAACGCGCCGAGATCGGATGGACGCAAACTAAGTGATTCGACTTAGCTAATTTGTTTGCGTTTGTTCTGACTTCGCAGTCTCTGGAGCTTCTCTGATACCTGCTCTTAACATTGGTCTGCGTGAAACTTGGATGCTTTCCTCGTCTTTTTTGTTCTTCCCTGTTACTATAATCAGTGGGCTCAAACGCAAGAGGAAGTCCCCCTACCTTTCTTGGCGATTTCAATTATGGGCTCACAGAGCAAAGACCTTTGTCTTGGTCTCTCTTTCGCGCAACGGTGATACCTGTATCATTGTCCGACCACGTTGGACACAACCACCTCGATTCTATCCGGTTGCGTTGATGGAATAGGGCGTGAAATGGGCAGGGAAAGCCATGGTGTTTTGCCTCCACATCCACGGCCCTGGGAAAAGTAAAAAAACCACATATCGGGCAATTGACGACCCGGCCGCCTCGCTAGATTCCGGGACGAAGGCATTACCTGGCGTCATCATTATCATCAGCCAACACGTGCTTGTGAAACGAGAGCTGCGAGGGACAGTCCGAAGCCGAGCCGAGAAATAGTTCAAACCCTATCTAACATGTCATGTATATCCCTTAGAAGCCTCTAAGGCTTGTGGGTCGCCCTTCGAAGAGATAAAGAAGCTTCCCGCCGAGGCGTTTCCAGCTTCGATACACTACACTTCACGACTCATACAATCTACAGTCGACTTTCATTTTCATTCATCTAGCGTCCGAGCACAACGATGTCCATCATTCTTGCCTGGATGGCTATTTTCGCAGGGGTGGGGAACGCCAGCATGTGCTTGTGAAACGAGAGCCGCGAGGGAAAGTCCGAAGCCGAGCCGAGAAGTAGTTCAAACCCTATCTAACATGTCATGTATATCCCTTCGAAGCCCATAAGCTGACCCACAAGCCTTAGGGGGCTTCGCAGAGATAAAGAAGCTTCCCGCCGAGGCGTTTCCAGCTTCGATATACTACACTTCACGACTCATACAATCTACAGTCGACTTTCATTTTCATTCATCTAGCGTCCGCGCACAACGATGGCCTTCTTCATTACTATCTTGGCTGTTCTCGCAGGGATGACGCGGGCCAGCCCGGCAATGGTCTCCGAAAAGACCGGACAGCTTTCGAAGCGATGCTACAACCGAGCTGAAGCCTTTGAAGATGGAAATAGAAGGTGCCAAGGCATTTGGGGATTTGACACGGGCGAGGGGTATGTCCAGACCGAATGCAACGGCCATGGTTGCAACTGCCGTTGGGGTTGCCGCTATATTTCAAACTATAAATTTATCGTGAGTTTTCACACTACGATCTAGTGGTGTTGGATTTCGAGTTGCTAATCAACGCGCCAACTGTAGAGTGGAGAATGCCCATGGGGGAGGTCCGGATATTGCAGGGTAAGCGGCCGTTCTGCGCGTTCAAAAGCGATACTTCACAAACCGGAACAATGCTGATGGATCTGTCGTCTATAGGAAGAAGGCAGAGAACAAGAAGGAGTTTGGCCGCTAGACGGTACTAAGAGCAAACACCCTGTTAATCCTGGACCCAAGCTCGACTCGGAGCCGGAACCGACCTGGAGCAAACACCCTGTTGATCCTCAACCCGAGCCCAAGCCGCATGTGTCGTCGCCCTGGTGGATGTAGTGCTCTAGGGGAAACAGCCTGGCTCAGCGAGCGGCAGGGGTTAAAGCAGAAAGGAGAGAACACGGCTCGTAGCGAGCCTCAGTCGCTAATCCTCGTTAATGCCAATTTTGGAAGTTTCCGAGCATGCCACGCCCTCCTTCGAAGTGAGAGTAAGGCATTGACCCGATGGCAGCTGCTGCATCACATGTGATCTTAGTATGCATCGACCTGATGATACAAGAGTGTCTGAGAGAGCGACAAGTATGTGTTTCAGTCCGTGAGGATTAATTTCGATTTATCTACGTCCGTTAATTTGACGACCTCGGACTTGCCGCAGACTGTGGCTCAGGTCATGGTTCGTAGGAGTCTGCTCCATGCTCCTGGTCCAAGGCGCAAGGGCCCATGCCAGTTTTCGGCGCGCTGGACACGGCCAACAATGCAAGAGCAAAGCAGACGCATGCTACCAAGAATGGCATACCAAGCCAAAGCCCCCTTATCTGCAGGCCCCAATGAAAGGCGCTCGCGAGAAGCGGGCCGCCGGCGAGCATGCCCCCATACACCAGAACTGAAATTGTCGTGTACAGTGCAGCAAGATGCTTCTGGGCGACCATGCTGGTGACAAGACTTCGTGCCGGGACCATGAATGCAAGCCCCATGCTGGTCATTACTTGGCCGGATACCAAGAATGCCCATGATCCTGCAGCGAAGGAAATTGCCGTTCCCAAGACAAGGAACAGGCCGCTTATCTGAGCAAGACGTTTGTCTTTGACCATTTCGTGCAAGTTCAGGCGCCATAACAGGAAACTCGAAAGGGCGGGTATGCCGACAGCGTGGACAATCAAGTTGATCGCGGCACCGAGGGAAATGAGATACGAAGACTTTTTAATATGCAGTTAGCTGTACTGGCTCTAGTTGAATCAGTACGTGCGCGAAGAAGACTTACTTTGGCCAACGACCAGCCCAGACGTTTAGATGCGTACTGCATCAGCAAGGATCCTCCAGCTTGTTGCCCGATACTGCAGGGGAAAAAGCAAACCAGGACGAGGATGAGCCTTGAGTTTCCCCTGGCCCATTGGCTTACTCGGATCAGGCCATGTCTAAGGCTCCGCAAGTGATTATTCGACTGGTCAGGCTTTGAGGTGGCGGCGTCGTGTGCATGTTCAGCAGAGGGACCGCTATGGCCGTCAAGAATCGGCTCCTCACGGATGCTGCTCTTCGTCGGTGGCAGCGTCTCAGGAAGGAAAATTAAAGCGCCGAAAAAGCCCAGGATGGTGACCGCGGAGGATATCAGCATGGGAATCCATGGGTCAACGGACACCAAAGTACCGCCTAGTGGGACAAACAGAAACTGAGCAATCATCATGGCGGACTGGATCTGAGAAAAGGCTGTGGTTCTGAGATGGGCAACATTTAAATTAGCTTGCGAATAAAAGAATGGAAAACGTGGATTAGGTCAAGCACACGGGACTTGGAGGCTAACTTTACCTTTGATCGGTCGGGCATACGTCGGCCACCATGACATGTGAGATGGATGATAAAGATGCTGCACCAGCTCCTATTATTTGCCACAAGCCTCCGAGCCAGACCGCTCTCACTGGAAAGACGTCATGGAACCAGACTGCGGTAGTTTCAGTCAGCTTCCGTCAACAATAATCGCAACCGCAGCAGGCAGATGCGTGCGCCGTAGCAAGCAGGGGCAATGTATCCAGTGATTGAGTGATGATTTACTCACAAACCATCCGCATCCAAAGGTCGTTCATAGCTATACCTATGATTGCGATGAGGAAAACTTTCTTGCGTCCAATGCGATCTGCGAGGGCGCCATAAGGAACAGCTAGGATGATGGCTATCTCGACCGAGTCAGCACAATTATCACACACGCATGGCCTCGAGTGAAAAGCCCTGAAGAAACAGTGGCCTTGCCTGGTAGCACTTCGAAAACGTCCTTCCACCCATTGATGAAAGCAACCTCGCTTTGGACTGAGTCCACCATGCAGCCATCGGCGACTGCAACAGATGGCATGCGCTCTTGGTAGTAATCTCTGCAGACAATATCCTGCAGTATGGCCAGTTGGGCTGCAAAGCTGATATAGCTTCCGATGTTTAGGACCACTTGAAGGGTGGCCACTACCAAGATTGTGCGCCGAACGCTCGGGACATTCGAACCGATCTCAAGCCGTCGCGACGACGATGACGACGACCTGCGTGGCGCGGAAGCGACCTCGCGGGAGCCCAGCAGGCGTGTCGACTCATTTGCCTCTGTGCCGTCCATTGACGAGGTGGACTGGGGTCACGGATGGCTTGTCGTAGAAATTTGATAGAGACGAATTGAGAGGAGAGGGTTAAGATGCACGGTATGACGAACCGAACGCGTACGTAATTTTGGCGGACAAGGCGCGCGGTCAGGTGTGCCAGGGGTGTGCATTACGTGTTGGACGTAACGAGGAGAACCCGGGGTGTGGTGTTGGCCGGATCTGGGTCAGCCGAAAGGGAAGGCGTTGGAAATAAGCCTGAAGACGATGATTGTGATCATTTCAAGTCAGAAATGGTAGTCGAATTATTTATTAATGGCTGCCATGCACATCAACCTTTGCAAGCTAAACGTCCGTATTTCTGAGCGTATCAATTCCCCCTTCGAGACGCTCTACGCTCGCAGCTATCGCATCCTTCAGCTCGCTCAGCATCTTCTCAAATTAATCACCATAACGCCGCGCTACGCGTTCCGTTCTTCGTCGAATTCAGGGGAGTTGAGGCCTACTGGCACCTCACGTGAAGCCTCACGATTCTTTTATTCAGGTGTGAGTGTCGTCTGCGACGAGAGAACACACCCAGCGTGTAGGGCGGTTTGTGTCATTTGAGATGGCATCAATGAGCACCGTATATTCCACACCTCGCGGTTGCGAAGCAGCGCTTTGACAATGCTATTGTACTGAGATGCAAGCACCTGCGGAAAGGCGGCGGGGATGGAGGCACAGAATCTGAACACTGCAACAACATTGAAGGACTTTCCGTGTTTGCGGCCGTAACTTCGTCAGCAGCTCGAGCAGAGTATCTGACTACTCGAAGAACGAAAAGATATTGTTCAAGAGAGCAAAATCAAAGCGTGGCGTGCCTTTGTCTAATGATGCGAAACATCCAAGGGCAGTATTGTTCATAAACATGGTTCGGGAGCAGAGAGGGTTAGTCGCTAGGTGCTCCTGAGAGCGGATGTTACAGGGCGTCCCTATAATAATGCAATACTAAATATTAGCAAATGCCTCGAACAGATCCTCAGACAGAGAAAGGTGCTGCACGTAGATTCTCACGGCAACCAGGAGTCGCCAAGTCGACGGCCACAACTGCTCCAGTCGGTCCAACCGCATCGGACCGCATCAGCAAGGCAGACATTGAATTAACCAAGACCGCACCCAATCTCAAGAAACCTTGACCCGCTTGGAAAGTTCCAAAGCTCCAGAAATCGCCGTCGGTACTCAAGCACAGCCGGATGATGTTCACGGTGAGCCTGATCCAAGAGGTATGTTATCAGCTCTTCGGAGAACTAAGAGAGTGACTCCCACTGGGCGTAGACGACGCGATGGCTATGAGTAGAAATTGTCAGTTGAAGGGCGCTTGAGGATGAAAGGAATGTAGGCACAGGTAGCCAGGAAGCCACTTCTCTGTCCGCTCCCGGCTATCGCCCATGGAGCAGCTCGTTTGAGTTGCGGGCATCGTAGATCGTACTTTTTTTCTAGACCAATGCAATGGATTTTCCCGGAAACCTGCCTTGTTCCATGCTCTGGCCTGAGACCTCGGCACAGAAGTCGCACTTTTGTAACCAGCGCTGGTACCAAGCAAGGCGCTTGCATATGCATGCATGCCACTTGCATGTCTTTACGAGTAAATTCTGCGAGCACGAGCACGCCATGGATGCTGACTGCAGGCCTGGACCTCCGTTGCAGAACATGTAATCTGACACACTGCCCGCCCTGATTGCCGACGCGATCAGCCGTGTATCCAAATCACGCAATACGTCCTTTTCAGTCAAGTTGCTTATTGCCAACGGGAACAACCCAGCCCGCCCGCATTTCCTTTCGCAGGGGTTACTAAAGAAGTAGGTGTCGCTTAATTCTGCGATTTTGGGCCGTCTGGAGAGCCAACTGAACGTAACCAAATTCAGCCCATGGTTTGGGATGTACGAAGTTACCACCAAGTAATGCATGTCGATCTCTGATCTTCATGTTGTTACATCTCGTACAACCCAGTAGCCTTGTAGTTCGCATGGCGGACATTCATTGGAATTACAAAAACTGTACGGAGTAGAAGAAGAGAAAACCGTCTTGGGACTCAGAGAGTACATTTGCTTTACAAAGAATGAGTGTCTTGGCGCCGGTAGGCCAAAGGAAACGGAGCCCATGCGGGGACCCTTCAAATGAATCATGTCCAAATCTACGACAACAAAAGCACGAGCGTAAGACTTTGCATATTGGAAAGATCCCATATAGTTAGTCCAATGTACGGTTAATAAAGACGAAAATGCCGAGGAAGAGGTCGTGCAAATTTGCAGTTCAGAAACATTTAACATCTTCAGACTCCGTGTAAGTTTATGCTCACCCCTGCCTAGGCTTTCCAGAGCAATTTCCCTCAAATTCGATGATTATGTGTAAGAAGTAGTAATTTGCTAGACATCTTTCCTAGGCATCTTTGCTAGAGTTCATCGTGACCGGAACTTCAATGAGGAAGAAGTGGTCCGGAGTTGGGTTCTGGATCAAGCGTCCACAGTGCTTGACATGATGTAGACTGTCGAAGCGTTCTTCCATGATAATGTGTGTGTGGCGCATCCGATTATACTTTTGCCAGTAAAAAAGGCAGTGGACAATGTGCCAGTTGCGAGAGGCCCAGAATGAGCCCCCAGTCTCGCCCAGTAACGCGATCTGCGTATGATTCAGCGGCACTGTGCCATTCTCGTCGGCAAAATACTCCCAAGCCCCTCCGGCCGCGGGCCCTGCCTTGTCAAACTCGGCCGTGAGCTCCTCGTCTCGACAGTAGGGAGGTAGCCAAGCTGTAGCGAGCGTATCGTAAGTACAATTCCGCAATAGTGCCTCTTGAATCGTACGGCCACAATCGCACAGATTGAGCCCAGTCGGAAGAGTCTCAGGGTGATATCCGTCAATCTTGTGGATACTTTCGTGCTGGCATGGCGAGGGCGTGAATGGCGAAGCTCGTGATGGAGCTTCGGCCGTCATCCTCGTGCGCAGGCCTTCAGAGATTTGAAGGCCCAGTGAGACTAAACCCCAAACCGCGAGGACTCGTGTGCAGAATTGAAACATCATAGATAGATGGGGCATTTTTGACGGTGGTCGATAATCGTGGCCCAACATTTCGTGTGGCATTGGCGAAGGAACGTCGTCTGAGAGCCTCTCCGGCTCGTGAATGCGGTCATTGCTGAGAAGTAATGAGCGGGAAGATGACAATCCCATAGCGGTGACTCCAAACTCGGCCCGGACAGGGAATTATTGACAAGAGATGAAAGGATATCGGGCTAGAGGGTTTACGTGGTGAGCTCTGGAAAATCTTGAGTGTCGAATATTTACAAAAGGCCGTTCACTTTCTTCCACTAGGAACGACGAGCCACCACGTTTCGCCGCATTCGATGCAATATGACGAAGCAATTTAGCCAAGCTCACGCCACGAGTTCAAGCAGCTTGCTTTCATCCCCCACCCTAGAGTGCATGGATGGGAATTGCCTAAGCGATTGCAACGCCATGCATATGCAGCTCGACCATGCATACGTAGGTAGCGACTGGTTGCATCCCCCATCGGCATATGGCGGACATGTACGCTGCATCAACTCATGGCTACAAACATCTGTACCTCGGTAACAATGATTAATCCGACAGCTTTTCAGGAATGGAGCGAAATCCCTACAATCACCGTTACGCTGTTGAGAAGGATGCCAGCTGCAGCTGATCGGCGATCCGGTCTGCACACAGAAACGCGGGGGTGTCAGACCTGCACACGGACTCGTTTGAAGTTTTCCTTCCGCCATTCTCAAAGGGCTATGTAGGCGCCAACAGCCTTTTTCCTCTTTGTCACCCAGGCTACACCTCTGACCACATCTTGGCATACTTTCTCTTCGCTCTCATTACTTGCAACAGCCGCTTCAACAATGTCATCAAAAGAAGATGCTGTCACGTACACCCCCATGCACACTGCGGAAAGGGCTCAGCAAAAATCATCGCACTTCATGGACGGAGATGGAGGCGACGTTGATGAGAGCCAAGGCTTTCTTGGGCCACGCTGGGAACGCAAACAGTCTACCAAGTGGAGGATATTGCATCGGTGGACCAACACTCTCTGGTTTCATTGCATACTCACAATTGCAAATCTAATATTGTTTGGTGTTGCCGTGTACGCAAACAGCAAGTCCTGGAACATGGGCCAATATGGCTCCCGCTATACAGCATGTAAGACCAATTCCTTCCGAAAGCTATTATGAGGTCTCACGGAAACATAATGCTCACGGTCGAATGCTATAGCTATCTTCAGAAACTCTATTCAGATGGAGGATCGTTATTTTAACGTTCGATCAGTCTACAACACAGATAATTCTTTGAACAGAAACAAGTCCAACGTCGCCTTTTCCGGTCCTCCTCGTCCCGAGCTGGAGGAGGCATGGAACAACATCCTAGAATGTTAGTTTGACCTTACTGCTATCAGGTCAACTTTTCGCTCATCTTTGGGCGCAGATCAGAATTTCCGAGTGCAAGAACATGAGCTTGGCGAATTTAGAGGGCAGAAGAGTCTGATCGAACTCAGCGACGGTAGTGGTTTCTACATGACAGTGGCCGTTCAGCACGCCCTTCATTGTGTTCAGAGACTGCATCGATATGTCTACAAAGACCACTATCACGCTGGCTTGTCCGACGACGACGCTTTCGCTTTGAAGCAGCACACAGGTACGTGGCTCGAAGATGCTGAATTTCGCGAACTAAGGCACATTGGCAGAACATTGTTTGGACTGGCTGCGGCAGTACGTTCAGTGCAATGCTGACACTACACTGATACCTATCCGATGGGCCTCAAGGTGAGCAAACAAGTGGACCTTTTTGCAGTCTGTCCAAGCTTTAAAAGCGTCGCTAATCGCTCAGCTGCAGTGTTCCTGGACCTGTCTCAAAAGACTGGGGGAAGCATCAATGTGTTGCCTGGGAGCCAATCGTGGACATGATGGCATCTCGTGCTTTTGACCCTTTTCAACCTGGCTTACTTGTTCATCCGTACTTTGGTAAGCAAGATCTGGCGGTCATGAGCCACAAAACATTTTCTGATCATCGAACCTTTCATATTCTAGGAAACCCGTATAATGCCAGTAATGACGCACAGACTGGAGCAGTTGTCTTGGCGCACGGAGAGGGATTGATCGGTGGCGATCATGGACCAGACGTGTGAGGAAATATCCTGTAATTAGATCGCTACATTCGAAACAAAAGAACTCTGATAATACGAGGCTTACTAGTTCTAGGTATAGCTTTGATAAGTCGTGATGGGCTTTGCTATTTGCGATTTACTGAGCTATGGTTTCCTCTGATTATGTCCATCTCGTGTACAAGAAGTGTGTTATAGTGATACTAGGCATATAAAACCACTAGTAATGTACTCTTTAAATGCCAATTTGGCATGGCGGTAAACTTAGAATGGAGAGACGTCCATAGATTACACGAAATCAATTACCTCTTACTCATTCTGGATAATGGCTTATGTCTATTCCCATACTCGCCAAGAGACAAGAGGCAGATACAACAGCAGAAAATACGAAGTGCGTCTGTAGTTTGTCGCTTCTGCCCGTAGTCGCTCCTGCCCGAAATGCTCCTGCAGATCGTCGCTTCTTTATTTTGTTGCTTATGCAGTGAGTCCCTCTTGCATTCGCTCGCTCTTGCACTTAGACTCTCTTGCATTTGGTCCCTTCCATATTCGGCCCCTTCCTTATTAGGTCCCTTACGTATTCGGCCCCTTCCACATTCAGTCCCTCTTGCATTCGGCCACTTCTGTATTCGATACCTTTTGCATTCGGTCCCTCTTGCATTAGGTCCCATGGCTCCTCTTGCATTCAACCCCTCTAGTATTTGATCCCAAATGCATTCAGTCCCTCTTGCATTGGTCGCTTATGCAGGTAGCTCGCTTATGCAGGCGGTCGCTTATGCAGGTGGTCGCTCCTTCCATCTGGCCTTGCAGTAGTCCGTCGCTCCTGCATTCGGTTGCTCGCGTAGTTGGCCGCTTTGTGGCGACACCGGCTGTAATGGATTCAATAATAGATATCCGCGTTGCAATTACCCAGTCTTCATAGTTCCTGGGCACACGAGAGCTGGGATTGTAAGAGCTTCAGATTCAAATTTTTTGAGGTAATGGAAAGATGAGATCGCGACGCGTATGTGACATTACGGTGAGAAATTACCGTTCTAAAGATAAGGAAGATCCTTGGCTCGGGTTAAGCAACGTGGTATGTGCGATCGGGGATATTCAGTCTAAGATACAGAGAAGAAGAGGCGGCGACAGCCCACTTGGTTACGCAAATATGTTAGAAGGTGGCCAAGGCAATGAAAATATCGCATAGCCTTTTCGCTGTTGATCCACTGCTTGACTGCGCAATTTGCATCAGAAGCTCGGTGCAAGAAATTGAGTGCCAGCTCATAGTTTATGAAGTAGTCTGCTCTAGTACGAGAATTGGCTATTGACAGAGCATCTGACGAAACATGAAGAGGTTATGCGTGTGAAGCATCAACCATACTAAGTCTAGTCCAAAGCGACCTCCTTCCAAGCCTCGTCGCCGGCGTTGCGGCGGTTGAGAGCGACCTCCTTCCAGGCCTCGTCGCCCGTGTTGCGTTGGTTAAGAGCAACTTCCTTCCAGGCTTCGTCGCCGGTGTTGCGTTGGTTGAGAGCAACCTCCTTCCAGGCCTCGTCACCAACCTTGCGTCTGTTGAGAGCAACCTCCTTCCAGGCTTCATCGCCAGCATTGCGGCTCTTCAGTGCGACCTCCTTCCAGGCCTCATCGCCAGCGCTGCGGCTGTTCAGAGCGACCTCCTTCCAAGCCTCGTCGCCGGCGTTGCGGCGGTTGAGAGCAACCTCCTTCCAGGCCTCGTCGCCCGTGTTGCGTTGCTTGAGAGCGACCTCCTTCCACGCTTCGTCACCAGTATTGCGTCTGTTAAGAGCAACCTCCTTCCAGGCCTCGTCCCCGGTGTTGCGGCGATTGAGGGCGACCTCCTTCCACGCTTCGTCGCCCGCGTTACGGGCGTTGAGAGCGACCTCCTTCCAAGCCTCATCACCAGTGTTACGGCTGTTAAGGGCAACCTCCTTCCAAGCCTCATCACCGGTGTTACGGCTGTTGAGGGCAACCTCTTTCCAAGCCTCATCACCGGTGTTACGGCTGTTGAGTGCAACCTCCTTCCAAGCCTCATCACCGGCGCCCCGTGCTTTATCAAACTCAATTAGCTAAGGTGCGGCAAATGAAGCAGTTTTGGGCGACCCAACTTACCGTTGCTGGGGAGAGCAATGGCTCCGATAGCTAGCATAGCCACGGTGAAAGCAAGGCTAGATGTCTTCATTGTGACTGAGGGTCAAGTGTAAGGGTGGTGATTTGAAGCTAATTTCGGAAGATAAGATTGTCGTGAAAATATAGGTTTACTCACTCTGGTGGTTACCGTTCTTGTTGAGAGATGTGTGGTGACGAGGATGCTTTATACCCTGAGCTACGTTCTATGCTCCATTGATGTCAATACCTCCATCCCAATCATGGCATATCTTGTGCTTACCTCTCTGCTAGTAGTGATATCATAATCAAGTATGCTGCCTTGCCACGGCTTGTATCTCGTCCTGTCGAGGGGCCCCCCCCCCCAAAAGATCATGCACACATGTCCATCTGCAGGATGTTCCGTCCATGGCAGATGCAGTTGGGATCCCAGGGTTTTGCGACTTCCTAGCGAGGGAATGACGCAATTCAAGCTAAATTACCCAAGCCTACGTTGCAGTAATGGGACTTTTCCCGCAATCCTTCAAGGCTGCAAGTCTGCAGGTCTGCATTTGCAGCGTGAATCCGGATGACTGCAAAGTCAGGCAACATGTGGCATGCCTCACTACATGCTTTGCCATCTACTCAGTTGTACTGTGAACAGTGTAGAGATCAGGAAAGTCAATGAGGATTCTTGTTACATTTCTTTTTAGTTATTTCAAAGTCTTTTTTCTACATTTCTCCTTAGGCCTCTTCTTCACCCTTACTTTAATTCCGTTTCAAAAGCCAAAATGAGGGTTAGAAGTGGAAGTCGCCTCACTCGCTCTATAGCCAAGTTGCAGTTTGAACAAAGATAGTGGCTAAACGCCCAGCTCCTCTGCAGTCCATTGCGCTTGGTGTTTGCCGCTCTTGCAGTCGGCTTTGCCCGCAATCGGTTGGATCTGCAGCCATTTTGCATCTGAACTTATTGCTCCTGCAGTCGGGCTCCCACAGTCGGGCTCCCACAGTCGGGCTCGCCTGCAATCGGTTGCATCTGCAGTTATTTTGCTTACATGCATGCAGCCAGTGTATCTGCAGTTGGTCCACTGCAGCTGGTTTCTCCCGCAGTGCAGTTACCCCTCTTCCGCAGTCGATCTACTACAGCTGGTCACTCCTCAATTGTTTCGCTTGTGCATTAGTTTGCTGCAGCTGGTCAGTGTCGCAATTACGCTTACCTCCGAGACTGACATTGAGATAGTCGGATTACTTGTGCGGTGTGAGCGCGAAGAGATATACCGAAAAGCGAGTGTGCGGGCTGAGATGGGCTGAAAGGTTTAGTTGGCTTCCATTCCTAAGATATGAGTTTAATTTGACTCATTCAACAGACCTAGGCCCTCCAAAAGAATTGTCTTGGCAATGCGTGGAGCCGTCGCGCTTCTTCACCTGGCCATCGCTCCTTTGGCGATGCCATCCGAGGTCGGCCTATCGCGTGGAATCTGTCGCTTCAAACTATCATCGTCCTTGTTCGAAGAATCTATCTGCTACGAGTCCGACTTTGTAAACACTGCCAACAGCTTTCAGGATCCTGGTATACCAGCGCGTTCAAATCAGAAATGGGAAGGCCCTGGGCATTGCCTTGCCGGCTATTGCATCTACTGGACAACTCGCAATGACACCGTTCTCATTACAAATGAGAAAAACGCCGACAAGGTCATCGAAATGGTTTCATTTACGCAGGAGGTATCTCCAGTTCCCGGCATTGAACAAGACATGTATCATCGGGTCGACATACCGGGGAAAGGCATCGGACTCGTAGCCAGCCGGCCTATTTTGAAGGGCGAGAGACTTATGGCCCGACAGCCGACACTTATTGTCCAAGTAGCTTTCCACGCGAGGACAACCGTACGATTACGAGACCAAATCTACAGCCATGCGTTGGAAAAGCTCGAAGATCAAGCACTCACTCGGCTGTTGGGTATGGTGGGCCTCGACTTCGGAGACAAGATCGACAAAAATTGTTTTCGTTTGAGGACAGAAATGGATGAAACTGTCGACGGGGGTGGAGGTCACCTAGCCTGTTATCCAGAGGTGGCCCTTCTAAACCATGACTGTAGGCCAAGGTAAGACAACATAAAATCACTATGTTATCCATTACCTTTAAACTTGGCTGCTAACTGAAGCTTCTACCCGTCTTCAGCTTCACATATAACATTAGAAACACTACACACACTGTCTCAGCGGTGCGCGACATTGCCATCGGCGAAGAGCTGACACTCAGCTACATCCGTTTACTATCGCCTCGCATGCAGCGAATCTCAGAACTCAGACACTGGGGGTTCAACTGCTCATGCTCGCATTGCGCTGTTAATAACAAAAAGGCAGCAACATCCGATGCTCAGCTAAGGGCCATTGCGGGGCTGGAAGCAGACTTGGGAGACTTTCGCCGGACCTTGGTCATGCCTGAGACCGGTGCCGAACTGGTAGATCTTTACCGGCGAGAGCGATTGGACGTTTACATGACTAGGGCGTACAAGCAAGCGGCTCTGAATTACGCATCGTTCGGCATGGAAAATGAGGCAATAAGCTATGCTAGACTGGCAGCAGAGGCAGCAAAGATAGAGTGGGGAGCTGAAAGTGACGATTTTGCAGACATGAGGCTTCTATCACACAGTCCGAAGTTGCACTGGAGCTGGGAATATCGAAAGAGAGGGCACAATCAAAGATTCAAGACCTAGATATTAATCCCGTAGACTTACACGAGAATAAATTCTGGTGTAAAATCGATGCGAAAATAGAGCGAATGTACTTGCCGATGATGCCCTTGGTAGGAACTACAACCTTGAAATTCCACTGCCATTTTGCCCAGTCGCATCACACGGCAAAATCGTCCGGCACTCGCTACTTGACTGCTGAGTGTTGGTTGGAAATCCAAACCCCGCTCTCACCAGCCGTGCCCACAAGTAGGTGAATAATGTGGGAGATCAGCTACAAAAGATCCACGCTTCCGCTTTTGTGCGTACGCTCACAGCGAACATAGTTGTATCTTTCAAAGGATTCGCGACCGGTGCCACCTGCCCTCAATCGCCTTACTTGCAGCATTTTCTATTGGTTGGCTAGCCGAGTGGTGGCTCGGTGTTAATATGTCGAGGCACGGAGAAACAGGCGCCAAGGGGGCACATGGGACACTATCCCACTAACGCCGACGGCGATGGTCTCGTCCCTCGATGAAGCTAGTGCAAGACGGCACGGCGCGACTGGTCCACTGTATCAAGCCGGACCTTTTCACCCTCTTTATATTTTCTTTAGGTTGTCTCTGCTGACCAATTGACTTGAGGCTGGCGGTGCGGCTCTCGCTGGATTTGCCTAGGGTTCGCAACGGAGGGGCCGCTACGGCCATGCCATCCGCATTGTGCAGCCCAATCCAGGGGCTGACGATAGCCCTGCGCAGTCAATGAGTGTCTTTGCTTCGACTGTCATCGGTTAGATACAAGGATCCCAGCCACGCTTCTCTAACCTGTTTTGAAGATACGAAGTACACTCACTTTACGAGGGGGTTGGCGTACCATTCGGAACTGTTCCCCGCTCTGTTACACAGAGGGCCAGAAGGGAATTCCCCGAAAGTACTCCCTTCAGCTTGGAAGCTGGGATAGGAAGGTGCGATGAGCCATAAATACGTCACTTCCGTGAGAATATTCACGACATTGCATGTTAGGATGACGAAAATATAGTGATTGAACCATATTATCAAATAGACGCCGCCCATTCTTGCGTTCTGCAGGTCGGTTGGATCCATAGAAAATGCATTCTCATGGAAACAAGCATGGGTAACGAACAACTTGCACCGCCTCGAAGGCGGCAAAAAGGATCTTGTGAGGGCTGTAAAAAGTCAAGAATCCTCTGTGAGTATGCATTCTCCGTTAGAAACAATGACAAAATATGGATACAATAGCCGTTTTTGCTCACTGGGGATCAACTAAGGTAACGAAGAGATGCCTTGCCATAATTGCGAGGTTGGTTCTCCGTTTTCTCTCAAACACGGAATTTATATATGACCTAACGATAATACTTAACAGAGTCGCGACCGAACATGTCAATATGGTGCACCTGCTCGAAAGCGCAACAGAAATCGAACACCATCCATACCGCTATTCCTCCCCAATACCGACGACTGGTCGAGTGCACTCGCATTTAAAGAACATGGAGAGGTGCCATCATCAGTCGCAGGCGAAACTGCTATGGACTACAACTTCGATCTCTATTCTTTCCATCATCAAGATCAAACGACTGAGTTGGGCAATGATATTTTTCAGGATTTATCAACTCAACAAAAGACTATTCCTCAAGCTGGGTCTGCCGTTGTCGAGGGCCAAGCTGAATCATGGTCTACATCGGCGACCACTGTGGTACCAAGTCCGCACTTCATCGATGAAAACAGTCAGGAGTCTACTGATCGCGGCTCATGGACTTACATTATTGCTTTGCGTTATGTCATGGACCAAGGTAACTTATCGAAAGAGAATCGCATCATGGTAAAGGCCGCTATTACACATTTATGCGCTGAAATGCGTGCTAAATGCACTACATTGGATCCGATGATACGCTCTAACAGCTCCCAACAGAAAGTTTGGCAGCTAATTCTCGATGAGAAGTGGAGGACGGCAGGGATCAAAGGTATGGGAGACGAGGGCCTCCGGAGCACAATGAAGCGCTAATTCAATTCACTTCTAGCTGCTTTTGATACATATACTGGTCTTGGCGATTTTCTCGACGAGACTGAGATCAGTAATCTTACTCGAGAACTTCTAACAGACTTCCAAACAGAGTCTCTATCCATCGTGCTAGTTCTAGGCGTCATTGCAATTGGTCGACATGAGTTGGAAAACCAAACAATGCTTCCATTTATCGGCTCAGGGGAGTCACAGGAAGTATTCGCCGAAGCATGTTCTCGAGTCAAACCGTTTCTTCTTGGTCACAACACATTACTCAAACTCCAGGTAGGCCTCTCGCGCTGCTAGGCGTGGTTCACTGCCTCTAATTTCGCTGCAATTATCTGATTATAGGCATTGATAACTTTGGTAAGCCGACCTGAGAGGAAGTCGACGCACAAACGTTGTACAAGAAGCCAATTATCAATCACTAGGCCACAATGTCATTCCGCTGTGGTGGCACGATTACTCTCGAACTGATCTCGAATGCAGGAGCCTGCGTACAAGCTCTGCGTGTTCGTCAACGGTCATTTTGTGGGTCGGAGCACTTCGCCAACCTCAACCTGGCATTTGGTGCGATTCACTGCCTAAAGTATCGGATTGACTCGAACAACAACCCGGCCAACAAGGTACAAAAAGTCAATTCCATATCTCAGTAGCAATAATTTGAGTGCTCATACCTTGAACTTTTTAGGAAGCAAACGATGATTTCTTGATATTACCTTCAAGACATGAACCCCAAGCTTCTCAGACTGGTGGCTACGGGGATTCCCGCATGCGATGGATGACGAGTCAAATCTACTATCAAAATATTGTTTCAAGGATTGAAAGAACACAAAAAGGTTCACAAAGCAGCAATAGTTATATCCAGTCGTTTGAGAGCGACTTGCAATCATGGAAAGCGAACCTACCAAGCCAATATCATGATATCGACCAGCCTCATCCTCAGAACATTGCTTCCGATAGCAGGAAGCTTTGGGTATTCTGCCAGTATCACGAAGCCAGCCTTCAGGCTCATGCTAGCCCAACAGGAGATATTTTGAAGTGCACAAGTAAAGACTGCGAATGCGTAATTCGCTCAGCGAAGGTCATTCTTGAAGCTACAATGCTCCTTCCACCATACATGATCCTTTGTAATTGGTAAGTCTATTCGTTACCATTAAAGCTCTATGTCATAGTTCTATTATCTAAGACATGATACCCCAACATAGCAAAGCGTACGACCTGGCGTCCTTGGCGACTTGCCTTCTTTTCGCCTCGGTACTTCGCGACCCTAGTGTTTCGGCAGCAGCCAACTTGCCTTACTTGGGAATGGCATGCGGTTTCTTTGCAAAACTCGCACCCATGAAGCAGAGGCCCTTCATTGCAGCGGCTTGCCTTTTGCGCATAGCAGGACATGTCGTTGAGGAGGAACGCCTTTTGGGAAAAATGGACCAGCCGCCCTCTGAGGCAGTGCTTCAGGCTAGATAGCTTCATGTGGCTACCTGACCGTTGTCCCAACAAGAAATTAGAAGGAGGATAATGGTTTAATAAATGGCTGGTCCTTAAGATACTATGACTAAGTGACAGTGCATTAGTATCGCTATGGAAGTTTCCTAAGTGAACAAGAGAAGTAGTCGGTCAATTTCCAACATCTGTCTCAGTAATATTTCTCCATCATTGTCTCAATCTAAGGAAACGCTTCTGGTTATAATGGCTCTTTAATGTTTGTTTTTATTGGGGTGCCGCTGGTGTAGACTCGCCTGTAAGGCTCTCTGCGCGAGATGATGCGGCGGCTCCAACAAGCCGTGCGAATAAGCATTACCAGCGTACGGTACATGTATTTGTATTCGTCAGGTCCCTCGACCGAGGCACGGGCTGTGCCGCCCTCTCCACCTACAGAGGGTACCAAAACAAGCGCGGCTTCATCATATCACCAGGAATGCGAACATTCTCAAGTAGCCTTGGACCAGTACCAGTCTTACCAACCATCAACGTCGTGTTCATCAACCCACTCGACAGCAAAAGCTCTTGGATTGTAAGCAATCAAATGACAAAACGCTGCAACACTGCTAATAAATGCCCGCATTAGCTTCTGACGTTTGGCAGTCAACCATGCCACAGTTAGTTGCTGTAACCTTGGACAGCCGGGATCACTTTTCTCGGGGGCACGCCCGACGAACTTTTGGCTATGAGGCTTACCACTGGGGCATACTCGTCATGCCGCCGGCAAGCAAAGGGCAGGGCTGCCAGACATTCGAAGCCACCGACGCATGTGAAATCGACCCCGTCACGTTCCGACTGAACAACCCTACCATGGACTGGTGGTATCGTGCCAAGCCAAATGTCGACCTTAAAGTCAGAGTTAAGCTCCTTGGGCTTATCGTCATTGGAGAGATACCAGACGGGATATCGAAGGCTGAGCTTCATGCCTTCTTTGAAAAAGTTCCTCTGCCGGTCAAGAATATGCATCCACAACAGAGCTGCGTGACGTGGACTGTGGATGCCATCCAGAGCCTGCAGGGACAAGGTTGGTCACGAAAATTCAATATTGATCGCTTTAAAGACTCGGCGATGTCTTATGCTGATGAGCGAATGAGAGATTCGGATTCGAAGGAGCCGAAGGTCAAGCACTACGAGGACTCCGGGGTGAGTGGCTGAGCGGAGACGTGCACAGTTGGGCCCGCTGAATGCCTCGGGACCGAGACCAAATGTAGGCTGGTCACCTAGCCTGCCGAGCCAAAGCCGCAGTCGCAGTGGGGTGAGCCCTGGTGGATAGACCCACGACTGCAGAGCCTCAAGATAGTTGAGAAGAGGGCTGTGTAAGTGATGCGTCAATCGCCGAGCGTCGCCGAACGCTGATTGCGCTCACCGACAGATGCTGGCTGTCGAGGACGAAATCGTGATGCTTCAAACCAGGTACAACTTAATTCTGAGCCTCTACTGCTGCCGGCTGTCGAGATCACCGAAAGCAGCGGCACCTCTTTATCCATTTGACGAGCCCAACGGCTCTTTCCATAATGTTATTTTAGCACGACGCAGTCCCTTAATCGCAGAAATCATTGGGAAAGGTTGTCTCTTTGGTAGAAGCACACGTTACTCGTACGCAGACGTTGTGAGACCGCATCCTAAGCGCGTCCAGAGAATGCATGACATACGTGAAATTACGCGTAATAAGAGCTTGTCTCGTGCTAGAGCACCTTTTCCCGTTGAATTTCAAGGTGATTCCAAGATAACAAACTTCCCAAGGCAACAGTGTGGTCCAAGTTCTGCATCATAGCGACTGTAAAGTAGCTCCACAGAATTTTCTTGGCAAATTCCAATGGAAAGACCACCTAACGCAGAACGCGCAATGGCGCACTTCAGCACTGTTTATGAATGCGCATGAACCTTGAAGAAAAGCATTTGAATCTGGAGTTTATGAGCGCGATCTGATAGCATCGCTGAGCCGTCAAGTTTAACCAGCCCCGGCTCTTAACCACTAGCGAGTCAGTCATCCGTGGCTCAGCAGCAAATGACGGAAAGTCACAGCCAAGCCGGCGCTAGCATGGGGGTTGGGCAATTGCCAGGGTTTGCCGACCAAATCAGCATCTTTTGTCCCCAGAGTTTGGATATTCTGGATAATTTATTAATAGCCGGATGTCCCTGCACGTGGCACGGCAGCTAGACCGCTTGATTGGCATCCAACCCAAGATCCACGCCAAGAAAATGCGTCAAGGGACTGATGGGCTTCTTGATCACTCATGTGCTTGCAGTGATGAGCAATGACGTATGAGCATGGTACTTTGTTGCCGCTGACAAGTGAAACGCCCAGCGAGCTCTTGGAGCTGGCGGGTGACATAGGGTGTCCATGCCAAGTCGGTGAAATCAACGCGTTGTCAACGCTCGGTACTTTAATCTAAGCCTGAGAGCGCTGACTGTCACTCAAATACATCAAAGAACTGTGAAAACTGTATCTGGCCCAAAACATGTAGTTTAATGACATCGCTTCAATAGTCAGTTTCAAATGTCTGCTGTCCGCGCCGCGCACCCTTTCCCTATCGACAGAAAAGATGGCATGGCGTGAGTTTATGTTTGAAGGGAGCGCTGTCTGTGCAGACTAGCCGCTACTAATTTCAGAATCGTTTGTCCTGACTTTGCAGATTCTTCTTATGTTAGACATCCGAGGACCAGTCGATAGCTCCTAGAATTCCAGAGTGACTGGGCCTGGTGAAGATGACCCCGCTGGATGGGTTGTTCCGGAATCTGACATCGTTAGTGAGATTTAGAAAATGTAAATGAATCATTGGGCTTCTTTAGATCAAGCGTGCCAAGAATTGAAAGCTTGACTACGAGTACGTCAACGTGAGTGGCCCCCTTCGACTTGTTCAGCCTCAACCTCGTGTGACGAAACGCACTTGCGGTTAAAAGGGACCAAATACGAGAAAATGGCCCGTTTCTTTCTCTAAGTGGCTGACGCGGCTATCGCGTTGTGGGGGGCTTCTCCCTCCCGTATCCAGGAGGCTAACGTGACGGAGTAAGGTGGTTACTTTCTTGGTGTCGTCTACCCACCACGGACGCTAGTTTGGCTCGCGCCACTCTGCGTGAAGACGTTTGTGAAGTATCCATCGGAGAGCCACGTTTTGTTTGCGCCACCCTCGTACCAGAGCAGTGGTACGTGCAATTTCCGGCAGTTGCACTGGAATTTGTCCGTTCGTACGAGTAGAAGGAGGTGCCTCAGATGCGCTCGGATAGCCGGGGGAGCCTCTTCTCGTGAAAGTGGCCTTGGCGGGTCGACACTGCCTTCGTAGCGATCAATGCTAGCGATTGAAATAAAATAGGCCCAGCTGCCCTTGAGTTGAAGTAATGCGTCTCTAATATCCATCTAACAACTCGTTCCTTAGGCGCTGTCATCATGTGAAATATCACCGCAAACAATTCTGTCTATTTTCTTCATTTGCTCCAATAATGAACAGCGCGTTTTGTCATTCGTCTTTGCAAAGTCGGACGGTGAGAATCGTTCTTCTTACAATCGCGTTGATCACGTTGGCTGCATTGCTGCACCTTACCCCTTACGACTACGTTCCCCGTTGGAAAGCAGCCGGCATCCAAAATGCCACGAACCAGCCCCTTAAATCGTTGATTCCAGAAAAGATATGGCAGATATACCTCACGCCGCCAAAGGCTGACGCGAGCCACTTCGAAATCGACGCCGAGAACATCGCCGATGCCACCTCCTGGCTGGCCCGGAACCCCGACTACCAATACATCCTGGTGGGAGACAGAGGCGCAAAGGACTTTCTTAAGCGGCACTTCAGAAAGCATGCGGCTCTTTGGAAGATAATGACGCAACTGAAGAACACGGGGATGAAGTCTGATCTGCTTCGGTACTTGATTCTGTCAGTCGAGGGGGGCGTCTATTCGGATATAGACGTGGAAGCGCTGAAGCCAATCGACGAATGGGTACCTGAAAGATACCGAAACGTTACACGCGCCGTCGTTGGAGTCGAGTTCGACCGCCTCGACGGCGGCAACTGGGGTCAGGTGCATCCCGATCTGCAATTCTGCCAGTGGACCATCGCTGCGGCCCCTAAGCACCCATTGCTCAAATACATGGGCGAGTCCGTCGTCTCCGCGCTAGAGGCCTTCGCCACGGAGCAGAACGCCACTTTTGCCGAGCTTAACACCACGTCCTCCGACGTCTTGACGCTGACCGGGCCGTCAGCGTGGACCGATGCGGTTTTCCAGCATTTACAGAAGCAAGAGCCGGAGCTCAGGTCGTTGCGGGATCTGAGCGGCCTGAAGGAGCCAAGGCTGGTGGGCGATGTCCTCATTCTACCGATCGACGGGTTTGGCATGGGGCAACCGCACTCTAATAGCACAAATGACGGGACCATTCCGGACGATGCTTTGGTGCGGCACAAGTTTCGAGGGTCGTGGAGACACCAGGGTGGTAATTCGCGGAAGTTGTAAGATGTTGAGACACTGTCGACGGCGGTGGAAAAGATTCTGAATGCATCAGAGAACTAGCGTCCAGGATAGCCTTGTATCATCTAATTCAAGCTGGTAGACATAGTTACATATGCCAACCTCCGTCTATCCATCTCTGCAAAATTCTATAACTCGCCTCCCTCGCATCTCCTGGCACAGTGTGTCCTGCTCCATCAACCGCCACAAATGCCAACCGACCGTCCGGCGTAGCCTTCCAGAAACCTGTAGAGGATATCTCCTCTGGCAGCTCCTCCCACTTCTTCACACGGTAGTCAGCATGACCGCTCCACAGTAGTCTATCATACGCCCACATATTCCCGGGCGTATTGCACGCGTAGTCGTCGTTGCCTTGAAGCACTAGCAGCTTGATGTCTCCCAGCTTGGGAGTCCTATAAGCATCCAAGATAGCACCTATTTCCGCGAACATAGGCCTAAAAATTGAACGTCCATCGGCGTAAGCCGTGTTGAGGTCCATGTTAATAGCCTCAAACCTAAATGAGTCGGGAAAGTCGAGGGCTGATTTGACGTGATCCTGGTTCAGGTATGCGCTGTGGTTGCCCTTGTTGTCCTCACCACAAAGCGGAGGTACTTTGCAATCTTTATGAACTATAGATGCGATCAACCGTCACATTCTTGTAGCTGCATGTTTCTTGACTTACTGTTGTAAGGACTTTTTCTCCCAGCTTCTATCAGTTCAAGGTAGTATACGCCAATCTTATCGTCGCAATATTCGGTGCCAGCGAAGCACTCTGTGCCATCGCTGGTGAGGTCGCAGCTTCTGCTGAGCCGCTCGCACTCCGGAATAGCAAGCCGAATCGCCTCGCACGCCGTCTCATTCAGAACAGCTCCTTTAGGCTCCGAGGGCAGGCGGCGAAACTCGGTGCAGAGAAGCTCATATATGCCAACGGAAATCGACATGAAATCCACTAGCCCATCCACGAGAATGATGGATGCAATGTTGCCCCAGAAAGCTGTGCTGGAATCATAGCGCCGCGAATCGAGAATGTGGTTCACATAAGTCGGCGCGTAATGCCCTCCGTAGGATTCCGCGGCGAAATGAATTGGGAGGTGAGCTCGATTGGGGAATATCTTTCCGAAGAAGATATTGAGGAACACCTGAAAGTCTTGAGCACCGTCCATGTCCGAGCTAGGAATGGGTGCCCCCGCAGCCACAGTTGAGAAGCCAACACCAGCAGGTTGATCGATGAACAGCAGCGAAGCGTTGTTGTTCCATGCCCATTCATTAGGAGTGGTGTGCTTCGAATCAGGCTCCAGCCAGCAAGGTCCCGCCTCAGTAAACAACCCCATCATAGACGTGCCACCAGGACCGCCATTGATCCAGAAGACAATGGGGTCATTTTCAGGATCATTGCGGCTATCGAAGAACCAGAAGAAGAGTCGGCGCTCATCCGTCACGTCGATGGTCCCGGTCCACTGCGATTCGCCGTAAGTGGCGCACGTCGTGTTGTCCTGCTGCTTGACAGTGTACGTCCCGGATTTGTACGGCGGTAGGCCAGCGACATTGGAGCCGGTGGAAATCACAGGGCTGATGCCGAGGCGATGCTGAGCATTGACCGAGTCGAAAGAAAGATGGCTAGCCGTCTTGGTATTTGCATTCTTCTCTCGGATATTGTGAAAGGCTGATCCGACGAGCAGTTGCGCCTCGCAGCAGCTGGCGAGGAAGCCGGTTGTCAGGACCTTGCTGAGACGCATCGTTGCTCTGCTCTGCCACTGGAAAACAATTTGCGGGTACGATGTATTCGAGGAATGAAAATTCTCGGGTTTTAGGACCTCAATCATATAACGAGACGGCTACAGGTCGCGTGTCGCGTAGCGTACCCGGACCCCGCTCCAATTGTGCCATATTCAGTATTTAATTTGGCCGTGAAGCCGCGTGTCGCAGTAAGCAACAGCGGCAGCGGCAGCCATCGTTGGCCCAGGTCACATACCATAACCTAACCTAACATACCTGCAGGTGTCGTTGGCGCCCTGGTGTTGCCAGGCAGTTAGCGCCATGTACTTTCGTCGGCCTTGCATAAGCACATGCTTGCCGCTATGTCTAAGCCAGACTCGATGCCCCGGTGTACATTAATATAGGCAACTGATATGACCCTTGCAACATCTCCCCCTTAAGCCCCGCTAGGTAGACACTCTTGAGGCTGGCCGAAAGGCATTCTTCATGTCTTTATCCTTGTGCTGATGGGAGCCCGTGGCCGTCCTCGCCCTCTTCATGCGGTAGTCTTGTTTCCAAGTTACTCTTTGCAAACCATTTGCACCATGTTTCGCGCAATTTCGTCTCCTGAATACTAGAGAGTCGGCGAGAGTGAACATACATATACTTTAAGCAGTGAAACGGAAGGCTTTGGAGCTGTCTACGCCTACTATGCTAATCACCGCGAAGCGCAGCTCCTGCACTTGTTCTAATGTATCCAAGTCCTGCGTTTTAGTAGCAAGCATTCATATGGCGCAGCACCTGATACCATAGATCAAAGACGCACTAGAAACCTCACGAGTGAGTTTGAAGCAGCTTTAAAATCGTCAGGATAATAAAATTCTGTGCCGTCATCGAACAAGTGACGCCGCTGGCTAACATTATTTAGACGCCTTGGACTTTGTATGCTCGGCCACCACCGCCGCCACGACATCGTCCAGACTCTCATCCTTCAGCCCGAGGAGCTCCATGGCAAACCCATCCTTGCGCGTCCAGTCGGCATCAACGGTACCCAGGACGAAGACAATCTCCTCAATGGCGTCGTGGTCGCCAGCAGCGAGGCGGCGGCTCTCGCGCTCGAGGAAAGCGTTGGAGTCACTGTCCTGCACCTCCCACTTGGTTCCCGTGGCGCGCTCCAGCGAGGCCAGGATCTCGAGCTGCGTCGGGCAGAAGCTCTGCACGTAGACGGCGCGGTTGCGCGTCTGCTCGGGTCGCTGCAGCACGGCGACGACGGTCTCGGCGACGCGGCGCAGGGTGGACGCCGAGGCCTTGATGTTGCCGGAGTCGAGGATCTGGGCCCTGCGGGCGTCGAGGTCGAAGTGCAGGAGGCCATCGCGGAGGCCGTAGTCGAAGAAGTGCCCGCAGATGATGGACGTCCAGGTGAAGGGCCCGGAGGGGGCCTGGGACGCGAGCTCCTCGCACCTCTCGCGGACGACCGTCTTGTCGCGGTACAGCTTGAGGTGGGCCTGGGCCTGCGGGCTGGCGGCGTCACAGCTGCCGTAGTCGGCGGGGATGTAGCGACGCACGCCGGCGCGGAACGCGGCCTCGACGAGGCGCAGGTGCTGGTCGAGATCCTTCAACGGGAACGCGGCGACGACGGCGTCGTGGCCCGAGAGGGCGGCGACGAGCTCATCGAGGCCCAGCTCGGGCGACACGGGGACCTCGGCGATGCCCGCCGCGACGGATGAAGTGGAGTTGGAGCGCCGCAGAACGGAGACGTCGAAGCAGCGGGCTTGGACGAGGCCCTCGAGGATGACGGAGCCGACGGTACCGTTTGCGCCGACAAGGAGGACCTTGCGGATGGGCGTTTCTGCCGAGGACGGCGCGGGCGCCATGGCGGATGTGCTCGGCCAGGGTTACCCTTGGTGATGCTGCGGGAGATGGAGTTCTCGTTCCTTGGGCTATGTTAACGAGTGAATTGAGAAGATTGATGCGTGGTGCCGAGCAGAATATCGTGCGTTTAAGGTTCAGGAGCAGGCTGCAAACGGTCTGCGAGACCGATAGCGGGGTGAATCGGGCATCGTGGGGAGCACAGATGGGGCCATGACGATGCCCCCACGATGTTCCTGGAGGGCGGACCAGTGAAGCAGAGGCAGACCTGATACGGCCAACCACCGTATGACGTCGAGCAGCTATTGTGGGCGAGGACAATAGCGTGGGCCCGCGTCACGGCGTTGGTGTTGGGTGGCCGGTGCGACTTGCAGGTATCTGGGCTGGGGAGCTTTGCTGCTGACTCACATTGGATGGGAGCGTGCCGTGTACGGCGCACATTCGGAGGCGTGGATCCCGCCCGGCCGCGGGCCTACAGGCCCCCAATGTAACTTGCGTTACTGACTAAAACGCCAGACTACCATTACTCTACTTGCAACGCCTTGTAAAGCTATGTGCGAATCCGGTGTCGTCTTCCACTCTTTATAAGATTTTAAAACATAACCGAAATTTCTTAAAAATACGCTCAAATACCGAACATAGGCCAAAAAAGGCTACGACGATAACGATAGTGGCGATAGTCCTGCCGTCTACAGGCTTTGACATGGTGCTGTCGGAAGTATGGACGTTTGTTGACGCGAGATGAAGAGTGGCGGAGAGTGAAGATGGAGAGTTTGAATCTGGTCTCCTCCGACCCGTTGCATGCAGCTGTCTAAGGCAACCCAGTTGCCGTTTTCTCGCGACGAATTCGTTGCACCATGGTGCGCCGCTACTGCCCGCTGTCATCTTTGACACTTGACCTTGCAGCTTCCTCGAGTCGACGCATCCGACGCCCCCTCGGTCTCGCATGGAGTGCGACCTCTGCTTAACCCAGATAATTCTGTCGATGGATCGTCTCAACCAGCATCTTTGCGGAATTTCTCACCGCCGCCGGTTGAATTACGCGATGCGCTTGCGACAAATAGTGCCGAACGAGAGCCCCCTCGAGCCCAGAGCGGACAACGCAACAATGAGGCCGCGGGGTCGCCAGACGTTGTCGAATCGGTTGGCTTGGCCCTCTTGCCAGACGGAATGTTCGAGCCATTAACGGGTGTCCTTTACTTCTGAGTAAAAGGGCGTTGGAGCGAATACCAATGTTGAGCGTACAACTTTTTCCTGTATTTTTTTTTTTGAAAAACCCAGGTCAAATTGGCTGGGCTGATCGCGATCTTCGAAACCTTTACCTGGAGAATCAAACTTAGATCATTCACATCAACTCCATCGTAATATAATTATCTCGGTCGACATCTTTGGTTTGGGAGTATGGAGTTAAACATTTTTCGATTACATTATTGCCACGGACATGCTCTTCTTCATGCCAACTTGGCTAGTGCCCTCCATGGAACTATGTACGGCGCAACGGTCGAAGCGCTATCTATCTGAACGAAAGATGAAGTCAATGTTTGAGATATCCTAACCTCTTTCCGGGATGCGTCGAACACTTTCAGAGGCGTCTCAATCAGAACCAGGACAGGCTATATGAGCACTTTGAACAACGTGCAATTTTTGCCATAAGGTCAGTGTCTGGAATGCCTCTGATTATTTCGACTCCGCGGATTTCTATCTTGCCTTCGATTGAGAGATCCGATTCTTCAACGAAAAAGTCATGGGGTTAACGAAGGTCGAAGACCAGACTCCACAGCAAGTTGAGCAATTCTGGAAAAGACATCACCTGGCGACTCCGCTCGGCAGTCAGGTCATGCTGCAGTGTACCTCGTTCGGGTAAATAAGTCGTTTGCTCCGAGGAGGCAGCTCTCACACGTGTGCGCCCAGCATCGGATCAGATAAGATGCGGCAGCTCAGCTTCGCACTCGCACTCGCACTCGTAGCGCTCACATTACGTACCCCCCGCCCAATCATTCACTGCGGAGAACGAACGTAGGGAGCGGAGCGGAATGCAACCTCCGCACGGCCCCGCCCCGTTCCCACTGGCCATCGGCGAAGACGGCGCCGCGCCGACCGATCGCTGCATCAGTTCCCCCGACGCAGGCTGGCTTTTAATAATACACGTGGAAGGGATGTCTCGACCTGAGCACAACTACGCTGGCTTCGCGCGCGCTTGTACGCACTCTCTCCATCGCGGACGCTGCAAGGGGGCTTAACTCCGTCCAGCCCCGGCTTCGGCGCCATGGCGCACCGTCTCCGCGTTCGTCCATTCGCTGCATGACGACGGTGGTGAATCATGCTTTGATTCCAGACGGTGGCTATAAGAAGTCGGTTCTCCTCGGAGTACTCGGCAGTAAAACGTCCTCATTTCTTGGCCATTTCAGAGGCTCGTTATATCTCACCTCTAACACCATCTACACGCGTCCCGTCACCATGGCCAGCAAGACCACCGTCTTCATCACCGGCGCCAACACAGGCATCGGCTTCGAGACCGTCAAGGCCCTCCTCCAATCCCGCAAGCCGTACCATATATTCGTCGGCAGCCGCAGCACGTCCAAGGGCAGCGAGGCCATCTCAGAACTGCGCAAGATCGAGAGCCCCAGCACGCTCGAGCTCGTCCAAGTTGACGTCACCGACGACGAATCCATCAACAAGGCGGCCGAGCTGGTCAAGAGCAAGGTTGGCAAGCTTGACGTTCTCATCAACAACGCTGGTTCGACACGCCCCCAAGCCGGCAGCTCTCCTTGCGGGCAGCGCTAACGGGCCACACAGGTGCCGCATTCGACTCCTACTTCAACGACGACATCGCCCAGTTTCGCACCGTCCTCAACAGGAACTACGATGTGAACGTCACAGGGGCACAGGTCACCACCGCTGCCTTCACACCTCTGCTCCTCGCCGCGCCGGCTCCGCGCCTTGTCTTTCTTACTTCGGGCCTGGCGACGCTCGCCGGCAACGCGGAGACCTTCTTGCCGCCGTGGACGCCCAACCCGTCCGCCGGGTGGCCCAAGACGGACCTGCTCGCCATGCAGGGCTACAGGGCGTGCAAGACGGCCCTCAACATGATCTTCCTCTCGTGGCACTGGATCCTCAAGGAGGACGGCGTCAAGACGTTCTGCGTGAGCCCCGGCTTCCTGGCCACCAACCTGGGGGGCCAACCGGAGATGCTTAAGAGGGCTGGGGCGGGGGACCCGGCCATTGGCGGTGAGTTGCTTCGCAAGGTCGTCGAGGGAGAGAGGGATGCAGACGTGGGCAAGGTGATCACTTCAGATGGAACCCAACAGTGGTAGCGCTTCTCATGGGCGTGGTATTACTTGTAAACAACATGCTGTGAAAGCAAAGTCTGGGGTAATATACAGGAGAAAGTTATACGCTCAACATTGGTATTCGCTCCAACGCCCTTTCACTCAGAGTACCCCGGTGGCGAGATCTCACTATTAGCCTCGGAGTAGGACGGCAGGTGCTCGGCCACCTCCTCTTGCTGCGGGCGGTTTTGCTAGTTTATGTTTCGTAGCTCAACGGGGGCTGCGTTGCCTCGGAGTAGGACGGCAGGTGCTCGGCCACGTTTCGTAGCTCAACGGGGGCTGCGTTGCCTCGGAGTAGGACGGCAGGTGCTCGGCC
>JALHCE010000061.1:0-70845 GCA_024340795.1 Tolypocladium amazonense
CCCCCCCCCCCCCCCCCCCCTTCCAATTACATGGTGATGACCCTGACTTGGCGACAACGGCGACGGAAAGCTGCCTGTGTCGCTTTTGTGCTGCGATTGGTCTGAGCCAGATTGCATGCTAGATGGATGTAGCTGGCTTTCGGAGAGGGTCACAATGTATGCCTCGGGGCATGCTGTTTTCGGGGCTGGTTCCGTGCAAGTAGAACTTGAGAACTCTGCCACAGAATCGAGAAGGTGCGCAATTTTGGGCATTTTGGGCTTCGATAAAGCTTTTAAAACGGTTATGTCTTCGTACTCTGGTGAATTATCCCAACTCTGACCAACATCTAACGTTATGTTCAAAGGGCCACAAGAGCCAAGGCAATTCAATCTCACTGTGTTTGCATTACTATCAAAGGGTTTCCCGTCGCGGCCGTAGAGGATCCTAGGCTGTTGCCCTCCGACTTCTGAGCCGAAGAACTCGCATCGTACGAAGGATTGGGAGATCCGGTTGGCAGGACATTGACAACTGCGTTGCAGTTTGTGCCGTCTCGCAAAGTACCCTCAAGCTTACAGATCCCTGCCCTGAGCTTCTGTACCTCATTCGTGCGCTCTTTCATATTGCGACCTTGTGAGGTTTGTCAGCCGATGAAACGTCGTGAACGTTTCACCTTCACATCGTGGTACCATATTGAGCCAACCAGTAGGCTTGAGCTTTGGATGAATACCTCAGCCACTCTGTCACGGCTCACGCAAGACTTGAATTACAGTACAATCCATTAGTCGCTTCATTAGTCAATCTAGCCAACATTTGACCTAAGCACGGAGGAGTGGGTTTGAATTGCGCCGAGAATGCCGACGGAGGGGGTGCCTAGCAAAATGCCGAAAATGCCGAAAAGACCGAAAAGACCGAAGCGACCGAAATGACCGAAACGGCTTCATGGGGTCGACCACTTGCAATTTCTCGCTCAGCAACTCAGCGCATCAGCCAACACGGAGAAATGCATCGAGTCCAAGGTACCTCTCAGCGCATTGTCAAACCTGGCCTCAAAAAGCGGCGCCCCCCATTGGCCTGTATTCAGTGCTATGGCCGAAAATTGAAATGTGGGCGGGAATTGCCCGCTTGCAGTCGGTGCGCTAAAGCCGGACGTGGCCATGAGTGTACCTACCGAAACGAAGGCTCAACGTTTGTAACGAATAATGGCGTCTACTCGCCTCCTATAGGTGCCGATGAGATCTCAGCCAGAGTGGGTGCAATTGGGGAGTCAGGAACACATTTGATCAATACTGTTTCCCCAAATGACACCGGTAGAGGGTCTCCGAGGGCCCATGGCGCGAGCATGGTGCACTTTAAAGGGCGAGAAACATCAACCAAGTTTTATGGCTTCAGCTATCATTTGAACTTCTATCAACAGGTAAGCTACGTATTCGAACCCCTCGCGATGTCATCTTGTTGTAACAGGCCCAGTTTCCCGACCTCCCACGGTTCATTGCCCAGCTCAAGGCACAGAATCCACTCATCAACCAGCTTCGCGATGAAATCTTCGCAGCAGCTAATAGAAAGCCCCAAAATCCTTTATTAAGCCAAGACAAGGCAGAGCAGGAGATCTTGAGACGTCTAATGCCGCAACGTAGCATCGCAGACTCCCTGGTCCAGACGTATCTTGACCGATTCGAAGTCACGCACCGAGTCTTGCATATACCAACCTTTTTGGCCGATTACAAAGACTACTGGGAAAACTCCCGGTGCATGCAAGCCGCTTTTCAAGTTCAACTCCTCCTCATCCTGGCCACAGCCGCTAGTATTCGTCCGGGAACTAATATGAGTGGCACATGCTTAAAGTCATCTCATGACCTAGCCAAGAGCTGGATTGAGACTGCCGAAGCATGGCTTACCTCGGCATCTATCTCGCAACCTGAGACCGGGTCAAACCTGGTGGCTCAGTGTTTGTTGGTCATTGCGAAACGTGCAAATTATATCCAAGAGGGCGCTTTCTGGACATCCACGGGAAACTTAGTCAGGTGGGCAATGGCCGCTGGATACCATCGGGAAGCCGGTCCCACGACTTCAATCTCCAAGTTCCAACGAGAAATGCGTCGTCGATTGTGGATGACAATTATCGAACTAGATCTACAGGCATCCATTGAAAGAGGAATGCCTCCCAGCATCAAGCGTGGAGACTTCAGCACTCTTACGCCCTTGAATGCAGAAGACGACGCTATACAGGAATCGGCTGCGACTGCTCCTCCTTGTCAACCGCTCAGCAGCTGGACGAATACTTCTTTCCAGGTGACTCTTCACCAATCGTTAGCCACCCGGCTGAACGTGTGCTCGTTGATTAATGGATCGCGAGACGAAGCGGAATTTGATCAGATCCTGAAAATGGGAGATATGCTGGTGCAGGCATTGCGCCAGCTCCCTGAATGGCACAGCTATCGCAGGGATGCCCCGGAGCAGCAGAAAATACTTTACGTGGAGAGCATGCTGAGAACAATCCTCAATCAATATGTTCTCCTGCTGCACATTCCGTGGGCCCTTCGCGTCCCAACGACGTTCGCGTCAGGTATCTCTCGCCATGCACGGCTGGACGCCGCTGCTGCGATACTGAGCTGCCATTGTCGATTGGTCGAAGATGACATAGTTCCGGAATCGGGTTGCAGGATCGGACTGGTTCTGGCAGCCTTGAACATCTGTCACGAACTGTACCTTCACTGCCCTTGCTCTGGTAAGTTTGATTTCCCTTTTAAACGACCCACACTGAGAATTGGAATTGCCAGAAACGCAGAATGATATCATCGCTACGATTCCTCAGCTTTCCGAGATTTTTATATCAATGGTAAATAGCGCGTTGGTGATCCTGGAGAAACGAGTCACGACGAAACTCGAGGGACTTAGTGAATATTACGTGCTGTCGATGGTTTTAGCGCTAGTGAAGTCAAAGTTCAGGCCAGAATCAGAAACAGCTTCGGGCAAAGAAGCTGTAGAGGGGTTTCTTCGAGTCAGCATGGCACTTCAATCTTCAACCTCCATTCACCGCGCCACTTGGCCTGATATTGAATCGACGTGAGTTGCTCTATCCATAGCGTGGAGTCTTGTATTAATCGGCGCGAGAGCAGAAACTACCCCACTCACAGCTTCATTGAGACTGGGACTTCAGTAAATGTTGACGATCGTTCAAACTCATATTTTCCAATGGTAAGAAAACTGACATTAAGTTATTCTCTCTTGAGCTGACCGGGCTTGAAAGGTACCGGACGACCTGGGCTTTTTACTCGACGATTTCAATTTTCACATGCCTGATATCTCATGAGCTCCAAGCCTAATGAATCCCAGTCTGTCTCCAACAACATAGACAGAGAGGTTTTCATGACAAATCATGACAAATCATGGCAAAGGACAAGATAGATCATTCCGCTCGTCGAAAACTGAGAGCAGGAATAAGACACTTGCTCTGCGTTGTCTTGATAATGTACACACGCCTCTGTTCTCAACTAATCTGGCCGTTGCCTCGTCATTTTATCTTTGAAACCTTAAATATCCGTCTCTATTGTTTCCTCGATCCTTTTTGGTTCTAAATCGATAGGATTGGGCATCAAGTTGGACATCAGGCTTGACACTCGCTCAAACCTTGACCAGAATCTTGACGCTCTGGAAGCCGCGAGCAACCGCTACAAGCAAGGCTCCGAATAGCATTACCACTCCGCTGAAAATCGCAGGCTGCGTGAAGCTGTCGTTTACCTGAAGCAATGCGCCACAAATTGGGGTACCAATAAGACCAGCGAAAGCCCAAACCGTCATAGCCATGCCGAGATATGTGCCGAGTTGGTTCGCTTGAGGAGTAACTTGAGCTATGCAGGGCGACATTACCGACACTATACCCCCAGAGAAAAGTCCGTAAAGAACCGCGAAGATGACGATAGAGGTGTTTGAGTTTATTGCAGGCCAGCACAGCACCAGAATCCCGCTGATTGTTCCTATGATGATCATCGTATTATATCGTCCAATCCTGTCCGCGATGATTCCCGGTAGCACTCTTCCGAAGACAGAAGCAGCGTTTAGAATTGCCAAGAGATACGATGCAAGATTCTGTCCCATACCGTGTTGTTGAGCAAATAATGGCAGGTAGAAGAAAGGTGTGAAGAGCCCGAGGGTCAAAAAGAAGATGCCCGAGGTTGCGATCGTATACGGAGCTCGTTTAAATGCTCCGGGCAATATGATCTTTCCTCGGCGGGGAGGTAGTCGTTCCTTGATGGTGAAGATGGCGAGAAGCATCATTGCCATAATGATGAACCCCACTATCCGTACAGACCAGCCAAAGCCAAGGGTGTCATGTTGCAGCATCCGGCCAAGAGCAATCGGGAAAATGACTCCACCGATGGAGGATCCAGTGACGGTGAGTCCCAGTGCGGTAGCTCGACGTCTGTGGAAATAGTGACTAACGCAAGTCATGGCTGGAACAAAAAGCATGCCAGATGCCATACCTCCCAAGATTCCTTGGGCCAGCATGAGCTGATAGTACTTGGTACACAATGAGGTCATCATGATCGAAAATACGGCAATAAAGCCAGGCAAAGGTATCACCTAGGAAAACATCTCTTTTGATTAGTCAAGTCTTGTTGACTGGATAGAAGACTCACCCTAGCTCCATATCGATCAAACAAAGGACCGCCGATCGCGCCACCAGCGTAGAGGAAAAACACTTGAAGTGAGCCGATCCAAGATATAGAAGATTGCGACTCATTTGAAAGAAAGTGGTTGGAGTAATAGTCTTGAAAAACACTGGATGTATTCAAGAAAGTGGTCAGTGTCCATATCAATTTAAGGATACCAATCTCATGGACTCACCCAAACGCGTTCATGTACCCAAAAGTCGAGAATGAGATGCAAAATGCCCCCAGGACTACTAACCACCCGCGAGCACCTCCTTCAGGAAACTGTGCTGGGGGTGGCTTGGCATCTTCTTGCGTTGCTAGTTGTGCGCTGGTGGGTGGAGAAATTTTCTCCTGATTTTCGACAACCGCCATTTGGAAGTAGAAGTGTGGCTGATTTGGGAAAGATGGAACTTGAGAACCTTATAATTTGCACATACTGTAGAGCAGAGACTCTCTCATGGCTCCTGACGGCTTTTATGCTTCGTTGTCTAGAGTGGATTGAGTCATCCGCCACCTCGGCATATTCGACGATAAGCCGAAATATCCGCGTCAGGGTCGCGACAGGTTTTTTGAGGCCGGACTCACAGTTCCCTGAACTCATGCTGCACCGGAAATAGTCAGGCGTATATCGGCAATTAAAGCACAATAACCCTTGGACGCACTTCGGGGTATTCTCTTAGCTAATATTTCCCACCCTTAAAGAAAATCTTTGAAGCGAATGGAAGCAGAATAGGGATCCGAAAACGAAGGAAGAATATGACAAATCACTTTGGGACCTTTCTCAACAAAGAATTTTTCCTCATTGCCACTGCCTTAATGCTATTAGTGAAAGCAGGAGATACTGCCTCAAGTGGTGTTGGTGAGCTTGGCAAGGACAGGACTAGCGACGGAATAGACATAACCCAGAGTGATATTATTGTAAATAGATCTACCTTCTAGATGGGAAATGTGAAATCAAGGGCGGCATAATAGCATTGAGCCGTGTCCGCTGCGCCTGACGCACCAATTACTAGCAGTCGGTTTCGACTTGGCCGCATTTATTTCACCGTCGTAGCCTCGTAGGCAGCCCAGTGGGGCGCGCAGAAATGAGCAACAATTTTGCCTCAGTTCGATCGCACATCACAGAGCCTGGGCTTCTCTACCACTTTCCACTTGGCTACATGTGCACGATGTAGGATATCGATTCCCTCTCAAGGTCAACAAGTTGCTCTTGGCCGATCATCTGCCCCTGCATTAGACCAGTCAATGTACTTTTACCCTTCATGAATGTCTTTTCTCACCGTCAACTCCTATTCACGCGAAATACATTGACATTCTTGACAGTAGAATCGGTGTTTTTGACTTCGGGCGAGAAAGGGGCCGAACACCATGTCAAATGGTTGTCAGCATACCCAGGTGATGAGCCTAGTGACGCGATCCACCCGGCATGAAGTATCTCATACACATGAACACAATATAAATATTAGTGCCTAATACTGGAACATAAAGAGGCAAGTTGAGGAGCTAATATGAGCCCCACGACATCAAGACGAGAGGAGGTAGATTACTGTACCATGTTCAAACGGAGACGGTAAATGAGGGGGCAAAGTTTCAACCGAGCTTTGGGGTAGAAAGTTTGTAATGCGAAGGGCTCAAAGGAGGTTCAAGCTTGGAAGTGAGCCACGAGATGCCGCTGATTCGGTACATAGTTGTGTTCGTCCAACAGGTGGCTATGCCTAAGCCCAGTGCTCTCAATTCCGTCTCTCCGTAGCTCTTCTTGGATTCCCTCTCACGCAGCTTTAACAGTAATGAAACATGAAGTGATTTTTTCGCGATATCTTTTCTTGTTGCCTTGTGAGAAAGATTTGCATCCCATTTCTCTGTAATTTGCGAGTAGACCATGCGTATCGATAAACTTCTTAGTATTATACATAATAAAAAAAACAACAGGCCGTTGGATCTATCGTGTAATGCCGCAGAAGTGCCCAAAAAATTGCATCGCTAAATGAAAAATGAACAGGTGAAGTAGGGCAACGGCCGACAATTGATGGTGAATGGGGGCAAATCAACTTTGGCGACTGTGCTCGCTGATTTTGTCCATGATGTGTGAGAGCATTTGCAATAACGAGGTCGACCGGAATTTAAAATGGCCTGTCCTCTGAAGGGTGCTCAGGGTCATAGCGATATCGTTTCCTATTTTCTTCCACCCACCAGCGCGCCATGAAAGCAGCTTCTTCTGCCCATTTCGCCGTTTCAATGCTGTGCTTGGCCTCGACCTTGAGCAGGAAGGAGAGGAAATCAAAAGAAAGGATTGGTTCTTTCTCATGTGGATCTGAACCTAGATCCGTAAAGCGCCACTCGACGTTTTCGACAGCGGGCACGATTAGACGCCAGTTCGGCTGGCGGGCGTCGCGAACAGCGAGCATGGCGCGACCAGGGTTCATAACCGTAAACTGCCAGTTCGCATGCCCCTCTTCAGTCTTGCCAGAAGAGAACTTGCGCACGGGTCGAATAAGAGACTGGCCTTCATAGTTCCGGACCAAATCATGCGCAGCGTGGCTTTGGGGCTCTGACAAGGAGCCCGTTTCCAAAAGGAAATCCAAGATACTCGGAAGAATCTGCAACGATTCTACAGCGTCGTTTATCTCGATTTGCGGTAGTTGCGGGTGTGAAACGACTAGGGGAACGTGGAAGTTGCCAATATTCGGGTTGAAGTAGGGCGTGACACCATCGTTTTCCGCGACAGATATACCGTGATCGCCAACCATGATGAGCAGAGTCTCATTCGCAACTTTCTGTTCGTCTAGAATAGCGAGGATTCGACCCAACCAGCGGTCGACGTAGCCGACAGAATTCACATAATGCGACAAGTCGCCCAGGGCGTCATTCGCCAAGGGAACGTATGGGTCTTCGTCCGGAATGGCAAATGGATGATGGGTCGTGCTGGTAAAATGTGTCAGAAAGACTCTTTCATCCTTCTTTTCCGCTTCCACAAAAGCGTCTCGAATGTAGTCCTCGACAGCAACCTCAGCCATGCCGTAGTAGTTGATATCCGGGAGGTCGACTTTGCCGAACTTCGCAGAACCGTCCTTCAAGACCTCCTTGTAGATGAAATTTTCCTCCTTGTAGCCCAAGAACGGCATCTGATAAGCCTGCTTATCGAAAGTATCGGTGATGGACTGGATCAAGCTCGATCGCCACTTAAATGAAGTGAAGTCATGAGTGGCATTATCGTTGCGGCGCTCCAGCTCATTGAAGGCCTCAAGAATTTGAGGCAAACAAGGCTGGTATATGTGATTCATCCATTCGACGTTGAAATCGGCGACAAGAGGAGTGATTCCACACAGCGTGCCGGTCATGCTCTTCAGCGTATAGGTTGCAGTTGTATAGGCGTTGTTAAAGCTGATTCCTCCGCGCGGCCGTTTCTCACCATGCTTAAAGCCGTCATTGTAGTCGCCAGTGAGGAAATTTGCATTTGGTGTGAGGGTGGCGAATCTCTCTTCTGCCTCTGCTGGCAAAGTGTTATCGTCAAAAGTGCCGGCCAAACGATTGTAAATAAAGCCGTTCTTCTTGATTGGAAAGACGTCTTTCCTGGTGCTTTCGAGCTTGAGGAGAACCACGTGTCGAATCTTGATGTCGGCAAGCTTTTCGCGAAGTCCGGGAAGTAGGGCGTCGTCTATGTTGGAGAGTTTCAGAGGATCCTCAGCTGCGCTGTAATGGTCTTTCCCAGACTCATACCAATCCTCAAACCCTGCAAGCGGAGTGCCTTTCGGAAGCCAGTCAAAGTGTACGGGCTTCGTCAAGGCGGTGCGGGCGTCCCACTGGAAAGTCATGCCATGTCCATAGAGCGGGAGCAAGCCATCAAGACTCGGCGACGAGTGCGCGAAGTCTACCCAAGGCAGCAGCAGCAAGGTCCACGACATGAAAGTCAGGGAGCTTTCTGCCGGTCGCGCGAAAGACGATAGTATCTGGACGAGCAGTATAATGCCGAAGAGCACATACAATGTCTTTGTCCATTTCGAAGCCAGGGGAAGCCGATCGCCATCGTCTGAGTTGAATTCGTCCTTGGATTCGCGATGTATCGGACCGTCGTCGTCGTGTTGTTGGACGTGGGAATAGTCGACACTTTGCGGCAGGCGGTTGCGCATTCGTGAGGCGATTCGAGCAAAGGGCCACACGACAATGTCTTTGGGAATGCCTGCCACGGTATAAAAAACCCCCTGTGCGGCCCAGCTAACCGCGATGAGCAGGACTCCGACCAGTATAGATGACGCGAGCCCCGAGAGCAGCACCTTCTGCGAAGCCTTGTCGCTGACGAAGCCGATGTTGCTCCAATGGACCTCCGAGCCCGCGACGAAAAAGAATGAAATATTAGCTGTAGCTAGGATATAGATCACAAATGTTATGATGGTAGCGACTGTTGTGGCGGCGATCTGGAGCCATCGTCTCGTTGACAGGAACTGCTCGTCCAGCAACACGCGCAACAGCAAAAGAATCGCCGTGTCTTGCGCAAAGAAGGAGAGGCCCCAGAGCAAAACATCAGCTGTGCCCAGCGCAGTCAGATGGGCGAAGATGTGCACCGCTTTGGCGGCGAGGGTACAGAGTGCGGCGACGGCAAAGACGAATCGACGGCTGGCGAAGCGGGAGGCAATGCCGTACAGGAGCCGCCGGTGGCCAAGTCGGGAGGCAACGACAAGGAAAAGTTTATGGCAAGTTGAGGGCAAAGACGACCGATTTTCACCATACCGGCGAGCCGAATCGTGAGCCATATCGATTCATGCGCCGCCGCGGCGTAGTGATCATTCGCGAAAGTTGATTCGGGCTGCGGATGTGGCAGGAGTCGGAGGTTACTGAAATAGCACGGGCCCGGGTATATACGAAGTAAAAGGCCTTTGGACCATTCACACGGCACGGGTTTCTAGAATGAGATGTGCCTTAAACTAATCCCAATCCAGTAGCAGGACACGAGGACAAGCTGTCTAGCCTGCCGCTAATATACCTAACGAGCAAGCCCGTTCGTCTAGCCCGCGCCTCGGTCGGTAACAACGGCACACTATTGTTGGAAACATATAACCGTCCAGACGCGGCAACGCCCGGAAACTATCAAGGCTTCTACTCTCCCTACATACCATAGGCGCGGACAAGGAATGATCTCCGGCATCGACTTGAAGGAGATCAGCAAGGCATTCTTGCTCTTCCACATTGTGCTCACCCCTCGAGCCCGTGGAAATTGGGAAGTGATCAGGGGGTGGTGAGCAGGCGTCTTTGTGGCCCCGCCCCACAGTAAGATTCGTTAGGCTGCATTAGGCAGTGCGGCCGCGGGCCAACGGTTGTACGTGTACGACGTGCGTACAAGTGTACGGGCACTCATACGTCCCGAAGACACTGCCCCCCCGGGCGAACCAACTGCAGAAAGACGCAATACGAGGCGCCCCCGAGCAGGGAAGGCTCTTCAAGTTTTGCGGCTGGGGCGGAGCCAGCTGACTGCTGGTGGGCCCGGACGGGGGCCGGGACGGGGGCCGGGACCAATGATAGGTATTTAAGGGCCATCGCCTCAAGCGCAGTTGTGCTCGTATTGGGGGGACGGGCCTTCGAGCCGCTGCTGGATCTGGGCACCCCTGCAAGCGCGGCTCGGACATTCCCAGAATGGGCAACATTGTAGCAAAACTTGCTGGGGAAGGCATCACTTTTACCTGTTGACACGGTGCGCCACGCCCATCGTCAGCAACGATACGCGACTTGTGCCGCGCTCAATTGGTGCATTTTCTACCCCGTACTCGCACATTAAATTAAAGTACCCTTAACTAGCGCGGCAGCTTGCTGGATGTGAATCGAAGGATCGAAGGCCGACACCAGACGGCATTGCACGGGCAGGGTACGAGTACTCGTAAAGGGGCATTTCTCAATTTTCGACGGGTACATCTCCAGTCGAACCTCTGTTGGACGGCTCAGGACGAAGACAATTGGTTGCTCTGCAATCATTTGATCCGGCCGGGGCCCCGTACCCTGGGCCGTAGCCCACTGCCCCACTGGGGGTACGTCAGAAATGATTGGGGTACCACTTATTTAGCCGCGCCAGGAACGCGGCCGTTTTTGATTCCAATTCCGCGGGCAAGAATTCGACCACTACTCGTACACACGGAGTACGGAGTACGAGTAATGAGACGGAAATACTCCATATTAAATGGGGATTTGGAATTCTATACGGAGTACTCTGCACTCTGTTTTGCTACGAGAATTTGCATGAAAAAGTTCTTTCATTCAATCTTCCTTCACAGGATGGGGCACATCATTACTGCCGAAATGCGGAACTGTGTATCTCCAAATGCGCCGTCTCGTTGCGGCAGAGGATCCTGGCTGTCCGTCAGAACGATTGGCGAGTACTCGTAGTTGTACCCGTACGTGCGTGCTTTGTACGGACTACTCTCACGCGAACTTGAAATGTGGATCAACTGCTCGTAATCGTAAAGTATCGCCACTCATCATCAGCAGCCCTACCGAGTACATGTGTACGAGCACTATGGTGGGGGTTACTCGTAGACCACTCTTCTGGTCGTACGAGTAGAGAGTCCGACGGCCCTGAAGACCCTCTAGGGACATCATATCGTCTGCCGCCGTCTCCTTTGTATCTCGAGCTGATGAAGTAAGCTGGAGTAAACGACTATGGTGATATGGAAATGCTGGCGAGCTCTTACACCTACGGATCTTGCCGCCGTCAGAATGGTTTCCCCGAACCCATGCCCACATGGCAACCACATTCGTTACATATACGTTACCCTCTTCTATGAAGCGTGAGAACATCACAACAAGCTAAACTGTTCGAACCCATCTACGACTGAGGCAAACAGCAGCAAATGACATCACAAGCTTCGCAAAGTGACAACTTTGATGATTGTCGGCTCGGTGTGTATCCCCGGATTACATTGACCCTGGAAATGCACAGTGTCCTCACGGCCGCACAACCATCCTGAAGGCGAGATACAGATATCGGAGATGCTCACACGACAAATGCAACAGGGTTCAAAGAGGCTCTATGAAGTGGCACTGGCACATGGGCCATTGTTCAACGAAGGTTAATGGCAAGAATTACTAGTGAAGCCATAACGAGTTTACGGTCTCGGACGTGCAGTGTTCAAATAACTTGATGCCTCTCTTTAATAGCGAGCTCTTCCACGCTGTCGCGGCTTGATTGCACACGGCGAGGGATAGAAACTGTTCAGGGTAATGAGTGAGCAAGGGGAAATTCGGCCATGTAGGCGGTATATCATAATACTTGCATGGGAATTGGGGGCACTAGCATTAAATTGGTCTGGAAAATGTAGACAAACTTGTTCAAGTCGATAAAAAAGAGCAATGCATCTGTCGGAGATGTATATAGCGCAGTGACATAACTCAATGCAAACATGAACACTCAGCGACTAAACTTAAGCGTGTCCCTTGGCGAGGAACGTGCACTGCCCAAAGAGGCATCCAAACCTCATTCCCGTCAATGTTATTCCAGCACCTTAAATATGGACTTCACAGCAGCGTGGTCCGATGTCCATTCATTGTCTTGGTGGTTCGGCTCGGGCTTTGGGTTTCCGACGACAACGGTATCGGACTTCACGACCTGCAAGCCCTTGCCCTTGTGAAAGATGAAGTCTATGCGGTCCATGGGCTCGGGCCCTCTGCTGTTGGTAAGATATATTGGCGACCAAGTGATTCCCGGCTGGGTCACCGGATCCTTGTGGATCACTCTGTAAGAGTCGACTAAGCCCGCTATCTCCGGGTACATTGAAGTCGGCCAAAGAACGGACCCTATATCGCAGTGTAGCTTTTTCGTGGAGTCGGTCCAGTCCAGATGTGACGGCGCGTTGAAGTCTCCTGTAAGGAGGACAGGCGCACTGTCCGCTCGTTTAAGCGCATCCTTCATACGATCCATGATCTCAATTATCTGGCCGGTGCGACCTGACTCAGCCTCGCGGGTTATGACGACGTCTTTGTCCATGTGGTCGAAGCAGAAGTCGTACGGACCATACGGTGTGTATCCCAAGTGGGCATTCCAGAAAACAACTTGCTTGTTGCCATCCAGTGCAACTCTTACCGCCCCAGCATTTGATGTCGCAGGATAAACTTCCACAATGGGGTAACGGGAGATGATGCCAACATCATCGCCCTGCCAATAGTCCCAACCCAGAGATTGTGCCAGCCGTATTGCATGACCGCCTGTGCTCTCTTGCAGTCCGACCAGATCCACGTCACTGCTGCTGAGGAAACGAATTTGCTTGTTGTGGTAGTCGTTGACTTGTGTTCCTCCAAACCATAAGTTGTAAGACATGACACTCAGCTCACCGACCAAAGGAGACTCAGAACTCCGAACGGGAATGATGACTTCCAATTGCGCTTTGGACCCGCTCGACCCTATGACCTGGATTGTGACATTTGCGGTGGCCGCAGATAAGTTTGGGGTCCCAAACAATGTCCCAGATGCAGAAACCTGAACCCACTCATCACCCTCCGATGTGCTCGCTTTGCTGAACTGGGACTTCCCATCAATTGGATTCCTTAGAAGACCTCGAATGCTTGCTTCGAAAGGAGTTCCCTGTCGGGCATTTTTTGTCCTGTAACTCGGCACAATAAAGCTCAGAGAACCATCTCCTGGCAAGAACACTTCAATAGGATCTGCAAGCCATTCGAAACCATTGTCTTCTAGAAAGTAGGCCTTGTAGCTGCCCGGCTGCAGATTGGAAACCGGAAGATGTACCTTTCCTTCTCCTTCTGGAGCCCAATCCCATACCAAAGAAGGACTGGCGCGCTCCTGGTTATCCGGCCCGCCTCCGTATGCGTAATAGATTCCGATCCAGTTTTTAGGCTTGGGCGATGCGGTCGAGTACTTGAAGGTAAAGGGTGTCTCGTCGTTTGCCAGAGACATCGAGCCTTCCGCATGAGACAGGACAACATCGATTGGATTCGCAAGCCATTGGTACCCATCGTTTGCAAGGAAGTAAGCTTTGTACTTTCCAGGCGGCAAGGCCAAAGTAGACAGTCGTACGCAACCTTCTCTACTCGGAGCATAAGCCCATGCTAAAGAATTCTCGACGTGCTTTTGGTCATCGGGCCCGCCACCGGAGGCTCGATAGAGGCCGATCCAATTTGTAGAAGACGGACTATTAGTATAATAGTCAAAAGTTGACGGAGGCTCCTTCCAACGGTACGTAAGACTACTGTCCAACGCGGCGGCTTGTGCACATTGAGGCGTCGATGCAAGACCAAAAACGAGGCTCAAGACCGTCGCCTTCATGAAGGCAGAGAAATGCATCACAACAACGACGTATCAGGGTGCAGCTTGTATCAGTGGTAACATGGGGGGTGGGTGACCGGATGTTTCAATGTGAAAGACTAGGAATTGGCGATCCTAATGAGTTTGTGCAGTCCGAGCAGGCGGACTAGTCCCCCAATAAGGCTTGAACAACCACCGTCACCACAGGGTTCACAAAGGGATGTTCGGGTCAGATTCTGGGCGATCCTACGTCAAGTGTATGACGGTATCAAATGCGTAATGCGCAATAGATTGATGAGGTGGCAATATATCGAGAATTGTCAGACGTCATTATAGCGCTGGCCGAACCTAAAGGGAAATCTTTCGTCAGGTTTCTCTACGAACTTCTCTCATATAGAACTTTGCATCATGCAATTTGTGATTGCTTACGGAGCAGACCGGTATGACGGTGCAGCACTGCGGTCAATTGATGGACCTGGAATTAATTGGGACAACGCCGACTCTTGCGCAAGCAATGTCAACTGCACACATGGTGGCGGTCGAGAGGCAATGAGCTGGCATTCAATGCAACCTGAAAATCATTTTCCATGTACGGGATGATCTGCAAGAAGTCGCATGGGTAGGTGACTTTTATGGAAACCTCTCGGAGAAATACGAAATGAGTAGTTGCCGAGTTGCCAACCAACTTTGCAAGAATCCCTAAATAGGCATGTTGCTTGCTCGCACAGCATGAGAGCAAGTAAGTCTGACGTAATAAAAACACCTGCCGACTAGTCTTGATCACACAGTGTGTGATGCGTTGAATTGCGCTTTGTCTGTCCAATAACCGCCAAGATCAGGCTCTTGCCCAGAGGGGGGAGAACAAGGGGAGGGGGAGAACAAAGGACGAGTGGTGCACATCGACTACGAGAGTCTCACGGATAAAATTACTACCGATACCTTTGTTGCCAAAGGAGCTAAATGCTTTGTATTAGATGATACAGAATGCATGGCACCTGTGCAAGCGCCTGTAAAAATCACCATCGGCGGTATTTTGGTACTATTACTCATTTCCAAACGCCGTATCTTGTGGAAAGAAGCTTTGGAAAATTTGAAAGATGTTTGTGCAGACGAAAGAAGTTGAATGCTTATGGTTGCACAGCTCTTGGCGCCCCAGCTGTCTCTGTGTGGTGCGTCCGGGCGAAGGTAGTGCGGCTTGAGCCGGTGATTGCCTCTTTAAATCTAATATCATATGTCGACACATGCGCCATATGATGAAGCCAAGAACTAGGCTGAATCGTTGTGACGGTTGTTGCATGCAGTACGAAGATGACTGCGTCGGCTTCAGTCCTCTATGATCATCCAAGGCACGGGCAGGCGGTCACCAGCGGGTAATGTGAGGCCATTCAAATGACGAACCCTCGACTATAAAAGGGACGACTGCTGCGCTCAAGAGAAAAGAATTTGAGTGTTCAAAAAGTCCAGGACAATCATATTCAATCGAAATACTTTGAAATTATTGATCAACACATCGACTTCATACAAGTTAAAACCTGCCAACAATATGAAGGTCATTAACATCATCCTCTTTGTTGCTCTCCAATGCAGTTTCGCATTCTCTTCGCCCGCAGAAAATGTGGCGGCACAATGCGGTGCCTTGGGCGTGATGGAAGTCGACACGTCCTCGCTTCCCGCTGATGTCGATGTTAATGCCATCCGCAAGTGCGCAGAGCACCCGTTGGGGGCGTCCCCCAACCCCATCTCGAAGCGTGCTTGCTGGTACGGCAAGCCGTCTGGCTGCACCAAAGGATACTGCTGGAAGAGTTGCGGTGGTGCCGGAAGCGGCCAGTGGTGCTGGACTGCTTTCAACGATGGTTATGGAAACTGGATCGGCTGCGTCAACGATGACCAATGCAACACCGGCCAAGCATGTGGCATTGGCAACTGCAAGTCTTGCGGGTGCAGCTGCTAAACGGGATATTCAGGAGCTGCAAGACGCTATCAAATTTCTGATCCGGTCAACTGCTGTTTGAGCCAGGGTCGAAAGGTCTAAACAGAAGCTTCTTGCCGCTCTTACTCTCATCACATTCTCTATGGCTGATTCACCCAGTCTTTTGTTTTGCTGCTCCTACAATTTGGCTATTTGTGCTTTCGAGCCGACCATATACTTTCATTTAATAAAAACACGAACAGTCTTTACCGAATCGTAACTATCATTCAATCAGTGAGATGTGTCATGAAGGCCATCAATGGCAGCAGGTGGAAATTTCATCATGATACGAAAGAGTAGACCCATGCTTATAGTCACTTTGCGTCGAAATGCCGGCGCACAAAGTTGTGAAATTTAAGACTTAGCATGTGTTGCGCCCTCATTGGGCAAAGATCATGTGCAGTAGAGATCAACCTCCGACCCTTTGCAGTTATCAAATCAGCCACTCCACTTTGGAACCGCGGATGAGAAGGTTGGGGAAAGTATAGCTACTCGTACTGCGTAAAGCTTGAATGGCTGGGCTCGCGGCAACTACGTGCAAACGTCACACGCATGCTACTCACAAATGAGGGGTCACAAGCTTTGCACATGAGCACAGCCCGCCTCTTGCCGTGCACCGAAGCCTTACATGAACCCATGCGTGGCACTGCATCGGTTCAACGGCCTTCCTTGTTCGACCCCTCGGTGAGTGAGTGATATCCCTGCTCTTGGTCAGCGAAAGGTTCTCTTACCTTCTTATGCGTCAGCATTGTCGCCCCGCGGAGACTTCGTGGCGCAAGAAAGACGTACCTTCCGTCATGTTTTTGGTTGGTCCTTCGTCCTCAAAGCTCTACTTGCCTCGACGCATCGCTCATTTCGGCTGGGTCTATTCCAGCCAGTAGTGCGGTTGCTGGCGCAACGGGATATTGCAGTTTTGGACGATAGGCTTCAGCGAGTTGACGGAAGAAAGTACATTGCATTCTGTCCATTTGTGCAAAGAAAGGGAAAGTCACAATCACAGGCCACTACCCAAAGAGACACCCTCGCGGTATAAGCCAGTGGCGAAAACTAAACCGACCCGGCATTTCGTGAAGAAGCCCTGACACTCATGCAACCCGCTGTTTCTTTTCCACTGGTTACTCAGGTCAATTCAGGTCTGCAGGGGGATTCAGCCTTTTGGAACATTCGCCTAGGGCCTTCATAGATTTCGACTACTACAGGCGGCACCTCTCCTCTTAGTTTACGGAATTCGCTGCGAGTTCAACCAGGTAACCTCAAGTGATGTGCATGCATTCAAGTACAACGGCTTTTTTTGCGAGATGTGAGTAAAAGCAGCTCGAAGTCGCTCGACGCAGGAGTTACTCTTCTGTCCACGAGTCCTATGGTCGCTCAATCACAGTATGAATCAGATGGTAATCAAATAGTAGATATATTTCATGGAAAGCAGCTCAATTGATAAGTCTCACCTTGGGGCCTTACAAATTCGCACGCTCTCGCGTACTTACCCCACGACTTTTCTTAATCATGTCGCTGAGCTTGAAAGCCAAGGCGCCAATAGGCGCGGTAGGATGCCCACTGACCTGCTCTGGGAAGATACTAGCGTCAACAATTCGAAGTCGATCGACCCCGTGAACTCTGCATTGAAGATCCACGACGCTTGTCGACGGGGAGGGACCCATGCGCGCAGACCCGACTGGGTGATACAGCGTGAAGGCTTTCTCCTTAAGGAAGCGGATCAGCTGCTCGTCCGTGATGCTGTCAATGTCGCTGCTGGAGTATGGCCACCAATACGAGGAAGTATCGTCATTGACCGGAACAGGTTCGAAGAATCTCTCAAAAGCAGGGCTTCGCATGATCTTAAGGCACATACGCAACCCTACTACTAGTACGGCCTGATCGTTGTCGCCTTTGTCGCTCAAGTATTTTGGATCAATGATTGCTAGGCACAAGTCAGCTTCAATGTTATTGTCGAAACAGTTTGAAAACAACTCACGTGGGTCGAAAACGTCCCTGCTTTGGAGCACGATTGACCCCTTGCTCTGGGGCCGGAGACCTATTGGTGTCAGGGTGAAAATGTTGCTTCCAGCGATCGCCGGCTCTTCACCGTGATGAATGAATGCCAATGGGGCGCCGATGATCTCCAAATCTGGCCCAACGTTACCAGAAGTATAGTCCTCCGGACTGTCCCTTGCAGACCCCGAGAAGTGATGGTCTGTCGATCGAATAAAGGCAGCTGCTTCGCCAATATTGCTCGTAAGCGGCCCGGTACCCAAGAGGAGCCACTGTAAAAGCGCTGGGATTGCCTTTATGTCGTTGGAGAGGTAGTCGAGCGTAGTGCCTGCTCTTGCTTTGCAGAGCACTCCAGTTGTGCAAAGATGATCTTTCAGGTTCTTCCCCACCGCGTCGCTATTTTGCACGATAGGTATCCCTAGCTTTTGTAGCTCATTGGCCGGGCCAATGCCACTCAGCAGGAGCGTCTGAGGCGTGTTGATTGCCCCCCCACAGAGTATCACTTCTTTTCGTGCGTGTATCTGAAAGAGATCGCCGCCTCGGCTGATCTGGAACTCAGTGCCAATTACGGCGGGCTTTTCGCTGCTCAAGCGATCAAGAAGCAATCTCGTAACCCGCGCACCGCAAGCAACATACAAATTTGGACGTTGCATGACTTCTGGAGACAGATAGGCCGTCGCGAACGACGACCGTTGGCCCTTTGCATCGATAAATGTTTGGGTCCGCGTCACACCAAGGGTCCCGCTCGGCGTATTAACGTCCGCGATTGAAGGGATGCCAGCTTCTTGACATGCGGGCAAAAAGCCGTCTTCGACAATTTTAGACAGGTATGAGTAACCGGTGTGCCACTGTCCCGATGAGCCACGGTGCTGCGGGTCTATAGCGGGACGTCCCTGATGTGGAGTGAATCTCTCCATGCATCTGAAGTATGGAGCAATGTCATCATAGCTCCATCCCTCACACCCATGGACAGAAGCCCACTCATCAAAATCAGACTTGGAGCAGTGGTGATACATCATGGCGTTGAGCGAAGTTGAGCCCCCAATCATGCGCCCTCGGGGCCAGTAGAGGCGGCGAAAAGCGAGATTTGGCTGCTCGACCGTGTTGTAATCCCAGTCATGCTCTGTGTGGAATAGCTTTGGGAACATCAGAGGCACCTTTGACTCAAACACTTTTGTGTTCGTTTTGCCAGCCTCAAGGAGGAGGACAGATATGTCTTTGTCTTCGGAGAGCTTACTCGCGAGGACGCATCCCGCTGCGCCAGCGCCAACAATTACTTGAAGCGGAAGACTCCAGGTCAGTTCAGAACAGAAGTCATGCCTTAGGGTGACTAACCGTAGTCGTAGCCCAGCAACGTGCGTTCTGCTGCAGCACGAGTTGCCGGTGGCCCTGTGCAAAGCTGCTTCGTCGCATAGTGCAGAGGATTGTTTTGCGGGTTCTTGTATCGTCTGGCCATGATCTTCGATTATAGCTCGAGCAAGCCGGGAGTCTTGGATAATGAAAGGGAGGAGATGAGTGACTGTCCGACGATGAATGCGGTGGTCAACGTGTTCGATGTTGCGGTGGATGCTAGATGAAGAGGGGGAGTAACACTTAATAAAGCACCCCGCACAAAATGCCGAAACCATCCTTATGCAGGTGCATGTGAGCTGCCTCCGCCAGTCGCAATGTACGCCTATGCCTACATATATGTTCACCGTACGAAGACACTTCAAATCGGTGGGTCTACCTCTACGTGCGGACATTTGCAAATATCGCATTTACCATCAAACTATCCCTTCCTTGTCCACTTCTCCCTCGCATCTTTCACGATGGCAACTGAAACGGAAGGCATTGATTGATAGCTCGACTCCAGTGGTAAGTGCGCTCGGACGTTAAGGTGGAGAGGCCAATGCAAAAGAGGTGGAGCCGCGGACCTGCGGCTCATCACGTAGCGGCCGCGCCGGTGCGGATCTCCGGGGGTGGGGAATGGGGAAATAGCAGCGTCAGCCGGAGTCATGACTGTGAGCCAACATCCAAATGCATGAGAGCATATATCGACGCATTTATCACGGCCTGTTACAGCTTGTAGTTACAGTAGTAGCTCTTGAGCGGCATTAGAAGCTAGAATGGCGGCAATAGATTATCACTCATCAGTGCTCGCTCATTCCTCGTACCAGAATGCTCCGTCGGGGAAAACAACTACCGAAACATTCCTGACATCAATTTGAGTTTGCAATTCTTCAAGAAGTTGCAACTTATTGACGGCCGCCCGTCACAAACGCGCACAGCAAACTTCACTCCTTTCACTATGCTCCCTACAACACATCTCGCAACCAGGACTTCAACTTCTTGCCCTGTTCCGTCTCAGTCTTGTCTCCAACATAAATGTTGTATATCGGAGCCACATGAGCCTCTCGCCTCCCTACGAATAGTTCGACTGAAGGAAACCCAGTCTAGCACGATTAGCCTATAAAGCATCAAAATATACGAGAAGCCCCGCGTGAAGCGGTATTGGGCCGGTGTCGACTCACTTTAAGTTTTTGAACAAAGTCTTCGATTACTGGTAGCAAAACCTCATTCTCACCTCCCAAGACCAAGATTTGTTTTACTGGCAGGTCTTTGAACCAGCTTGATGGCGCGTCAGACGCGTCAGTGTAGTAATCTCTCTCGGCGCTCCCAAGATAGGCGCGTGACCATGGCTTGGCGACACGCGGCGTAATCAGATCACCACCATAGTAGACGTCACGGTCGCCGAGACTTTCGTCTAGTGATGTCCATGGCGCAATAGTGACGGCACCCGCAAGCGGTGCGGCCAGTGTCAGCTCCATGATGGCAGAGTGAGGGTGGACTAGATGCGAAAGCACCCCCATGACTAGGTTGCCACCGGCAGAGTCGCCTCCGAGCAGTACTTGGGATGGGGAATGGTGTGTCTGCGTCAGGATATGTCTCAACGCTTCGACGGCTTGGTTGAGCTGGGTTGGGTATTGCGCATGAGGAGCCAGGCTATACGTCAGTGCAAAGACAGCCACGTCCTTGCCAGCAGCGCGGGAGGATTTGACGAGTTGCGCCCAGAAATGGAAATAGCCGCTGTTGGCGGGAAGACAGAAGCCACCGCCTACTAGTTGTCAGTGACTTTTTGGGACGGGAGGCTTCAAGTGGCATCTGGCCATGGAAGAACGTACCGTGGTACCAGATCAACACATTCTGCGCAGTCTTGCTGCCAATCCAGTGGCCCTTTGCCCCATGGGCCAACTCTACAGTCTCAGCGATGAATTTTGTTGAGCGCGCATACTGCTCGTACAGTACATCTGTTGACGGGGAGATCCACCTGTTGCTGGACGTCAGAGCCATGATCACTCTTGCAACTACGGAGTTTTGGGGCTTACTGTAACTGAAGGGGGGTGAGACGGATCGTGGCCCTGCGCAGAACGGCATATGCGACATGTAAGAACCAACTTGGGGCGTCCTCCCGTGTCCTTGAGAATCCCATTAATGCAGAGAAAATGGCCGACGAGATGATTGAGACCAGAGCCGGGATCATGTCCAACTTGCCCGCTAAAGATAACCGCTGCTCAATCACCGGCATTTTCGTCTTGGCCATGACCCTTTCGAGGTTTGACTGGATACGAGTATTTTTAATGGGGTGGCCTAGGGAATGAAATGATCACCCTTTTGGAGATATCCAAACAGCTTGACCTAGTCAATTTGGACGCGAATTCTCGATGGGAAAATAGACATTAGATAATGTGCTACTTTTGGAAATAAAAACAACGCGAGTTTGCACATGTTGCGGCCAGAGCCATGAATCCGAAGGCCGCACGGGGGTTGCCTCGGATGCGGGACACAACGTCCCACCGGCTCCGTGGCTCCGCCCCAAGATGCGCCGCCTCACTGCGGCACGGCTTGCTGATGCGGAGCACTGACCACCTTACAAGCGGCATCTCCAAGGGTAGCCCCTGGCGCGAAGAAGAAGTCGCAGTTCCAGTTACACCATTGACAGCGAGGCGAGGGCCAACGCTGGAGTTCCAATGTGCAAAGCAATTTTTGACTCTCGCGCTACGTACGCTCACTCTTTTTGTGAATTGATCGGCGGGTGTTGTCTCTGAATACCAAGGGCGCCACTGTCTCCCAGCCCTTTGCACTGACCTAGGGCATTATTTTGAAAGCTTCTCAAAACCTTTGCGCGTTGCAATGAAATACGGGCTCGGTCATGGACCCAAGCGGTTTGTTGTCTAGGGGAGCGGTTGCATAAGTCTAGGCCTTCCGCGGCTGAGTCTCGGGAGAGCGAACAAGAGGTGGGAGCCGAGACGGCCAAGAACGTAATAGTACAACATGTGTACTCCGGATTGACTGAAATTATATGGTAGTAAAGCTATGGTATCAAGAGGCCTGTCTAGGGTGAAATGCAATAGTCGTTCACATACGATGAGCTCTAGATTATATTATTCAATATTCCCTGGAAGCGAGGTATATGCGGGATGCTGTACGACAGTGGTCATTGCTGGTAACGGGTAGGAGCATATTGGGGTCCGCTGGCAACATCACAAGCCATGTGTCCTGTGTGAAATTTTCTTGCTTCCGTTGAATTCCATCGCCCCACCTAGGATCCTGCTCTTCTCACCTCGCAGTGCACGAATGTGAGGTAGTCAAATACCTTGGCATAAGCTGGTTCATTTGTCTTTTCTCCTAGCTAGAGCCGAGCCCGTCTTGAACAGTAACGGCAATTGGTTTCAGAGCCTGGACATCAGCAGCGAGGTGGCCAGGAATGGGAATCAAGTTGTAGATCGCTCTGCCTTCCTTGCTGGTGTCCGAGTGATTCTTGCCGTCAGTCAGTGCCACCTCGACAGCGTCACCATTGACGGTATAACCGGTGTCGCTGGCGTCCACATATGCATCGATCCCCGCGCCTTGCCGCGGAAAATCTTTCATGAGTACTTTATGTCTCTTGAGCGCAGAAAGCATCTCTTCCTGAGACACATCATTCAGAAATACACACTGTCCCATGGGACTAGTTGGTACGGCGGCGCGAAGTTTGCCATCGCGAGTCTTGAGGATGGCTGCTGTAGCTTTCTCAAGTAAATTACCGTCGAATTGTTCATGGTCCATGGCGAGACCAGCGCGAGAAAAGAGGCGAAGCAATCTTAAATGGTCTGCAGCAGAAAGTAACCCACGCAGTTGCGAGAGGGTCGCAGAATACGACATGTCGATAGAAATGGCATGGCCATGACGCAAAGGGGGATCAGGCACAAGTTCGTGCAGCGGTGACCATCTAAATATTGCGTTAGTCTTGAGAAGAGTCTCTCGTAAATGCGACTTACGTGTGGCCATAAGCAATCACTCTATCCAACATGATTTCATGCAAATTCGGCACCTCGAGTTTAAGCATCTCGTAAATGCCGGCCTTGCAAATCTTGTCGGCGACATCCCGCAGCTCATGAGAGGAAGAAGCTGCCCTGCCGAACGCACTTGAAATAAGATCCTCGCAATTCTTATCGAGTAGATCCAGAGTTTCTTCATGAGCGCAAGACGAAATCTTGATGAGCTCGGCGAATCCATTACGAATTTGCGCAACCGGCAAGGATCGTAGAAAAGTGAAGTCGAGGAAAGTGCGGATTGGCGCGTGATATGCGCCCAGTCGATTTTTATAACGTCCATAATTAACAGCGACTTTGATGGACACGGACGCGTCGATAAGACCAATAACAGTAGTCGGGATGCGGATGTAGTTGGTATTTCGGCGATACGCAGCACATGCGAATCTGTTCTCATTGATGCATTGAGACGGAGTTCACGTCGAAGATGCGAGCGTGCACTTACCCAGCTACGTCTGTGACCAGGCCCCCACCGACAACCAGGACTGGCTCCTTGCGATAGATGCCAAACTCATTCATGGAATCGACAATGTTCAGCAGAGTATCCATGCTCTTGGCTTTTTCTCCAATCATCGTTTTGTGGATCTTAAGGTCAATGTTGTAATGGTCGAAGTACCTCTGTATCATCCCCCCGTAAATGTTGAAGATGTTGAGATCCATGACCGAGAGACATCGTCCCCAGCTGCGGTAGCAGGTCGCAAGTTGTGGATTTGCCGGATCGAAAACACCATCGAGGAACTCAAAGTCATACTCAATTCTTTCGTAGCCACAAACGCTGAACCCGGTTTCAACCTCCGTCACGGATGCCTTCATGTCCGACATTATGGCGCACAGTAGATGTTTCGCGAGATTGAAGGGGAAAAGCCAGAGTGCTTGATTACTCAAGGGCTTGGGCGATGTGGGAGCTGATATTATTCCAGTTTTAGGGTTGAATCTTGGAAATAGACCGCTTTTATCTTCGTTGACGTTTCCAAAGCAAGCCGTTGCCGAAGCGTCAGCCCGCCCCGTACACTGTCTGTGACAGAAGCCAATCAATGCGGCCTTGGAATGTGCACAGGGGCAATCGTTGACGCCGACATAACACGAGTGCGGGAGGCAAACCTTGCTCCAAGCCACAAGAATGGGTACCTCGCATGTTTAGACAGATGCGGGCCGTTGACGCACTAGAGAAGTTGTCCTGCAAGCGCGGCACCCAGCGAAGCCCAATCGACGTGAATTTTCTCGCCACGCCCATGACTTTTTTTCCTCTTGTAGAATAGCCCGAGTGCCTCCTACGATTCCTTCTCAGTGTCATGAATGCAGTTCAGTCTACGACCTCATCTATGGAAAGCCACGTCAATCACCCGTCAGAGTCATGATGTCAGTCCTGCATTGACTTTGAAACGGTCCCCAAGCCGAGGTGTGACACGGGAGGTGAACATTAAGCCTTTTAAGGTTTGAGGCTGTCCTTCTAGCCGCACGGCAAGGAAAGGGCAAACTTTGATTTCTCGGTGAGTCGGTGTCAAGTTGTCATCCATTCATGGCATCATCCCGCTCTCAAGTGCACTAGCGACTAGCCCGCACACGTTGATGAGAAGGTGGCTTCTAGCCAGCTAATCGACTGGGTCGTGCCTCGATCATCTGCATACCGTCAGGTTGCATGGCATGCTTTTTCTTTTGCACCTGCATGCGTGAAAACGGTCGGTCGCGTTTAATTGTCGTGGTCATGCATGCTTCGGTGAATTGTGCGCGTCATAGACAGCACAACATGAGTGACACTTAGCAAAGTCCATAGTGTCCAACAGGCTCGAAATTAAATGAAAGAATTAAGAACTTTGTGCCCTGAGGTGAATGCTTGACACATGTGTGAGCGGCAAAATACTTCAGATTTATTGACACTTTTGCTGAATCAAGGCGGCATGCCTGAGTTCGACCAAACTGAGGCGTATGCCCCTCAAGGAGAAATATTCTTCGACGACGGGCGCGAAATTGAGCTTCTTCATTACATCTACTCGTGCGCAAATATCGATCAATTGCGCGGCTCTCCACGCAATGTTTTGAAAGCCATTGATCAGTTTGCCAGGACGCGAAAGTATCTTATGAATGTTGGAAGCTCTAAAGGAGCTGTTGTTACACAGTTGATTGCAGAAACACGGCCATCACTCATGGTATTCCTGATTTTTCCCAATTAAAAGCAAAGTAGCGCACTGAGTCGCTGACATCGGAGCTAGGTTGAGCTGGGTGGCTACGTAGGGTATTCGGCAATACTTTTTGGCGACGCACTGAAGCGCGCAGGTGGCCACCGTTATCTTTGTCTTGAACGAAATCCTGAGTTTGCAGCTGTTGCACGCTCTCTCATCGACCTCGCAGGTCTCGGCAATTTTGTTCAAGTAATTGTTGGTGCCAGCGATGTGACTATCCGGCGGCTACGTGATGAGGGCTTGAGAAAAATCGACTTTCTTTTCCTAGATCATTACAAGCCGGCATATTTACCAGATCTCAAGCTCTGCGAGCAGCTGGGTTTGGTGCAGCCAGACACCGTGCTGGCTGCTGACAACGTAATCAAGCCCGGGAATCCGCCTTATCTGGAGTATGTGCGGAGTTCGGTCAAGGAAAAGAGAGCAGCGGCAATGAACGGGGATAGCCTAGCCGGGTTTGACGAGAAATGCTCTCGGCAGTACGAAAAAAGAGAAGGAGTCGAAAAGCTAAGCCATTCCCTCCAAGGCGACCCGAACTTGGTCTATCAAAGCAAACTCGTTCCGAGCTTCGAGCCTACTGGCATTCCCGTACGTGGCGTACAACCGCGACGTTAATTGATCGCTAACCTTGAACGCAGGATGGTATTGAAGTCACCAGATGTATCGGTAGGGAAGAGTAGTATTCATGTTGACATTCTCCTCGGCCAACCCACGGTTCACAGGGGCTGGTCCCGCAAAGTGCACATAGTGAGGTCTCTAAATGTTCATGTACTCTGTATCAGTGCCTTGAATAGGCGCGATCTCAGGCAGGCTGCTTGTCGCGCCGGCAGGAGGGCTTTGAGATGCCTTTAATTTTGTCAACTGGGTTTTTTCCTCAGTAGGACGCACGTTTTCCATTCCTGCGCCACAAATGCTGGACGGGCTGCGATCCGGCCTCTCACATCGATGACGTCGTCCATTCCGGACAAGAAAAGAAATGGCATAACAGTTTTTACGCCCTGCAGCTGGAACAAAAGCCTGAAGTAAAAGATGGCCCGCGCCCCAAGAGTCTTCAGGGCCACTCATTCATTGTCCCTTACGATCTCGCCGATATAATGATTGACCTTAGCGACTGGCATTTTGGCAAGAACTTCTTTTTGATTTGTCTAAGCCTGATTGTTCTGCCAATTAATACAGTAGCGATTACGATTGTTTTCATCTTGTTCAAGCTGAAGTCTTCCGTCAAAGGCAATGAGGTGCATCCGTCGGCTGACGCGAAAACCGTCCTGGTGACCGGCGTGAGCATGGCCAAGGGCCTTGCCATTGCTCGTCTTCTACATCGCCAGGGCCACAGAGTCATCGGCGCAGATTACAATGTGTTATCGCCGGGAAGAATCTCGAGGGCCATTGATTCATTTTATATCCTGCCGCGACCAGCTTCTTCCATTGGACACAATTCATTGCAGGACATAAGGCTAAACCAGTATGTTCGCCGTCTATCAGAAGTCATTGAAGCCGAAGGAGTGCACTTGTGGATCTCCGTGTCTGATGTCAAAGCGGCAATACAAGACGCGCAAGCTAAGGAAATCATTGAAAAAACAACAAAAGCTCGAGCCATTCAGCTTGGCCCCGAAGCTGTGGAAACCCTACACAATAAGGCAAAATTCATGGAACTCATTCGATCCTTGGGTCTGCCAGTCCCGGAGACGCAGGTTATCAACAGTTCACGAGCCTTGATGGACTTTCTCGTTGAGCGAGGCGGTCTGTCGCTCCGGCCTGGGGGCGTGCGTTATCTCGTGAAGCCCGTTGGTGTCAACGACATTGCCCGCTTCGACATGCCCATTCTGCCTCTCGCCTCAGAAAAGGAAACGCTTTCGCGTATTGCATCTATTCCATTTGGGCAAGATGTTTCCTTTATTGTCCAAGAGTTCGTACAAGGTCGGGAATTTTGCACGCACGCACTGGTGATTCGAGGCCGCGTGCGGGCATTTGTGGCCTGCCCGTCCGCAGATGTGTTGATGCATTATGTCGCATTGCCTAAACATTCTGAGTTGAGCAAGAAAATGCTTGCATTTACCGAAGAGGTGGTTGCTTCCAGTGGGTTAGCATGGACTGGGCACATCAGTTTTGACTTTCTTGTGAGGTCAAACATCACGGACAAGGCGCAAGGTTATATCGACATTTTACCAATTGAATGCAACCCGAGAGTACACACAGCCGTGTTGCTATTCAATCAAACGCCAAAACTTGTTGACGAATATATCTCGGTTCTTGGCTCAGTTCCGAGCGCAGAATCCCTACCTCTCTACCCGCAAGGGCAGGAAAAGTACTATTGGGTGGGTCAAGACCTCGTCGAACAGGTGTTGTTGCCCGTTTACGAAGCAATTTGGGGTAATAAGAGTCTTGGGATGCTTTACCAATCGGTACGCAGTTTCTTCCATCGAGCTTTGTACTGGAAGGATGGTACGTTCGAGGCTTGGGATCCTTGGCCTTGGTGGTGGCTTTATCACGTACATTGGCCCATGCAATTCTTGAAGTTTATGTTTAAAGGCCGATGGCAAAAACTGAACGTTAGCACTGGAAAGGCTTTTGAGGCTCTCTAAGAGCTTGCTTGCATTAGCTTCGAGTATTGATAGTCTTATCCCAAAAACACTCGATATAAAACGCCACCTTTAAGAAGAATCCAACTGGGTCGCAACACTGGATTTTAATAAATGGCAGAGTTTAAGGAAATCCTGTATTCTATGAGTGACGCATGTGATGTTACTAGTTTCATGCAAGCGTCCATGACAGCTACAGATGGGATCTCTTCCTCGTTCTGCAGCGAGTCGGCCAGTTCTTGCTTTGGCGGACTTATAAGCCCGTCTAGTAGAGAGTAGACGCGTCCATCCATTTTGCATGTGTTCGAGCCACAGAGCTTCAGAGTTTCCCTTGGAAAGATGAGGAATCTCATGCGGTGTGGGTGCGAATGGGAAATGGGCCTTAATCCTAACGACGGCAGGTATGTAGGGGCGGCGAGTGAAGTGTGATCATGCACATTCACGTCTGTCGATAGGATTACGGTGGCATGCTGTAATGCAAATCTAGAAGCCTAAATCATCTGGTCGTGATGTATCGTGATGTATGAACGGCAAATCTGTTGCGTAGTTCTATGTGTCTATAGGTTCAGAGCTCTTCTTGTTGCTCTTGCGTTTTTGTTTCACACTGCCCTCTGGCGTGTTGCCACCCTTGGCACCCTGCTTTTTTTGTTTTTCCTGGCCCTTCTTGATGGCATTGACAAGTCCCTCAACCTCTTCTATCCTCTCTTTTTCTTCTTGGTCCCTTTTTGCTTTGTCCTGCTCGGCTCTCTGGACCGCCCTCTGCTGAGCTCCCGCCTTTTCGGTGCGTTCAATCAGCGAATCGCTCTCCTCCCACAAGGTCTTGGCAACCGCTTCGTCGTGAACCTCCGCGCGGGCAAAGTCCACTTCCATGCACTCCTTGATGAGTTTGCCGCCAGGGCCTCGACCCAGGTCCAGCTCCATGGCGGCATACAGTATGGATTGCGCCGCTTGAAACGGAGACTTGAGGAGGAACCACGGTACAACGTAGCCGGCAAGGTAGAGAGCCAGGCCGGACAACGAGCCGCGGGTTAGCCAGCGACGAGTTCCTGGGGTTCGACTCAGCCCAGGATCCACAAATATAACCCGAGCATTCATGGGAAGCTGGTCTGGCCGCTTGTAGGAATCCAGGTGCTTCTGGAAGGCTTGACCGAAAACGTTGAGGGCCAGTTTGCTTCGAGCGTATGCGGTACCTGGCGACCAGTTGCTGTCCTGGACTGGTTCTTTCAGGGACGGGGAGCCTATGTATGAGGAGCAGGTGGCCATGATGATCCGTACGTCCCTGTCAAAGGGCTGTGCTTTGATGGCCGGGCTCAAGATGCCCAGCAAGTGGAAGTTGGCAAGGAAATTCACCATCCACGTCTGCTCAAGGCCTTCTTTCGTTTCCTGCCTTTGACCTCCAGGCGGCGTCAGCGTCGCGGCGCAAAGCACAATCATGTCCAGCCTACGCGGCGGCGCGTTGTCGATCCATTTCGTCGCAAACTTGCGAATGCTGTGCAGGCTGGAGAGGTCCACCTGTTCTGCGTATATCAGGTTGTTGCCCGTCTTGTCGCGAAGGTCTTGTACGTATTCGGCGAGGAAGGGGTCGGACGGGGGCGCGTGCGTGAGCAGGACGAGCTGTGCGCCGCGCGCTGCGAGCTCCTGGGCGGCCAGCGCCCCGATGCCTGACGTCCCGCCCGTGAAGAGGACAACCTTGCCGTGAAGGGGCCGCTCAGATGTATTTGACCGACCAGACGTCCACCGCTTGAGCGAGTATAGGGCGGTGACGGCCAGGGTGGTGTAGAAGATGGCCCAGCGATTGTCGAGCAGCCAGTCGGGAGCGCCATGCTCGATGACGTAGAAAATGAATGGAATAGGCATGCTGCGCCGGGGGCCGATCTATTCGGCAGAAAATGTGGACGACGGGGAGACTATTCGGGCGGTCTTTCGGCCATTGGTGACGTGTCGCTGGATCTGATGAAGCTGCGCTGTCTTGAAGTCCGCCGACGGACGTTTGAAGACGGCGTCGAGCTGCACGTGACGCTTCCACCAGCAGCGATGGAGCTTCTGGAGCCGACTCCCACCAATTCCCTTCATGATGGAGGACATACCAATGCGAACAGATTTAACCAGCGCACAGTTGCCAAATCATGAATTGCAATTAAACGGGTCTTGTGGCCTTCACTGCTTGCTCCTCGCCTACTCTAATGGCCATTGTACAAATATCCTACCTTTCTTTCATCGGCTTAGCGACGAGCCATGGACCACCATCCTGACACCAGGTACAGATACCAACATCTGACCGACACCATCCATTATTCCGTACTACCAACTGCTTCGCCGTTGAATCACTGGTCCTTGGTCTCCTTCGGCTTCTCCTTTCTCACCCAGACCTCGCCAATGGGATCGCCCTCTTCTCCAACGCAAACCCACTCACCAATGCCATATTCAGCCCCCGCTCGCTTGACGCCGCGGCCGCCTCCGCCGATGATCAGGTTCCCTGGTCGATAATTCTCGTCCTGGTTGAGCCTACGTATCACGCTTCCGTGGATGCGGGCGTTTTCTGGAATGTCTCGCACCTCGCCACGCGGCAGTGGCCATCTGATGGGCTTCCACGATCCGTCCTTCTGCAGATCCATCCTACGGAAGGGCAACCACTCCATGAAATTCCAAGCCATCACCGCCACGGTGCCCAGCCCTCCGCCATATTCGAGCGAGTCGTGGATCCGAGAAGTGTGCGCCTTGTGCATCAGGTCGTGAAAGACGCCCGAGGAGCCTTTCTCGCCACCATCATTGCCGTTGATGCCCGAGCTCATCGGTCCATCGTGCACGCCATTCGTCTCTTGCACACTATTCGTCTCGTCCTGAATGAGGATGTCTGGATTCGGCGTTCGGCGTCGCATGCCGTTGGGTGCGCCTTTGGCGAAGTCGGCATTCGCCTCGCCCAGGCATCCCATGTCGGCCACCTTTTCCATGTCAAAAGTCAGCCCAGCTTTGATGGCTTCGCGAACCATCCACGCCAGGGGCACGTGGCTCGCGCTTTTCCGGTCGTCAAGTGCTTCCCATCCACCCCCAATGTCTCCGTGGCCGCCCGCGAACCACACCTCGTCAACGTCCTTGCGATCGTCATCCCAGTCAACGTCAGCATTCGAAGGCACCCCGGAGGCATTTGACATGGCATCATCGTCATGTTGGTCGCACCGCTGACGAGACTTAGATCGTGGTCGATACGGCGCATACAGAGAATTGCCGGCCGACGGCTGCTTCTGTCGGGCGTTCCCATCTTCGCCCGGCGAGAGGAAGCTGCGTGGCCGTCTCTCCTTTTCTGCCGCTGACCTGTCTGCAGAATGCTGGTCTGTGGTCGAAGAAGCACGCGGCCGGTAAGGAGACGATGGCATCGCCGCGTCGATGCTGCGCCGAAAGGGGTCCAACATATGCTCCATGTGGGGATGACGGCGATGCTTGTGTTTTGGGCGTTGCTGATACATGAGGTCCTGCCGGAACTTGGCCCGTCTCTCATCGATGCTCACAGCGTGACGAATGACTCTGGCACTGCTGCGCGCTGTGTACGGGAATTTGCTGCGTTGCATCCAAGCAGTCTCAAACCTGGGAACCGAGTTGACGGTGTCAAAGAGCCCGAGGAAGCGGATCCTCCCCACCGGCCGGGAAAAGGTCTCGCGGAAGCCCTTCATGAAGTCGTGCATCTTGCGCACCTTGTCATCTTCTTTGGGCTCCTCGCCTTCCTCTGAGCTCTTGGTCTGCTGCCGACTCTGCCATTGAGCGAAGGCTTTCCAAGCAAATTTGACCATCTCCTCGTTGCCGTGGGACAGCAGCCCTATGTGGTCCAGCATCTCGGCCAAGAATCGCGCAATGTAGGCCCCGCGACTGAAGCCGAACATGTAGATTTCATCGCCGGGATTGTAGAAACGCATGAGGAAACGGTAGCCTCCGACGACATGCTGGTCAAAGGACGACCCAACAGCTGAGTCTTTTGCTTTCTGGTACCATGAGTTGAAGCGCGCCCGAACGCTGGTATGGTCGAGGGACCCTGAGACGACATATGTTCCGATTCCAGCTGGCTTCCTGCGTCAGCTCGTATCTCGCCTAAACTTCCTGTGTGGATGCTTACGCTGGTAATAGTGGTACTGGTCACTTGCGCTGCGATCCAGCATGCGAAAGATCTTGAGGATGTTGCTGTCGCTCTCATCGCCATGGAACTTATTGCCGGTTCCGTCGAAGCACAGAATCAGCTTGCGCGCCTCGCGGTCATGATCGCGCGAGGCGTTCCCGGCGGTGATAGGACTCATCGTGCCCGGCGACTATCCTGCGCTGCCTTGTGTCCTGAGACTGTAAAGTTGTAGTTGTGTTGGGAAGTCTCTCTCCCGACCATGAGCTTTTTGACTGTCCCGTCGCAAAATATACTTTGGTTCTGGCAAGGAGAAGATGCCGACGTACGGACTCTTGCATCGACATGCGGAACACTCCGTACAGTGTCCTCGGCTCTGCTCCAACGCCGTGTAACCACCCAGAGTGATACCTCTCTCTATTACGTACTGGTACGAACCATGGTGCATTAAATGCTTCGCTGTGATTCATCTGAGCTCGAATCGCGGCGAACCGCAACATGTCAATCGCCCGAAAACGGGATGATGGCTTGAGAGCTGAACGGGAAGATCATTGCTGGGACGTACCGCACCAGCGGCACCTGTGCCGAACGGGAACTGCATCCTGGACAATCTTGCAGAGCAAACCAGGATGCGTCGCTGGATTGAGCCGGTCGCATTGCAGCGCAACCTTCAGGTAGCTAGCCGAGGAGGTACTGCAGAGGCGCCGTTATCACGCCGTCGGTACTCCGTATCACTCACCACAAGAAGCGTTGCGGCACGCAGGTCTCACTTCGGGGAGTGGTTGTGCGGGATGAGAGGGCTCCGGGACAAGGATCTATGCTTCCCTCTCTCAGCTCCGCCACATCACCGAACTAATCCATGTAAGTCATACTCGTCACCGTCACGCTGTAGGAAAAAAGCAAGCGCTGCGGTCGTGGCGCTTTGCAGCAATCGGAGCTCCGGGAAGCAGGCCGCCATAGCACTTGACCTGGAGAGGTATCCGGCATGTTGAGCCCGTCTGATTCTTGAAGAGGAGGTTGTCTGCTTCGCCGCGAATACAGCAATGGTATCCTGTGAGGAGAGTCGATATTGCTTGCAGTTTGCGATTTGGATAGTCATATGACTAACGAAGAATTTCTGGCATGAACCCGGGAATTTTCCGTTTGCGGTGCCCTTTCTTCTGACGAGCTTTGTCGGCAAGTGTGTTGCCAATGGACGGCGATCTCTTCGACGATCATGTCGCAGAAGTTACCGAAGCAGCATGGCAGCCCACTTCATGCCGTGTACTACCCGTGCAACCGTGGTTACATCCGATAGCGAGGCAACGAGGTCATCGTCACCCTACTCGGGAAGCGCCCTTAGCGGTCACATATCGCCTGCAGGCTCAAGCCTGCACAATCGTGAAGCCTTGTCCTGCATGCCTACGTACACGTACGGAGTACGGAGTACGTACGTGCGAGTTCTTCGATTTGCCGCGACGATTGCATTTTTCGGTATCGGCAATGCATAAATTTGCTGTCTCTCTTGTGCTCATCCTGGTTAGCAACGAGAATGCCAGTGTAGGATGGGGATACTGCTCGTAACATGAGGCACGAAGGATTCGGGTCGCCTATACTCCGTACTAAAGCTGCTGTTGAATCACATTGCATCCCCATTGCCAAGTTGAGTGCAACGGCATTGGTGGGAAAACCCCAAAGGAAATGTGTAGGCGACGGATTTCGACCAAAACTTCAGTTCGCTATGCTGTTCTCCGAGATGGAGCCGCGAGAAGCGAACCACATGCACTCCGTGATAGCGTCCAGTTCAATAGCACGGCCAGGACAACTTTATCAAACGATTGAAATGACAGGCGAGTGCTAGCCTTTGATACATTGGTACCAACCGTGTCAGCTCTCACAGCTTGCTATCCTTCCACACAGCCTTCCTCTTCTCAACAAAACTCCTTACTCCCTCCGTCATATTCTCTCCGCCATCCATCTTTTTATAGATCCCCTCGTCCACTCTCCTCGTACTCGCCCTCGGATCCTCCGCCTCCCAGCCGCCCAGCAGCCCCTCGCGGGTCACGATAACCGAGTCCGGCGAGTTGCCCGCCACGCCCGCCGCCCACCGCAAGGCCTCGTCGCGGACCTCGCCGGCGCCCTTGCCGACGACTTTGTTCACCACGCCCCACTCCCGCATCGTCGTCGCCGGGTATGTGCGCCCCAGGAGGGCCATCTCCGAGGCGCGCTGCCGGCCGACGATGCGCGTCAGCCGCGGGAGGGCGCCTGCTATGGCGACGACCCCGATCTTGACCTCTGGCAGGCCGAATGTCGCGTCCGCGCTCGCGACGACGAGGTCCATGTTGAGAATCATCTCCATGGCGCCCCCGAGGCACAGCCCGTTGACCGCAGCAATGATGGGCTTCTTCCCGCGTCGATTGCTCAGTCCGCCGAACCCGCCGTCCGCCCAGCTCTCCGCGTCCCTGTCTTCGCTGCTCGCCACTCCCGCCGCGTTCTTGTCGTTCCACTCCTGCAAGTCTGCGCCCGCGGAGAAGGCGCGCCCACGGCCCGTCAGCACCGCGCATCGCAAGGACGGCTCGGCGTCGAACCAATCCCATAGACGGTACAGCTGGGTGTGCATGGCACGCGTCACAGCATTGAGCTGCTTAGGCCGATTAAGAGTGACGAGCAGGACGTGCGGCGAAGGGTAGGAGAGAAGGGTGTCATTGACCGGCGGAGGGGGCTTAATGAATGGATTTTCAGGGGCTTGATGGAGTTGGCCATTTTCCTTTCTCATGTTGACGTGAATCGTCCTGAATGCCTACTAGAAGTCGGTATGAGAATGTGCCGTCGAAATGGATGAAGCCAATGTGCAAGGGTATGAGCCTAACTCCGCGCCTCACAGCAGAGAGCGTTTACGTGAACGGAAAAGGACGTGGTGTTTCTGAATTTAGAAAAGTAAAACAATTAAATGCCCAGGTCTTTGGTTGGTTTTGTCCGTTGTTGCGTGATTCTTATAAGATCCAAGATCCGGGGTTAGATGGCGACGTCGCGTCGGAGGCAAAAGGTGGGGAGCGCGGGGGAGGAGCCTCGGCACGGGCTGCCGGGCCGAACTCGACGACGGCCCATACGAAGCCAATATCTTCGTTCACCATGGGCTGGAAGTCGTCTCTGTACATGGCGAATTTGAGACAGGAGGCACGTACTGAAAGCAAGTCACAAGATTGCCATTGCGAGCGAGTGGGATGTGGCATGGCGTAGTACAGCCAAATATTATCGAAGCCTCAAAAGGACATCCAGATCTCAGGGAGGCTATCCCTTCTCTCCCGTTCCCGTTCCCCAGATCGAGCTCGCGCGCCGACGAAGCCTCGAAAACTGCTTCCATGCAACCGGAACACCAGGCCATCCCCTCGCGGTGCATCGCTGACAAGAAAAAGCACTACATGGTTATGTACATCGCGGTTGGAGCTGGCCACCTAGACGGCGGCTGCATGCTCCGTACTGCCCACCCGTTCCCGCGTCTTGCGAGTTGTGAATGCAACCAACTTTTCCATGCCTGATATTATTTCCCTTCATCCGCCATCATACCGTCAACTTCGAGGTCGAGGCATCACGCTTCCGGCGGCATCGAACTGCCGGGCTGGTATCACCACATCTCCAGTCCTCCTCACCCCGCATACCAAGGCACACCGTCTCTCTTCGTTGCTGTTTTTTTTCTTTTTGGTTTGGTTTTTTTGTTTCTCCCATCTTGGCGTTCTTACGCAGGGAGGCCGCGCTTCTCGCTCTCAGTAAAGAAGATGACCATGCGCCAGAGCTTCTTGACCAAATCCTCAGCCTCATCATCCAGAGCCTGCACGTTGTTAGCAATCCTGTCCGCAAACGAGATGGGTGGCAAAACTCACTCCCTCGAGCTCCTCCACCAGGGCGGTCGCGCTGCCGTGCTTGCGCAGGTGCTCCTCCACCGTCTCCACCAGCATCTCCTCCTGCACGCCCAGGTACTCAACAATCTTCTTCTCGACGAACGGGCGCAGCCGTTCACGCACGATGCTCTCGTCCATGTAGTCCCACTTGACCTCCCACGCCCAAAGGCCATCCTTGTCCGAGGGGATCTCCTGTGCCAAGCCGCGCACCGCTTGCGTGATCTCCTCCTCCGTCATGCCCGCGGAGGCAGTGGTGTCCATCTGGATGGGTATGAGGGGTCGTCGCACCGATGGTTCGTTATCCTCATCGTCGAGAAGGCCCTCGACCTCGGCAATAGTGCGGCGCTGCGGCATGGCGCGTGAGGCCTGGGCGCCTCGGGCCGCCGCTCCCAAGGACAGCTTGAAGGGCGCGGGCGCGGGCGCAGCAGCAGCAGCAGCAGCAGCTTGCTGTCGGCGGTCCGCTTCGCGATCTTGCTGATCAAGGAACGAGTCGGCCTGTCCTCGGGCACGCTCCTGCTGAGCCTTCTCGCGTCGGATCTCCGCCTCCTCCTCACGACGATCCGCTTCGTCGAGCGCCTCCTCTCTCGCCCGGTCAATGGCCCGCTGTCTGGCCCACGCGGCGTGGTCCCGGTAGTACGGATGAGTCTTGCGCTTCGCCTCGAGCTCGTCGTCCCAGGCCATGTCGTCCGCAAACTGCTCGTCTTTCCGACGCTGGAGCTGTTCGGCCTCGCGCTGCTCGCGATCCCTCTCGCGATCCAGGGCCAGCTGTCGCGTGCGCTCCCGGTTCTTCCATTTGCGCTCAAGTTCGAGAAACTGATCGTGCTCCTCTTCCGCCTGCTTTTGCTGAATTCGGGCGTAGAGCTCGCCATCGCTTGCATCCGTATCGTAGCCAGGGTCATTGATAGCCACGGGTCGTGCTCCGCCATTGACAAAGGCCACGCCCTGGTCAGGTCCATTCTGGCCTCGGGGCCCATTGGGCGCCATTGCGGCTCGGGGTCCCTGTGGGATGTTGTTTACTCCCGCGGCAGAAGCCCCGTTTTGTCGCCTGTGCCGCTCCTCAATCTCCTCCTCTCGCCTCAGCCGCTCCATATCCCGTTGGTTACTCCGTTCGCGGAACGCGGCGATCTCTTTGGCAACGACCTCGCGCATCTCGGCCGGGATATCAGACAGTTCGTCGTCTTGGGCAATAGAAATGTTGACCACCTCTACATCCTGCGCCTCACTTTTGGTATTCCCCATAATCGTATCGTCTGCATCGGGGCGAGTGCCAATCGGTGGATAGAAAAGCTCGCGCTGGACCTTCTTCAGTGCCTGTCGAGCCGCCTCCAGCAGATGCTGATACTCGGGGTCCTCGCCTCGGCTCTCGTCCAGTGACTGGTGGTACCTGTCAGTAGTCTCGTCGAACGAGACGAGGAGCTTTGTCTTCTCAACATCCTCGAAAGAGTCACCCGTGGGAGGTTCGGCAACCACCGGCTGTCGTTTGACCGGTACCTCGAGGCCCTCCTCTCGCAAAAGTTTCATGGCGATGGAAACGGACTCATGGTCATCGAACAGCGCGAAGCCAAGCTTTTGGCCGTGACCGGTCCATACGCTGTTCGACGGCTCCCACTTCCGAAGCCTTCCCACGGCGCCGCAGACCTTCTGTACGCCCTCTTCGCCACCAAGACCTTCGGGAAGCGAACAGACGGCCATGGTTCGGAGTCTTTCGTCGGCTGTGGGTGCTACAAGCACCTGCTGCACCTCTCTGCCACCGCGGTCCCTACCATAATCGCCGCCACCACCACGCTCCATGCCCAGGCCAGCGCGGCCACCACCAGCCGGCGACGACGAGTCGCCGCCTCGTCCGCCAGGAGCCGACGCTCCGGTGCCGAGTCGGATCACGGGCGCGTTGAAGTTGATGTTCGGCATATTGGCGGGAGGTTGAAAGTTCGGGGGGAGGCCGGAACGGCTGCCCTGCTGCGCGCCCGGGGGCTGCTGCACGCCGGGCGCCGCCATGCCTGGAGCAGAAGCCATTCCAGGAGAGGGTCCTTGGGAAGCAGAGTCAGTACCACTGTATGAATCGACGTCGCCGTCGTAGGATTGATTGTCACGAGGCTCAGTACCTAAGCCGGGAGGCGCTCCCATGCCCGGGGGAGGGTTTCCGTAACCACCATAGCCTGGCGGCGCGGCGCCATACGGATGTCCTGCGAGAAGGAAAGAAAAAAAGGGTTAGACCATCTGTAGCAGCACGTCACCGCGACCAGAGATGCATTATCACGCTCACCTCCGTACTGGTTGTAAGACATGCTGCCGTCGTCGAGCAGTCCTGCTCAGGCCGCTGCTAACGAGGGACTCAGCACACCGTGACTTCGTCGCTCAAGAACAGCCCCAAGAAGCCGTTCGCGTCGACAAGCACGGTGTGTCAGGTTTCGCAAAAAGGTCGTAAGTTCGGCAAGCGCTGCAGCGACTCGGTAGGGGGTATGGGTGAGGGAAGACGCAGAATTTTGCACACGCTGCTGGTGCTTGTGTTTTCTCGTGAGCTGCCAGCTGCCGCAACTTTGGTGGAGTGGTATGGTGGTGGGAGCGTTTGCCGTGCCTCGTACCGAGGGACTTGTTCGCGTGAGTGGTGCGCCGCACGGGAAAAGTACCTGTACCAGAGTGCAAGTGGGCATCCGCATCAACATTGCTCCGTCGGCTGGGCGCATCTGCACCTCGCGACTTTTTGCCCATCCTCACCTTTCGAGATTCGACGCCCAGATCGACCTTCGTCCAGCTCTGAACCGCCCCATTGACAAGCACCACTGAGCCAATTGGCTCGCTGATGCCACGTACGACTCATCAGGATGTACGTATCCTCATATTCCCAAGATGGAACGGCGCGCCGTGCTGACTCTCTTCAAGGTCTGCAGCAACTAGATGCGGCAGCTCCGTGCTGTCGAGGGTTGTGGCCTCAACCACTCGCACGCCAGCACTCCCAGGCCGTGCTTTCTCAACATCTCTGCCTATTCGATTCAGCGTGTCAAGTCCGAGCGCCGATGCGTCGAAGTCTCGGCCTCCTCGAGCTCGGTCGAATCCCCTTGTCGGCAACTACGTCCCAGCCCAACCCAAGGTGCCGTCCAAGGAAGACGGCCCGGTCTCGACGACACAATCCAGGCCATCTCCTCCGTCCAAGCCCATCGCAGCGGCTCCTCTAGACACCAGCCTGTCTCCTCCGCCTCCGCCCCCTCCCGCTGCTGTGACCCCTCCCCTCGAGACTATCGAATCAAAGCCCGACCACCCCTACGATGCCGCCGACGCCTCGGCCCCCCTCAACCTCGACATCGCCTCCATCATCGCCAACAAGTCCGCCGCGTACGGCCGCTCCCTCGGCATCGGCGATCCCCTGACCCGCCCCAAGATTCGCGCCAAAGCGGTTGCTGGCCGCACCGTCTTCGTCAAGGACCGCCTGACGCCTACGTCAGCGCCCACGCCGATGGTCGCCTTGCGCGTTCTTGACCGCATGTGCCGCGACCAGAAGATCCGCAACAAGTACCACTCGCAAAAGTTTCACGAGCGCAAGGGTCTCAAGAAGAAGCGATTGCGTAGTGTGCGTTGGAGAGCCCGCTTCAAGACCGGCTTCAAGGCAGCCGTTAATCGAGTATTGGAGCTGAAGAAGCAAGGATGGTGAGAGGCCGTGTATCATTAGACATCACTAAATATCCATGTAAATGTACAACAATCGAGTCAAGCGTCAGGACTCGGCCCAGGGGCGCTACAATAACTTGTGCCGGACTGCTGCACGCCAGGAATCTCAACAATCGAGAGAATGGAGTGTTAATGATCGAGTCTCATTCGCTATCCTCAGCGTAGAAACCCAACTCCCTCGTAGGACTTGCCAGTGGACTCGCCTTGATCCTTGGCCTGGATCGAAACACGGCCTCCATGTCCTCCTCACCGCCCATCAATTCCTCCGCCAGCATCGAAGTCTCTTCGTTTAGCGGCGGGAAATGGCTGCCTTCCCTGCGCTGCTGCTGCGGCGCCAACGCCTTCGACCTTCGCAGCGACCGCCGGCGCTCGAGCTGCGCCGTTCGCTGCGCGCGCTCGAAGCCGGCCATGCTGCGCTGCGTGCGGCTGGTAAGATCATCCTGCTCTTCTGGTTCCTTGGCAGCGGGGAGCGCCGTGGATTCGGCCAGAGCTGGGAGAGTGAGCGCAGGTTCGGGCTCGGGCTCGTTGCCATCGAGAAAGGGGTTGCTGTTCGCGTGAGCCATGGACAAGCGTGTACGCTGAGCGAGGGAGAGCATGTGTCGAGTCTTTCCGCGCTTCGTCGGCGAGGGGGATGCGTCGGCATTGGAGCTGGGCATCTTATCGGCGTGTTGCTGTGTTGGCGACGAGATATCTCCTGTATTCGCGTACGATGGCCCTGCAGGAGAGCCTCCTCCGCGCACCGGCGATCTCTGGGGCGAGGGACTGGCTGGCGGTGAGGAGTCCCAGAGACTCCTCCGGCTAGACGGATTCAATGTGTCCATGTCATGGTCGAGGAGCTGTGCAGAAAGGGGTGCCTTCCGGCGATTCATGGTCGACAAAGACGAGTCGTCTGCGGGTGAGTGCCGTGAGTCCTCTGGCTGCGGCCTCAAGGACAATGGCCGCATCGTATCCGTTTCAGCGGGAAGCGGCCCAGGCAACATCTCCTGCGACTCCAGTTCGGTTTCCAGTTCACTGATCTCTGACCCTGCATCCTCCTCTTTTTGATGTGATCGTCTCCTTTGTCGCGCCAAAAACCCAGTCAGCTTGACATCCCGATTTCGAATTTGCGCAAGTTCATCCTCAAGGCCGTCAACGAGATCGCGGTACTCGTCCATCAGGGGCGGTTCGTTTCGTCCAATGCCCGTCATACGCGTGTCTGAGCCCCCGATGCAAAGATTCTGATGCCCCACAAACTTGAGATCGATTCTCTCAGTGACCTTCCCTTCGCGTTGAGCCTTGCTTCTTGATGGCAACGATTCCGCGGTGTGATGCATCGTCTCGCTCCGAAAGGCGTCCCATCGTGCCAGCCTCTCCTTCTGCACCCTCACGCGGCGAGCAAGCTGCTCCAAGAGGCCAGCCCCGTCTTCCTCCAGCTCTGCCATCCGGCCCTGCTGGACTCGTCTCCAAACCCTGTCGAAAGGCATTCCAAGGAGATCGCTTCCATTGTTGCCCAAGTCACTAAGCAGCAGCGTCTGCATCCATCTCTCGTTGCCGGACCAGTTGTTCCGCACCGTTCGCCGCATCTCCTCCCTCGCGTTCTCGGACAGTGTCTCCATACCGCCATCATCTTCTCGAGCACAAAGGACCGCGTTGCGCCGCGCGATGCTCCGCTCTGTTACGTTCAAACGGTCGGCAAGATCCCGGCATCGACTTCTCAAGACGTTCTTCCGCTCAACGGCCCGCCGTAGCGACACCTTGTGCGCCAGCGTCAGGGCGGCCAGCTTTGCATTGTCCCCTCCATGGCCCCCATTTTGGAGCGCGAGCTCGACTGCAATGGCATGATGGCGGCCCGAGTCAGCGTGCTCGGTGACAGCCTTCTTCACAACGGCCGTGGAGAAGCAGGCCAGTACCTCTTCGAGGCGCTCGCCTCTGCACTCGTCGAGCATCGTCTTGCGGATAACCGAGTCGCGACCCAGGACGCCGTTCTTTTTGGCACGGTCGAGGGCGCGCAAGAGGGCGGCGCGCAGATTGACCGACTGCATCTGGTCGAGAGGCGGGAAGAAGGGCTTGAGATTCTGTGAAGCAGGTACGGTTAGTAAAACTCGTCCAGGTTCGTTATCCATATTTGCAGAGTAAAGAACCAACATTTTGCGTCTCTTCAAAATCCCAGAGAGAAAACAGGCGGAACAGCGCCCACTCGACACACTGAATGCGCCGTTTCTGCCCCTGCACGCCAGACCCAGACGTAGCAAACGTGTCCGGCGCGATACCGGGCCAATCGGGCAGAAGGTCGAGGTCCAGGAGGCGCAGATTCATCAGGAAGACTCCCAGAGATGCACTGCCGCTGTTTCTGCTGCTGCTCGCGTGCGAAGAGCCGCCGCCCGCGGGGCCATGTTGAGACGGAGGCTGCAACGATCGCGACGGGTTGACGGAGACGCGGGCGGAACGCGCTCGTGGCTGCACCACGGCCGCCATGTTGGCAAGTCAGGGCGCGCGTCTAGAGGGATTTCCGGGGAACAGAATGCATCTCAGGGCGTGCAGAGGAGCGACATCGCCTTGGATACTGCGTGTACGACGTATCGTGCGATGTTTGAGGTCGTGAATGCCGGTGCAGGGATGTTGGGTGGTGTTGCTTCAAGGCCGGGCAAGCAATCACACCCCACTACGCTTTATTACTGACAGTACTCGTACACGCGGACGTCACAAGCAACTTCATGGATCTTTATAATGAATTAATCGAAGCATTGAATAATTGACTGACTTTTCCCAAAAGCTCTAGCACACAAAGACTTTATAACTTTTGTTTAGTGTCGGCGCATCGCAGGCGTACGACGTCGCGGCAGCTTCAGCTCTCCAGCCCCAGCCCCGTCTTGACCATCAATACTCCAACATGACTGATCCTCACTCCTTGGTGTCAAACGTCCAGCCAGGTAGCTCGCCTGGGCAGCTTCCCGACAGGTCGTGCCAGATGTTCTCCAGCTCAGCGGGGCTGCCCTTGGTGCGCCCTCGCGTCTCGTCCGTCTCGTTGATCTGCACCGGCCCGTAGAGGAACCACGCGCTCAAGGGCTGCGACAGCGTCCCCGTGCGGCCTTCGTCGCCGTTGGCGGCCTCGCGGGCCACGCCGATGTTGCCGCCCAGCAGGTACGCCATGGTATCGGTCCCCTGCTGCGGGTAGTCGAGCATCTTGAGCGGCACGCGCGCATAGCCCACGGGCAGCTTGTCAAGCGGCGCGGGCGCGTAGCCGACGCCGTCGAGCGTCGTCTCGTACTTATCCAGCCGCTGGTTCTTGGGAGAGCGCAGCTCGCCGTCCGCTCTCCAGTGCAAGAAGCCCGTGATCCAGCCCGAGATGGTGTACTCCCTCGGCCCAGAGCCGCACGTCACGGCGCGGTCGGCGCGCACGATCTGCGTCCAGAAGGCGCGCACCTCGTCGCTCTCGGGCTCGTCCCACGTCTGCACAAAGCGCTTGAAGATGGGCCGCAGGTTGTCTGCGTAGTCCTTCGCCTCGGGTCCGAACTCACCCAGGCGCTCCAGCTTGTCCACCAGGCGCGTCCAGTCACGACGCTCGCCCAGCAGCTGCACCGACGGGAGACCGCAGATGATGCCGCCGGAGAACTCAAAGTACTGCTGCACGAGCCCCATCATGAGCACCGTCGCCGTGAGGTTGTCCGCGCGCGTCGTCGTGCTGAAGCCCGGCTCGATCCAGCCCAGCAGCCAGTCCGTCTTGACGCGCTTCTGGATCTCGCCGCCGAAGGCCCCAATGACCTCTCGCCACGTGAACTTGCGCACCTGGATTTCGCGCTTGTTCGCGAAGTCGACGAAGAGGTGTCGCAGCTCCTCGGCGTGCTTGGACATGTAGAAGTTGAGCTGGGCCAGAACCTCGAACCACACCACATCCGGTCGGAGCACCAGGTGCTGGTGCTGCGCCCAGGCGTCCACGGCGCCGCGCACAAGGCTGTCCGAGGACGCAAAGACGGTTCCGTTGCCTAGCACGCTGACGTCGTCAGGGGCGCCAAAATCGGCGTACGACGACATGAGCACCTCGGGTGCCGGGTACGGGTTGCGCGGCGACACCTCCTCGGGGCAGCTGTTGCGGAAGAGCTCCTTGACCGATGAGACGGCATGCTCCGTCCCGTGAGGCAGGGGCTTGACATCGTTGACGGAGACGACGATGCCGCCGGCCGCGAGGCCGGACGACAGGCCCAGAACGAGCAAAGGCAGCAACATATTGCGTGGGCCTTGTATCAGGCAATGAACTTGTTCCGTTTAGAGTCGGAGGGTAGGAAAACTGCGGCGCTTGATCAGAGACAGCCGGGAATGCTCGAGGTCGGCTTGACTCACCAGTTGTTCCGCACCTGGTGCCTCTTCAGCTTGGCTTGGACCCAAGAGCAAGACCTCGTCGAAGAGTCGATCCGTCTGCCCCTTTATATAGACGACTGGTTTCTGGCAAGAAGAACCTTGTTGGCCTCGCTCCTGCCATGATTATCCGTTTCCAAGCGGGCATCGAACCATCGAGAGACGCGTCCTGTCATCATACGAGAAGCTGCATACCAGCGTTGTATGAGTTAGTCACAAGCTCCTGACTGTCCACGTCCATTGTGAGCCTGCGTCGTGGCGAAGTCCAAAGACTGGCCAAGATCCGAGAAGAGGAGAGGAACCTTTGCAACCTGCAGCGAGTATTCCTTCAAAGCGAGGACGGCACGGATATCCACGGTCGATGGCGGACTCTCCGGGTGAGGGACGTCGAGAAGCAGACGCCAAGAATGTAGGATGCAGGGACGTAGCCTCGAGGGCGGCACGGATGCATCAATATCTCTCCGAGCCGCGGCCCGGTATAGCAAACGGGACGTGCCGCATGGGCTGGCGGCATGCCGTCGAGGGGCTGGACCAATGGGCGGTTGTGTTACATTCGATGCGGTGCGAAAATTTTGATCAAGAAATAAGCTCTTTTTCAATCATGATGTCAACCTATTTACGGCTGCCTGCCCCGGCTTGCATGAAAGCTTCAAGCCAGTCCCGAGCTTGGGGTATTGTCAAGCGCCAACCAATTAACTCCAATCCATCCCGTGCGCCAATGCTCTGTGGCGTAACATCAATAAATGCAAGATAAAACCACAATGGGACACTTCCGTCGCCGTCATAGCAAATTCATGTCTCGTCGACGCAGCGTGGCGATGCCCTTGGCAAGCCCGCGTCCAATCACATCTTTGACCTCCCCTGTCGCCTGCACCTCGACGAGGTGGCAGACTGGCCAAGTCGACCCTCCAGTCAGTAGTCGTCAGCCCCGTCGGCCTTCACACGCTTAACGCGCTCCACAAGCTGCGGGTAGATCTTTTCGTTGGGCTGTACGCCGCACACCTCCTTGACAACGTCCTCGGCGCTGCTCGAGGTCATGATCTCGGCCAGCTTCTTGGACTCGTCATCCTCCTCGACATTCTGGAAGCGGAAGCACATCTCGATGGCGTCGAGGAGGTACTTGATTGGCTGGCCCTTTTCGGCCAGCTCGGCGGCAGGGGCGATGAAGCGCTCCTTGCGGGAGAGCTTGCGCAGGGGGGCACGGCCGACACGCTCGACGGCGTCCTCGAGGTGGGGGTTGCCGATGCGCTTGATGATCTTCTCAACGTAGGCCGCCTGGTGCTCCTCATCAATCTCATGCTTGGACACGATGAGGTTCTTGGTCTCCATCAGAGCGCCGCGGACTTCGGCCATGATGTCCTTGTCCTGGAGAGCATCGTAGACGGTGCGCTTTCTCCGGTTGTATCCATGGTAGGCTGCCGTGGCGTGGCCCGTGTTGACGGTGAAGAGCTTGCGCTCGATGAAAGGTTCCAAGTTGTCGACCCAGTTGATGCCATCAATGGGCGGGCAGCCAATGTCCTTGAACGGCGTCCTGTCGACAACCCACTCGAAGAACTTCTCCAGGGTCACATCGAGGCCAGCGTTGGGGCTCTGGGCTGGCACAATTCTGTCGATAGCAGAGTTGGCATAGCGGGCACGCTTGTGGTGGCTCTCGAGACGCTCCGCCGGCGTATTGCTCGGGTCCTTGATGTAGCCCGCCAGGGTATCAGTGGCGCCAATGGCATTCTCGCAGGCAATGACGTGCAGCGGCGTGGCATCGTCGGAGCGGCGGTCAATGCCCTTTGCAATGACGGGGGCGATGAATCTGAGGATGTTGGGGCCTACGGAGCAAGTGACGACATCGGCGGTGCGAATTGCCTCGACCAGGTCCTCTTCGTGCGTCTTGGAGTTGATGGCGCGGTAGTTGGTGATTGTGTTTTCCGTGGTGGCCTCGGAGCCCACCTCAATGACCTTGTATGAAGGCGTGGAGTTGATTTTCTCAATCAGAGGGTCGACGACGTCGGCGAAGATGACGTCGTAGCCCGAGTTGTGCAGGAAGCAGGCAACAAAGCCGCGGCCTAGGTCTGTTAGACACCAAAACCCCATGGCAGCCCTGACGTGAAGTCGAGGGCAGCGAGAAATCCATGACGTACCGATGTTGCCAGCGCCAAAGTGGACGGCCGTCAAGCCCATGGTGGAAACGGTGACGGGGTGTTAGTGAGGTGATACGGACTGTGTCGCCGAAGCCGGAGGATTCTTTAGTGCAACGAAGCGTCAACAAAAGGAGGAATGACGGTCAGAGACTGTTTTGCTTCAGTTCAAGAGATGGAGAGTCGGAGATGTTTTAACGGTGTTCACAAATGGAAGAGGAGGGGGCCTGAAGTTTATATCAACTGAGGCCAAGAACAAGACGGCAGCCGCAGGGGGAGGCGGGGCCAGTGAGACTCGCGGCATCACACTTGGCTCATCGCGATACGGCAGGTATGACGTGCGCTGGCTGGGAGGGCAGGAGGGGCAGGGGCTGGGGAGTGGGGCTAGCGCCTGCGCTGCCTGTGACGGTGCCTCACCGGTGCCGTGCCTTAGGCGGACGGAGTGCCTACCTAGGGCAGTCCGAAACGCTGGCCACGGCACCGTGTCAGCTCTCGGTTCAACTCGGCCAGCCACGACCGCTTCGCGATGGCTTCTCGCGGGCTCTCCGCCGTCGAGCCTGCACAGAGAGGCGCCCGGCCTCGCTCACCGGTTCAGCCTGCTCCTCTGCCGACTGGAATGCCAGCGTCCGCAGCGTCGGGTCTCAGGCAGCGACGCTGTTTCCAGGGGCGACGGCAGCGACAACTCCAGGGAGGCTCCAGTGCTAGACAGCGCTAGACGCCGCCGCCTTCCGCCCCAAAGTTTGACCCCCAATGCCGAAACGCAACTCGAGCGCCCGCGGCCAATGACGGGGCGGCGATTGCTGCGCGGTGGCCTGACGGTGCACAGCCAGCGGCCCACCACGGCTGGCTCGCCATTGGGCGCCCGCCACGCTCGGCGCACCACGCCAGCTCGCAGCCAGTCAGCGGCTCCCTCCAGGGCACGACCCACTGTGACTTCGCCAGCGGCCACCGAGCGCCCGCGCTGCAGCGGACGCCGACGGCGCCTTGCGCACAAAGAGGGGCCCGCAGCGGCGCCTGCAGCGGCCCTTGGCTTCATTCAGTCGGTCGTTCAGGCAGAGTGAGGTACCGCAGTAGCCGAGAAAGTTGCTCTGCTCAGGCACCCCCTAGGATGGCACGTTCCTTTGCTAGGGTGACATCAATTGTTCTCACGAAGCCTCCGTTCGGGGTCCGTCGGCCAAATTTCATTGTGTTTCTGAGGCCCCTTGGAGCCACTCTCCGTTGGCTTGTTCATTGTGTTGGCCCGTGTCTCACATAGATGCCGTGTGATAGCCCGCGCACTCTCCAAGAATGCCACGCAGGGCCTGGGCCGTGTAATGCATGTCGAAACGGCCCAGGCCCCCAGCAACGGAGGCATCGACAGCGGGAGCAGCGGCGGCACCTTCAATTGGCCCTGTACGGCAGCGGCGTCGACAAACGCGACTCAGCACATCGTCATCTTCACGATGCTCGACGACTTGGCGGTGGATCCCCGGAGACCCTCGCTCCGGGTGATGAGTCGGCTGGGGCTAGCACCGCAAGATGACGTAGGGGATGGCAGGACGACATCGTGAAATGGCGCAAAGACTCCCGCTGCCGAATGCCACGATGCTTCGTCATGGCGGCCTGGTGGAGGCGGAATTTGATTGTCTGCGAGAACGATCAGACTGCAAACTCGACGTCATAGCTCGTGCCAGCATTTCTTGAACGGTTCGTAATTAGGTGTCGACGATGCGGGCACGACGCCAAGACCGCCAACGAACAGCGCAATCGTACTTGCACATGCGCCCCCAGGATGCACGTAACAATAACGCTGTTTCAGCTTCTACTTACGGCTTTCGCATTCAATCCCCGTAAATGCCTCTTCCATTGACATTCTGCATCTCCGCAGGGCCGAGAGCGCATGGGTCTCACGGCCTGCCCTCGCCTGGCTTCTCATTCAGCCACTGCCCCGTGGAGGCTGAGCCAGACGGGCAGGCCCGCCGCCGTTTGGCCGCGAAGAGGCCGCCGCCGCCACCGTTTCTTACGCTATGCCGTGGTCGGCAATTGGGAACGAATGGTCTACTCGTACGTCGTCCGTGATGCGCCGAAGCGCATCATTAACTCGTACACGTAGCAGTGGGCCTCTTCCTCCGTCCGTGGCATTATCGTCGTGCATCGGGGATTGCGGCCGAAGGGATAAGGGAGAGCTCGCCGCACGTGCTCAGGGCCATTTGCCTGCTGGACACGAGCACCTCGACGTCGCCAGTGCCGCGGCAAGGTCGGTTGGTGTCGCGGGGGTTCCCGGTGCTCCGCGGCGCGAACAGTCAGTCCCTGCAGGAGGATCAGAGAACGCGTGGAGGGGGCCCCTGGACAAGAAGCGGGCGTACGAGTACGAGCGCTCGCGAGGGCTTCGTACAAGTAGAGCGGACCCGCTTCAGCAGCGCTGACTGACGAGGTAATAAATAATCGCCTCACCCGGGCCATCCCTGCGGATTGCCCTTCTGGGACCTCCGTCGAGCAGGCGCAGCAGCAATTGCGAGTACGGAGTACGAGTAAGAAGCAAACGTCCTGCAGGCCCCGGATCCCAAGAAGCCCATGTACGTGTAAGTTCAGTGGCGGAGTTCGCCTCGGGAGGCTTCTTCAGCGCCGGCCGAATTGACCCACTCCTCCGGCATGCCCGTTATCTTCCTCCCACGAAGGCGTCAGATGCAGTGTCTCGAGTGAAACGCTTCAGGGCTGCTCAAATCATTCGTTCAATTTGTTAAGCTGTCATAATCCTGCATCCTTTAAGCCTTACTAGCCGTCGTGCCGTTCATGGAACGACGACGCTCCTTACTTGTCACAAACGCCCCTCAGATCTTAGCATACTTCTTGAATGCGCCGATGAGTCCGCCCGTCGACGCGTCGTGGCCCTCGCCGTTGCCCGGCTCGTCCAGCTCCTTGAGAATCTTCTTGGCCAAGACCTTGCCCAGCTCGACGCCCCACTGGTCGAAGCTGTTGACGTCCCACACAGCGCCCTCGGTGAACGTGAGGTGCTCGTAGTAGACAATCAGAGCGCCGAGCTCCGCAGGGCCAATGGCACCGCCAACGAGAATCGACGTCGTTGGGCGGTTGCCGAGGAAGCGCTTGTGCGGGACAAGATCGTCCTTGGTACCCTCAGCGCGCACCTGCTCGTCCGTCTTGCCGACCATGAGGGCCTCGGCCTGGGCAAAGTAGTTGGAGGCAAGCATCTTCTGGTGCAGGTTGTTGGTGATCGGGTTGTGGGACTGCGCCGCGAGGATAAAGTCCGTCGGGATCAGCTTGGTGCCCTGGTGCACCAGCTGGAAGAAGGAGTGCTGGGCGTTGGTGCAAGGCTCGCCGAAGAGGATGGGGCCTGAGCAGTCAGCGCCGGCACCATGTGAGAAGACATTATCAAGGTGAGACCTACCAGTCGTGTACTTGACCGACGACCCATCAGAGGCGATCGACTTTCCGTTAGACTCCATGGAGAGCTGTTGGAGGTAGGCAGGGAAGCGGTGAAGGTACTGGTCGAACCTGGACGAGAGTCAATTTCCATCCTTGCAACCCGCAGGCATACCTGCTCTCGAGAGAGGAAAGGGAGCACTCACGGCGCAACCAGGTGAGTCTGCGCCTGGAAGAAGTCCGAGTACCACACGCTGAGCAAGCCACCGAGGACGGGGATGTTTTCCCTCAGGGGCGCCTCGCGGAAGTGCTTGTCCATGGCATGGGCGCCGCTGAGGAACTTATGGAAGTTGTCAAAGCCAACGTAGATAGCGACGCTCAGGCCGATGGCGCTCCAGACCGAATATCGGCCACCGACCCAGCTCTCGAAGCCAAACATGTTCTTGCTGTCGATGCCAAACTTGGTCACCTCGGGCTCGTTGGTGGACAGGGCGACGAAGTGCTTGGCAATATCGCCCTTGCCACCAGTCTTCTCGAGGAACCAAGACTTGGCCGTGTTGGCGTTGGTCGTAGTCTCGGCCGTGGTGAAGGTCTTGGAGGCGACGAGGAAGAGCGTGGTCTCGGGGTCCGAGTGCTTGAGAGCCTCGGCCATGTGGGTGCCGTCGATGTTGGAGACAAAGTGCAGCGTCATGTCCTCGGCACCGTAGTGCTTCAAGGCCTCAGTGACCATGACGGGACCGCTGCGGACGAAGTGTCAGCAAGTCAGCATCAATAGGCTCGAGACACTCACAGATCGGAGCCGCCAATGCCAACGTTGACAATGTTCGTCAGCTTCTTGCCCGTGAAGCCCTTCCACTCGCCACTGCGGACCTGCTCGGAGAACTCCTTCATGTGCTCGAGAACGTCGTTGACGCCGCCCTTGACCTTCATGACGTCTTGGCCGTCAACCTTCATGTCCCAGGCGTCGGGGCCGACGTTGCGCAGTGCGGTGTGGTAGACGGCACGGTTCTCGGTGAAGTTGATCTTGTCGCCGGCGAACATGGCGTCGCGCTTGCGATCAACGCCGGCCTGCTCGGCGAGCTTGACGAGCAGGTCGAGCGTCTCATCCGTCAGGAAGTTCTTGCTGAAGTCGAAGAGGATGTCGGCCGAGACGCCGCCCGATTTGAAGGTGCGGGTGAAGCGGGAGAAGCGCTCCGGGTCCGAGGCAAAAGCCTCCTTGAGGACAAAGTTCTTGCCAACGCTGTCGCGGTGCGCCTGCAGCTCGGCCCATGCGGGCAGGGTGTTTGCGGGAGCCATTGCGTCGGGGTGAATGGATGGAAGAGGCGATTTCGTAGGGCAACGTCGATGAGCCTGGCCGACTGTCAGTGATGATGGAAACGGCAGAGAGCAGCGCAAGCCTTTAGCTCCGGGCAGACGACGAGAAGCTGCTCATGCTAGCGGCCGAGACGGCCGTATCGACGCCAGGGTCTTACCTAGGGCGGATTCGCAATGGTTCCAGTGCGGGTTGAGAGTCGAGGTTGTTGTCAAGCTCACCGGGCTCGGAGCTGGCTAGACAGTTAAAGGGGCGAGCGATTGATCCAGAAATCAACGTCGAATTAGCGCACTGTCAGGTTCAAAGAGCTGCAGTGGAGCCACTGATCTGATGCTTTTTTGGGAGGGTTGAGCGAAGGTTGGGAGCTTGGAGGGGGAGGACGAGGGAGGGGTGGATGCTGAGCCCCGCATTCGCTGCCCCTCCTCAACCACTCGTCATCACCTCATGCGTCGGGAATCTTCGTCGCCGCTGCTCCGTATATCCCGTATCGTTGGCTTGTTCCCGGGCATCCGTCTCTGGCTCTTCCCCCGAAAACCTCGGAGAGTTGGCTCTCCCGAATCACATTCGTCCTATGGAGCCCCGCCGTACGAGGTAGGCTCGTCGTGGTGGCTGCGAAGCACGCAACAGTCAGCTACGGCGAGGCATCCGTAGATACAGACAACTTGTTAAATTCAACTGGGCCGTGTATTGGTGTAGTGCCCAAGCTGCATGCCAGACTCCGAGTATATGTAGGATTCGTTCCGCTCGAACCAATGCCCAAGCGACTGTCTCTCGTGTCTCTGCCCAGTGCGCTCCCGACCGAGGCTGCCGGCGCCAGAGCCCGCTCCTTCAAAGACACTTTTCGCAGCCACCCAAGTGCCACGCTTCCCCAAGAAGCAATCTTCCGTCCAGCGTACAAAGGCGCGCTCCCATACGACCAAACGCGCTGTCAGCTCTCCGCCTCATCGATTGCCCTGCATGCTTCCCACGAACGATGGATCCTTGACACTCCCGCCGGCGTCTCCAAGCCCCGCAATCGGCCGGTTGTAGCTGAACCCCTGGAACTGGTCCTGCATCGTCTGCGACAGCATCGGGCCGTCGACGTACGAGTCCTGCGGCGCCTCGTCTGTGAATACTGTGTCAAAGTTGCCCGTGTCCATCGCGTCGGGCTTTGCGAGTGTTAGCAATTGCGGCAGCTGCGTTTGACACAGACCATAACTCACCACATTGGGCTTGAATGTTGGCTCGTACTTGCGCTGCAGCAGCTTGCGCCAGTCTATGGCGTGGAAGAAGGGGTGCGCCTTGATTTCTGCTGAGCCATTCGCGCCCAGTCGCTCCTCTGGGTTGCGGATCAGCAGCTTCGTGAGCAGATCCTTGGCCGCTGGGGGCACCACGTCGGAGAAGTGCAGAGGCTCCGACAGGATCTTGCGGTACATCTCGTTGGTATTTTCGTCGTAGAATGGGGGCAGGCCCGTCAACATCTCGTACAGGAGAACTCCAAGGGTCCACCAGTCAACGGTCTTGTTGTAGCCCTTGCCCATCAGCAGCTCGGGTGCCAGATACTCGGGTGTGCCACAGAACGTGTTCGTCCGATCCTCGTCCTTCATGTCGAGCTTGCAGAGACCAAAGTCACACAGCGCAATGTGACCCTGGTAATCCAACAGAATGTTCTCGGGCTTGAGGTCACGGTAGATGACGCTGAAGCCGTGCAGGCACTCGAGTGCGCACAGGAGCTCTGCCGTGTAGAAGCGTGACCTGTTCACGTCGAACCGATGCTCCTTCTGCAGGTGGTAGAACAGCTCGCCGCCGTTCACAAATGCCAGCACAAAGTAAAGCTTCTCGGGCGATTGGAAGCTGAACTTGAGCGGCACAATGAAGGGGTTGTTGATTTGCGCCAGCACAGATCGCTCAGCCAGAGTGTGGGCCACCTCGGACCGCGAGATGATGTGGGCCTTTCGGATCGTCTTGAGGGCATAGATCCGGTTTGTATCCTTCTTGCGAACCTGCATCACCTTTCCGAAACTGCCCTTACCCACCAGTTTAAGCAGCTCAAAGTCCTCAATCTTGAGCTTGCCGGCACGCGTCTCGACGTACTCCACGCCAACCTTGATCTTACCGGTGCCATACTGGACGTCCACCCACTCGGCGCCACGGTGCCCGTGCCCCTCGCCTTTTTCTCGCAGAGCATGCTCGGCTGCCGCCTTCTCTCGGTCTTTCTTGCTGGCCTTGGGATCGTCCACGTAGGGTTGGCGCTCCTCGAACCGAGGGTTGATGCGCGCCACGCCCAGAAATATGTCCTGGCTGCGGCCAGATCCGGGCGGGGCGTTGGGGTTTCGCATGTAGAGGTGGATGACGAGCTCGGTGACTCTGGAAACGTCAAACTTGTACTGCGTGTTGCCGCCCGCCCACAGCGGATTTTCGGGGTTTCCATCCACCGAGTTGACAAACACTTGGACCTTGTCGAAGTCAAGAAGCGCGTAAGGCATGTACTTGCCAGAAATGCGGCCGTGATTGGTCGGGATGCCGGTGAAGCCACCGGCTGACGAGTGTGGCCTGTTGGAGCCGTTCATGAAAGACCCGGCCACTCGTTGCGACGAGCTCGGTCGTATGGAGCCAGCCATGGCGGCATTGCTGGACGAGAGCGAGCCCTGGTGCTGTGAGGCGAATGCATTTCGATGCTGCTCGGGCAGCGAGAAGCCATGACCCTCGTGGAGGGTGACGACGAGAATTCCGGGTTTGGGCGGCTTCACGACAGGAGCCTGTGCCATGGCTTCTGAGGCAGCTATTTTGATCCGAGCGTCAGTCTCGCGCTGTGTACGACCGCTCCCTGGCCGAAGCACGGTAGATGGGGCGGGCGTAAGGAAGATTTACCTATCGCACTCTCGGTGGTTGGGGTGATCGCACCCGATGAGGGCTGGGTCTTGTCGTCCTTATCTGTGATGGTCGAGGTGGAAGGAGATCGTGAAAAGGCGCTCAAGGGCCCAAGATGGGTCTCCTTGAGTTCTGGATGGGCACGTTGTCAGTTCTCTGGACGGCAACACCGCATCGGTGGCAACGGCAGCGCAATGACGTCGAAGCGATGGCGCAGCAAGGAGCACGGGGGGGGACACAAACTCTTGGTGAGCTTCCACGACATGGTGGCGGGCGGGATGTGTGCGGCGGAGGTACTGGAGGACAACTCGGACGGTTGGCCGCTCGGCAGTGGTGAGGGCGACTAGAGACACGGGGGCGAAGGGGCCGTGGAGAAGCGTCCAGCGATGGATGGGTTGCGGGAGAGCGCAGCGAGGGACGGGTGCAGGTGGGTGCCGCTGCCGCCGTGGATCGTCGGTCGGTGGCAAAGCAGGTGAGCAAAGGCGGAGGCCTGCCGCAGGACGGGATCCAGGGTTCGCAGGTCGAGTCGGGTGGAGTTGGCGAGACGTCGGATCCGACCTGAAGGCAGCGGTGGTGGTTTGCTTGGTTTGAAAGATGCCGCGTCGGCGGTTTGGAGTCTGCGCTGATGGATGCTGGCCTGGGCGGGCTGGACTGGAGTGGCACTGCAACCCCGCAGCCACGTATCCAGCCGGTCAAAGAGCGCGAGCACGGGCTAAGGGGCCTTGGCTGCCTTTGATAAGCGGGCGCCGACAGAGCGAAAAATGGCTCGCGAGTCTGCTGGCCGACCAGTTGGGGGCGTGAACCGGCGTTGCAGGGCGAGAGCAAGAGGGAGCCGACGTACGCGTAAGGATGCTACAGCCGCGGATTTGAGGACAAGGCCGTGGACGATGGCAAGGAGGCGAAGCGAGGATGCCAGAGATGGCTGGGGCTCGGGGGAAGGGGAACTCCGGGCCTCATTGGAGGGTAAGACCCCATTAATAGCGGCGACTACTACTCCCTACCAGGTGGATGAGCCGCTGTTTGTTTGTTGCGTAGCAGAAGTAGCAGCAGCGCCGTCCACCTCCAGAGCGTGCCTGGCCCGGCACCATGGTCCTGTGACTGGAGGGGCTGCGGATGATCTGCGTGATTGTGCCAAGGGGCAGCGGGGCAAGCCAATATGGCGCACTCACGCTCGGTGCAGGCAGCCTCGGCCGATGTCAGCAGGCGAGTTAATAATGTTGTTACGACAATGACAGCGATTGTCGCTTTCTCCTGTTCTCACGGGAGCAGGGCAGGCGTTTGCATCTGCTGGCCTCACGTCTTCAACTCAAGGTCTTCCTTTGCACGAGGACTCTGGGCAGCCTACCTCTCGCTTAAGAAGCGGGCATATATTGTGGTCCACGATGTTCCATGCGAGGCCATAAAGGACAGTTCTAGGCTTGGGTCATTCTGCAATCAGCTGCAATCACGCGTAGTGCGTCTAAAATAATCAATGGAGTTGCCATCGTATTAGGCGTGGTTAGAGACTGGTGAGCTCAAAAGTTCACATCCCGCATTCCAGAGGCCAGTCTTCGTACAAGCAGCAGCTCAACTTGCAGCTCACTGAAAGGGCCAGAGGCTCGTTTTCAATTTCCTGGTTATATTTAACCACTAGCCTCGTCTTCAGCTCAATCAAAGATGGTTCATAACTGTTCTCACCTTGGGGTCGAGTCAAAGCCGCTCTATACTAGGTAGGCATATTTGGGGAGAGACGAGCACCAATTCGGGACACACTGCAACCCGCCACCGCTATTCCAGCATGACAATAGCCGAAGAAAAACGTCGCCAGGCAAATGAACCGGCCTTGCACTTTTGCAGGCCATAATGCATGGCCAGTCTTCGGTGTTGGCGCAAGGCTGCTCGCAACTTGCGCAGCCAGACACCTACCCTAGACGGCTCAGCCAGCTCCGCCGCCCCTTTCCAACCGCCCCGCGCTAAAGGGGGGTTGATACCTGACAATCCAGGCGCTAGGTACGCACTCCCATTGGTGGCAGGGCGATGGCATGCGCTAAGCTACGCAGCGGACACGAATACTGTACAGGCCAGCAGGACACCTTGACATTTTCAAGAGCTCGCCACAACCTCAGCTCACCCGACGACGACCGACGAGAGCTGCGCAATTCGCACCTTCGGCCGATGCAGCAGCTTCTCCCTGGCCTTCTGCCGAACCTGCACATCTTGTGAGAGCATCGCGCCGCGTCTCACCCGACCGACCGACACTGCGCCTGTCGCATCAGGTGGTGGCTCTGGCGACCTCGAAACCCCACCGCCGGTTCATTTCCTCCCTTCCTTCGACCTGCGAGCTGCAAACGACGCGCGACCGAGCTTGCCGAGCACCAAGCAACCATCGCCACGATGAGATTGGACGTCAAGGTTAGCAATCGCAACGAACCGCGTACGCGAGGCTCGGGAGGCATGCCCCCCGCCGAGGGACACGTTTCGTCGGCCCCTCCCGACGACCTCGCGGCCGTCTCTGCCACGCAAGGACAATGACGCTGACTTGAATCGATATTATAGCGCCAGCTGTTTGCGCGCAGCGAGCGCGTCAAGGGGATTGACTTCCATCCCCAGGAGCCATGGATCCTCACCACTCTCTACAGCGGTTTGTGCCCTCATCTCCCTTTGCCCTCTCGCGACCTGAAGCCCGAGCCTGACACCTCCTGACCGCAGGCCACGTTTACATCTGGTCCTACGAAACGCAACAAATTGTCAAGACCTTTGAGCTCACCGATGTGCCCGTACGAGCTGGCCGGTTCGTCGCGCGCAAGAACTGGATTGTCTGCGGATCCGACGACTTCCAGCTTCGCGTCTACAACTACAACACGTCGGAGAAGATCACTTCGTTCGAGGCGCACCCCGACTACATTCGGGCCATCTGTGTTCACCCGACGCTGCCCTTCGTCCTCACCGCCTCCGATGACATGACCATTAAGCTGTGGGACTGGGACAAGGGCTGGAAGTGCGTCCAGGTCTTCGAGGGCCACAGCCACTATGTTATGGGCCTCGCCATCAACCCCAAAGACACCAATACCTTTGCGTCGGCCTGCCTGGACCGCACCGTCAAGATTTGGAGCCTGGGCTCGGGCACGGCCAATTTCACCTTGGAGGCACATGAGACCAAGGGCGTCAACCACGTCGACTACTATCCTCACTCGGATAAACCCTACCTCCTGACCACCTCCGACGACCGAACCATCAAGATCTGGGACTACACCACAAAGTCCCTGATTGCCACCCTCGAGGGCCACACCAGCAATGTCTCCTTCGCCTGCTACCACCCCGAGCTGCCCGTCATCATCTCGGGCTCCGAGGACGGCACGATACGAGTCTGGCACGCAAACACCTACCGATTTGAGCAGTCGCTCAACTACAGCCTCGAGCGCGCGTGGTGCGTTTCGTATCAAAAGGGAAAGCAGGGCATCGCTGTGGGTTACGATGACGGTGCCGTAGTCATCAAGCTCGGCCGCGAGGAGCCTGCCGTGTCCATGGATCCCTCAGGCAAGCTGATCTGGGCGCGACACAACGAAGTCGTATCTTCCATCATCAAAGGAGGCAAGTTGGGCCCGAGTAGTCGTGAGAATAGACTCCCTCTCGCTAACTGTTGCATAGATGCCTCGATCAAGGACAACGACCCCATCTCCCTACCGACGAAGGACCTCGGAACGTGCGAAGTCTACCCACAAACCCTAATTCACTCCCCTAACGGCCGTTTCGTCGCTGTTTGCGGAGATGGTGAATACATCATCTACACGGCTCTCGCCTGGCGCAACAAGGCGTTCGGCTCGGCACTGGACTTCGCCTGGGCGTCAAAAGACAACAGCAATGACTTTGCGATCCGGGAGTCCCCGATGAGCGTCAAGGTGTACAAGAACTTTGTTGAGAAGAGCGGCGGTCTAGACGTCGGGTTCCAGGCCGATGGACTGACTGGGGGCGTCCTGCTGGGCGTCATGGGCCAAGGCGGTATTTCGTTCTTCGACTGGGCCACGGGCGGCCTGGTTCGGAGGATTGAGGTTGAGCCTAAACAGGTACGTGGCCACGGCTGAACTGGAGCGTCAGCGTGCTAATGCTCTGCAGGTCTACTGGTCGGACAGTGGCGAATTGGTTGCGATTGCTTGCGAGGATACCTTCTACGTCTTGAGATTCTCTCGAGAGGAATACATCGATGCCGTGCAGGCTGGCCAGGTGGAGGAGGACGGCGTCGAGGCTGCATTTGAGGTCATCACTGACATCAGCGAAAGGTGAGCTTGTTCTGCGCCTGCTGACCGTCGCGGGAGGCAGCCATGACTGACATCGAGATTAGTGTTCGGACGGGTGAGTGGGTGGGCGACTGCTTCATCTACACCAACGGCACGAACCGGCTCAACTATCTGGTTGGCGATCAGACGTACACCGTATCCCACTTCGACAAGCCCATGTACATCCTGGGATACATTCAGAGAGATTCGCGCATCTATCTCGCTGACAAGGATGTCAACGTCACGTCCTTTGGCCTCTCGCTGCCTGTGTTGGAATACCAGACCCTGGTGCTTCGCGAAGACATGGACACGGCTGCTGAGTTGTTGCCGACCATTCCCGCAGACCAGCTCAACAAGATCGCCAGGTTCTTGGAGGGCCAGGGTCACAAGGAGCTGGCCCTGGAGGTGGCCACGGACCCCGAACACAAGTTTGATCTTGCCCTCGCTTTGAACCAGCTCGACATCGCCCTGGATCTGGCGCGCAAGGCGGACGTGGACCACAAGTGGAAGACGGTCGGAGATGCGGCCTTGGCGGGATGGGACGTGGCACTTGCTGCCGAGTGTTTCACACACGCCAAGGACTTGGGCTCCCTCCTCCTGCTCCATTCGTCGACGGGCGACAGAGAAGGCCTCGCCAAGCTGGCTGCTCAGGCAGGGGAGAGCAACGCGCACAACGTCGCCTTTTCATGCTACTGGCTTCTCGGAGATGTTGAGCGGTGCGTCGAGGCGCTGACCAAGACTGGTCGTATGGCTGAGGCGGTGCTGTTTGCGCAAACGTACAAACCCAGTCTCGCCGTTCCTCTTGTTCACGAGTGGAAGGAGAGCCTGGAAAAGAGCAAGAAGGGGCGGGTGGCAAAGCTCATCGGCGTGCCGGACGAGGATGGCGAGCTATTCCCTGAGTGGGATGCGTGGTTGAAGGTGGAGAGCGAAGGAGGCGCCGTCGATGAGGCCCCCGAAGAGACAGCGAATGGCGTAACGCAACAGGATGAAGAACTGCCACAGGAGGCGGAGGCGGAGGCTGTGGAGGAAGAGGCTGCTGTGGAGGAAGAAGAGTAAAACGACTTACAAGGCGCATGTGTTTGTGTAGATGGGTAGAATTTGCCGAGTAACCCCTTTTGCCTGGCCACTATGGCACAACCTACCCTCTGGTAATGACCATTGAAAGACAAATTGTATTGAGCACCTCAGTGTGAACTTGAGCGACACGCTTTCAAACACGACCCAACCCAATTGGGCCATTATCCTTAAGACGACACCCAGGTTGGGACGCGGTCAATCACGGAGGAGTGGTTCAGAACAAAAAGTATAAAGCACACGGCTGTGAATTTTACCCAATAAACACGGGAGGTTATTGATATTGAACTTTACACTATGCGTGACTCTTGCCATTGCAATCAGCCAGGCCAGAACGCGCTCCAACCTCGCTTTTCCTCGTTCGACTTGAAATGTAAATAAAGCCCTTCAAGACATCCCGACTCATCCATTATATTACATCATCTTTGACGGAGAAATTAAATGGCAGCAAAGGCAAAGCCAGCAGCAGCAACGGCGGCCATAGCCATGCCGGTCTCGCGAGCGCCGGCGTTCTTCGTGGAGCTGCCCGCGGCGGCAGCGGTGCCGCTAGCGCCAGGCGCGGTGTAGGTGGTGCCGCAAACAGTGATGGTGTTGAACTGGGACAGCGCAGAGCAGGCGGTAAGAATGTCCCTGTTCTTGGAGGCGAAGGACGAGAGCTGAGACTCGTACGAAGAGAAGTCCTTGCTCAGGCTGGCGGGGATGCTGTAGCTGCAAGGGTCGGTCTGAGGGGAGTTGACGAGCTGGGACACGATCGCCGGGGGTGGCGTGGGCAGGGAGCTGGCGACCTGCGCCGCCGCCGAGAGGCACTTGGAGTCGACCGTCTGTCGGGGCATGAGGGCGGCGTCGGCGCGTTTGATGCCGGCCATGTAGTTGACTTCGGCGGAGACGGAGGCCGCGAGGGCGAGGAGAACGAGCTTGGTCTGCATGGTGGATTGTGTTGTTGAGGCGCAACGAGTGGAATTAGGGTAAAGATAGGTGAGTCTGTTTCGTCTGTGTGTCCAGGAGCATCCAGATGGGCGACTTCTCTAGTTATATACGCAGACACTCGCCCCTGGTCCACCTGATACAGAAGCACCCGACGGCCATACCAGAAGAGGCGCCGGGCGTGAATCCAGCCCAGTCTACGGAGTACGGATACTCCGTAGGCACGCTCGCGAAACTCGATCCACGCGCCTCTACCCAGGCAGCCAGGGCAAAACGGGCACACGATGGGCACACGGGCCTCAGACTTACAAAAGAGGGCGTCCGGCGCCGGGACTGCGCAATATCGTCCGTCGTTGTGGCCGACGAATCGGAGGCGGTTGCGACAACCTAGCTCAACGCCACGGCCCAGCCGCAGCCACTCGGCCATGCCCGTCTGGGACTTCGATCTCGCTCTCGGACTTCTCGCAGCGAATTGGACAGCATGGAAGACGGCGTAATCCAGGGATCATTGTTGGAGCAACGTGGAGCCACAGCTGAATTGCGCGCAGGGACTCGGGCGGATTCAGGCTGCTCCACGGCCGCCACCTCTCTGACTGCCGGGTCAGCCTTATGAGCCTGCAGCAGGTCCCACGACTTCGATGCAAAGTTGGCCTGGCGGAAAAGGAGGCTCCTGCTGCTGCTCGAGGTACAGGCACTCATGAGGTGCTGACCGCGCTAATTAGCTACTCGTTGGGGAGAAGGCCGTTGCATTGCCGGCGTTGAATTGCGGAGTACTGACGGATGAGACTAATAATAGAAGCTATGAAGCCATCGTCAATGGCGGCACGCTGACCGATGCCAAATTCCTGGCCGTGCCGCGACTAGTGGAAGCTTGTCTCTAGAGGCCAGATAGAAGCCCCTCGCCGCGAACCAGAGCAGACATCATCGAGAGGCGAGAGCCCCTCCCCCAAAGCAAATACTGGCTCAGCTTGAGCCCGGAGACCCCGTGGCTGAGCCACTAGTTGCCGTCACCAGCGTAACGGGAGAGGATGGGGATGGGGGAGGGCCCCAGTGTGGGCGCAGGCGAGCGGCCAAAGTGTGATCTGCTGCCGTGGCTTTTGCAGCCACCGGGGGTGCAATGGCAAAACGTGAAAGCAGAGCAAGCCACCATTGAAACAACAGGCCCAAAGAGGGTTCCGTCCGCTCCTTAGCGGCTCAGACTGATCCTGATGCTGACAGTGATCCAGCGCGGATGGTGCGTTGTCGTTGACAAGGAGTGAAGTTACGAATATCGTACTCGTGCATGTGACAAGGTGCGAGTCATCATTTCGCAGTAGATGGCCGAAAATGGCTGCTCGTAGTTGCTCTGGCATGAAACAACAAGGTGCAGGAGCATCGCTTCTCGTCGACTGGGGACAGACCTGGGCGCCAGTTAGATTCTAGACGCATCGACGACGGGGGTTGGCAACGCGAAGAGCTCACCGAACACCCGTCATCAATCGCAGATCAGATCTGCTCGGAACCACCCTGATGGTTTAAAATTGCCGACAAGCTAAGCTTCACCATCTATGCGAGTTCTCGTACCATCACGCAGAATGGCGCCGAATCTGGGGACGCCGAGATCGTGCAGACCGAGCCTCGGAGTCTGACCCACGCCTTCATTCTTAATTGCTGTGGATCGGCGGCGGCTGCTCAGCGACGACTCCCACGTGGTCGAAGACCTTCGTGGACCAAGGAATCACCGCAACTCGGGTTGATGCATCGAAGGTGGTGATTCGACAGGCAGCATGGCAATGTCCGTTGAAACAGCCCCTTTCATGCAACCCTGCTGACAGGAGCGGGACGTCGGACCCGAGTAAGCGCTTGTCGGCCGCTCGGCCCGGAGGACCGTCGATGCGAAATTGCTCCTCCTCAACCCCAGGCAGCGACTTGAAGACCCGAGGCGAAGGCCTTTTGCCTCGTGAAGTGGGCTGTCTCCGCGAGCGCGCCGAGCCCGAAGTGTAAGTTGCGCTGCTGCTTGTTTTCTAACTGAGCAAACCGCTCGCGACGAAGATTCCGCTGATTGCCCACCTCTGCCCGGGCGCGGCAGGAATTGGTGATGAAAATTCCGTCGGAGCCTGGGAACCCAATTCGCCCGCAATCTGGCCAAGCTGCTCCGTAGACAACGATTAAATTCTCGTGCGGCGTGAATATTAACAGCGCGAGCCGAGTCAACGGCGCTTGCGACGCCGCAGTCCTTTACAGATGTAGACTTCGCCCCTTGAAAGCCCATTTGAACAAATCGCGATTGAAAGCTGGTCCAAGAGGCGTGCGCTCTGTCGCCGCAGCCATAGATGCCCAAGCCGATGGGGAGTAGGATGGCGGCTGGTATCAAGCCTCAAAAAGTAGCCCAGTTGCTCCCGTACATCGAGGACCACGCCCCAAGCGAGACTCCTGGTTGAAGATTGCGATACATGCACGTGTTCCCAAAAATGCAGACCATAGATAGCTGAGAATGCCTAGAATAACATCTTGCATCTTCGAAGGAAGGCACTTCAGCTGGCATCTTGATACTGCACTTGCTCCTCAACGATCTTGAGTATGAAGCATCGTTAGGCATCTTTGGACCCTGGGCTGAGATGTCTGATGGCCTGCTGTAGCTGGATTTCCAGACAAACGAGCGGCTCAAGCCGGCTCAGGATGTTCTGGCTCAAGAACGAGCAACTGGAAACGCCCGCTCAAACGAGCCTTGAGTTCAAGCTTTACTCAGAATCCTAAGGCCTTAGAGTCACCGCTGTCATCCAAAATTGAAAGCGGTTGGTAAACAACTGACGGCGGTGTCTCGAGCCAATGCTTTATTAAACTGAATGCCCAATTTGTTTCGCCCTGGGAGTATAAAGCACTCGAGTAAACGCAGGCAAGGCACCTGCAGACATGAAAGTATTTGAAGGACACCGTGCTACTTGCATAAACAATGGGCGCCAAAAGGTCAAACCCGGGCGTTATCTGAAGGCGCGGCATTGAGGAGTCTGCTGTGCGCAAACCTCTCCAGGGTAGCGGCGAAGATTTCTGTCCCGCCTCGGATTTGCCAGGGGAATACAAATGGGGGCCGCGAAAACTGGGCGCTCGAAGTTGAAGGAGCCATGATACCCTGACTACGCGATTGTGCTGAGCAATTGAGGGCTAGCTGTGCTTCATGAGCAATTGAGGGCTAGCTCATGTGTGCTTCATGATGATGTTGCCTTCTGGTGGATGATTTCCAACTCAAGAGATGACCTGCTAGGGTACTTCATCTCGTATGATGGTCACTGGCACAGGAAGGTTACTCGCTGAGCTACTCGCACTGACTAGGCCCCAGAGGGTCCACCAACGGGGACGTACTCCGTACTCGTAGCCACTTCGCCATGTTCCAAGAGCTCCATCTTGATGCATGTGCTGGGATAGGTGAGGAGCCGATCCATCTGGCTGGGTCACCACCAAATTAACCCACCGTCAGTCCGATGGGGAGATGCGCTTGAAAGATGCGAAACGCTACGAGAAACTAATACTCATCCAGATGGAAATACATACATCCTCAATCCGTAGTGAAGCAGTTCGAACTTTTCCGACCATGCCCGTCAGCAGGGAGCGTTAGGCTGGAGAGGCCGCCGCCAAAGAGAAAGCCGAGGAAGAGGCAAAGCGATTATGCGCCGTAGCGTAGCCAAGAAAGCGCCGCAAGCCCCGACCGTCATCCCGGACTGAGCATTCGCTGATGCAGGCGCTGAAACGGGCTAAAGCCTTTTAAGATTTTAAGGTTTTCCAATAGCGTGCCTGCGAGGCGTTGAGCCCCTGCAATCGACTTCCCGTCGTTGGAAGCCGACATGGTCGTCGTCCTTGCGACGGGAAATGTTTCCCTACTCGTTAACGTACAATGCATGGACACAAAAAGCGAGGCCGGCCCACAGGCGAGAGGCATCGTCGATCTTCAGCGGCTCTTCACTCGACGTGGGATGGGGGCTGGGATTGAAGCCACTCCTAAAAGGATGAGGTCGACGGGAATAAGCACGGATTTGCGTTGTAAGAGTACTGGCGCAAAGCTCGCCAGCTGATGATTCATGTCCAAGGGCGAAAGCTTGCGTCGCGGGAACTTGCGGAGCTTGGCGAGCTCCTCGTCAACGGCTTCGAGCGCACCCGCACCAACAACATTCTTCTGCCCCAACAGCCGGCCAAGAGCGCCGGAAGAGCGGAGGCCCTCGACTGCCAGCCAATCTACTGTGCCAGACAAGGTCTGTCAATGCCGCCTGGCGCGCAGAGATTTCTGGCTAGCGCTGGCCCTCCGGGCTTGGCACGATAATCAGATGGATCTGATAACCAGGCCGAGAGGCTAAACAGGGCACACAGTTTCCGCAACTGCAACTGCAGCAGCCCCGCGGTGATGGCCGCGAGGCGAGAGGACATTGTGGTGCGCCATCTCGGCCCTCTTGGCTGATGTGGGAGGCGCCGCCCGAGGTGGCAGGGACGCGTCCGTGGCCGACCGAGGGGGAAACATGGACGGATATTGGCATCTTACCTGCTCAACCTTCGCGACGCTGCGCTCGTACTACGTTGCTTGGCATTTCGGGGCCCATCAGCGGGTCATGGACCAGCCAGCCCACTTTAAGGTTATCTGAGGTGGATAGCTCATCGGAATTGCTCGCGTGGGACGACATGCCTACCTACTTGTAACTTGATTTACACGTATAAGTCCGGGAGGGCAACCGCGAGGGCACCCTCCTCGCGGCTTCTCCGTGTTTGGAACCTAAGGCACCTACATACCTTCGTGCCACCAAGGCCTTCCCTACCTATTCTCTGCTTGAGCGACCTTCGTCCCTCCGCTGTGCGATTCTCGCAGAGATGGCGCGCCCCGATGCCGACCTGGGGGCTCCCGAAAAGGGGGCCCTCGAAGATGTCTGCCGAGTCGTCCCTGCATCTGCCGCCGTCAGAGACATCAAGTCGCCCGGAGTGGCCCGCGTCGAGGCGCTCTCCGCAACCATCACCTTCACCGATCGCATCCTCATCTTCTCGAGCGTCTTCCTCGTCGCCTACGTTTACGGCCTTGACGGCACCCTACGCTATACCTATCAGCCCCTTGCCACCGCTTCCTTTGAGGTTCACTCGCTGTTGGCGACTATCAATGTCGTCCGTGGCGTCATTGCCGCCGCGGCGCAGCCCACCTCCGCCAAGATTGCCGACATCTTTGGCCGCGTCGAGCTCATTTGCCTGTCCGTCTTCTTCTACGTCCTCGGCACCGTCATCGAGGCCGTCTCCACAGACATCAAGGCCTTCGCTGCCGGGAGCGTTATTTACCAGATTGGGTACACCATGATCATCCTTCTCGTCGAGGTCATCATTGCCGATATCACGTCGACCCGCGCCCGACTCTTCTTCAGCTACATTCCAGCCCTCCCCTTCATCATCAACACCTGGGTCAGCGGCAATGTCTCCGAGGCTGTACTTGGCGCCACCACCTGGCACTGGGGCATTGGCATGTGGTGCATCATCTACCCTGTTTGCGCCTTGCCTCTCATTCTCAGCCTTTGGAACGTCTCGCGCCGCGCCAAGAAGCAGGGCCTCCTCGACGGCTACCGCTCTTCTTTCCGGGTGCTGGGCTTTCGAACCTTCTCAAGGGAGCTTTTCCGGCTGCTTGACGTCGTGGGGTTGGTTCTGATGATTGCCATCTTCGCCCTCATCCTCGTGCCCTTGACCACAGCCGGCGGCTTCCAGGACCAGTGGCGATCTGCTCATGTTATTGCGCCTCTCGTGATCGGAATCGTGTGCATCCCCGTCTTCGTGCTCTGGGAGCTCCGCGCGTCTCACCCCCTGGCCCCCTTCTCCCTCATCAAGGACCGTGGCGTTTGGGCTTGCTTTGGAATCGCTACCTTCCTCAACTTTGCCTGGACTATGCAAGCCGACTATCTCTTCACAGTGCTACAGGTAGCCTTTGACTTTTCCGTCGGCGCCTCGACTCGCATCACCTCGCTGTATTCCTTCACGAGCGTCATCGTTGGTCCTATTCTCGGTCTGGTCGTCTTCAAGGTGCGCCGACTCAAGATCTTCGTCGTCGTCGGCACCTGCATCTACATGGTCGCCTTTGGCCTGCTCGTCTACTACCGCAGCTCGGCCACCGGCAATGGTCGCGCTGGCGTCATCGGCGCACAGGTGCTCCTAGGCGTGGCTGGCGGCATGTTCCCATACCCTGCTCAGGCTTCGTTGCAGGTTGGTGTCAAGCACGAGAACCTCGCTGTCATGACTGGCATCTACCTGGCCATGTATAGCATTGGGTCGGCGCTCGGAAACTCAGTCTCTGGAGCTATCTGGACGCAGATGCTGCCATCGAAGCTCGACGAGACGCTTTCTGGTGTCAACGCGACACTGGCCAGACTGGCCTACGAAAATCCGTTCACTAATGTTGTCATGGTCTATCCCATGGGCACGCCCGAGCGGACTGCCGTTGTTGACGCCTACCAGTCTGTCCAGCGTATCCTGACCATAACTGGCCTCTGTCTTTGCGTCCCTCTCATCTTCTTTGCGGTCATGCTGCGAAATCCTCGGCTTAATAACGAGCAGACGCTGAACAAAGATAGCGACGTGGAGCGAGACGTCAATGACGGCGCGTCGAGCCGCCTGTGAGAAATGTCACCTCAACCGCGGGCCGTTTTTGGTCGATGTAGATACCACTGATATCCTTAGATTACTCTTATCGACAGTGTTCTCCTTCACGTGCATGATGTTACGAAATTGTGAATTATTGCTTGTCCTATGTATGCGGGGCACATTTTGTGCCCGACTTGTCATCCGGTGACATGGTCTAACAGTCCTTGAAACGTGTTCGCTAATGCTCAAATACAGAGAGTACCAAAAATCGTCAGTCAACCCTCGAATGGCGTCTCATATGGCCGCTCGGCCTGAGGCGTGATGCGTGCCAGATGGCGCCGCTGCCCATTCTCCCAGTCCACCAAGGCGCTGTGCTGCGTGACCCGGTTGTCCCAGAGCACGACTGTTCCCTCCTCCCACTTGACGCGGGCTTGGAAGTCGGCACCGTAAGCCAGATGATCATATAGGAATTTGAGGATCGCGTCGGATTCCTCTTTCTTAAGGCCGATGATTTCGCGAGTGACTGTCGAGAACTGTCAGTGTTCATTCGGGAGGAAAGTCTTTAGCGTAGCTTACACTGAGGGTTCACAAAGAGAGCCTTCTCCCCTGTGGCAGGGTGTGTCCGCACAACCGGATGCGAATTTACCACGGGCTCACGCCTCTTGATGCTGGCCCGGGCCGCGGCGGCGTTGACCTGCTCAATACCAGAGTGCGTCGCCTGGAGCCCGTGAAGGCGCTCCTGGAACAGCGGGCTGAGGCGCTTGTATGCCTGCACGGAGTCGACAAAGAGCGTATCGCCGCCCACGTCCGGCTTGTTGAGGATGTACAGAAAGGTCGTACCGGGAGGCTGTGCCTCGTACGACACGTCCGAGTGCCACGCTACAGAGCTTGTCCTATCTTTGAAGAATTCCTCGGCACCCTTGTCGTTGGCACCACGGTGTACGAGGTGGACCTCGGGGAACCCTTCCGGAGCGCCTGAAGTCGGGTGGATGTGATGACGACCGAAGTAGGAGCCATATTTGAGAGCATCGGGGATAGAGAGGTCGGCGAAGTCCTGGGCTCGGAAGGCAACGACCTTGCGCTGCGCGACGAAGAGCGCGAGCTCGTCCTTGCCCGCATCGCTGAGCGAAGACAGCTGGATGCCCTTCACCTCGGTACCAATGGTTGGTGTGAGGTGTGTGACGGTGGTACCTTCTGGGAGAAGGTTTGGGAAAGTTGCGTCTGCGTCTTTGCCATGCTCGTAGTGCTCAAAAGGTTGTAGAGGGGGGGCTATTTCTTGAGGCTTCCAGGTCGGGAGGTAGTGAGGGTACTAAAGATAAATGTTGAGTACCAGGGCCTGATGATAAAGATGGTCCGGATCATACCTTGGCACCATTGCCACCTGTCTTGCCGGTCTCAATGTCTGTATCGATGTCGTGGCCATCGATTTCCTTGTACTGCCCGAGATTGAGTTTGTACGTGGTAGGAGACTCGGTCACGGTGGCGGTCTCGACGAGAGCGGGTGCCATATTGCTTCGATCTTTGCAGGACTTGAGCTTTGATAATGGCCTTGTACAGAGTTGATGGTGCCTAGGTCCGCAGCACCTTCATTAGTCCTTTTATATGTCCACGGCTGCGCCGGCCACAGCTTCCGGTGCATGTTGACTTTCCCCGGATCGATCCCCGCAATGGCACTCATCACGTAAGATATTGCGAAATAAAAGATCGTACCAATCGCTCGTTGCCTTACTTACTGGCACTAACAGGTAAAGGAGGAAATCAGTAACGAGCGTGGTTGTGCAACCCCAGCCCCTCTTTTACTCCAGTTAGTGGCGGTTTGGGAGTCTGAGGAGGCGTTGACGCGATGATGGTGCAGATCACGTCACCACCGTTGGAATCCAAAGCACCCACAATCGGTGCCGAGCACGCAATCCAAGGTACGCAAGGTCTGACGAATTAAATATTCATTTGCAATTGTAATAAGGAAGAGCACAGCCTCTTAGCCTTAAACTGTCGATGATCCCTCGGGTGTATTCCGAGCAACAGAATTGCCCATCCATTGTCATGCCCGACTGGAGGTGGCGCGAGCCGTTTCGAATCTCCCAGCTCATAATCTGTCTCCTTCCCCTGCGAATGGTATCGGGCTTTAGTTCACGATCCATAAACACCATGTCACAGACTGGTCGGCTTGATGACAGTTGAGCATTACATCACCTTGACGCACGTACCAAGCGAGGTCTTACCATGAGAGCTCATCGATGCAACGTAGAACAGACCGTTGCTTGAGCACGACGGCAATCCTACATGTACTCACTCAATGTCCTCAGACCAGGATTTCTGGAGCCGGCCATGTCGGACAGGCCTTGGATGCACAGAGTTCAGTGCCAGTCAATCAATGCATGTCTTGATGAGCAACTGGGTGTTTGAAACCGCTAATCTCCAGAAACCTGAGTACATTGCGGGTGAGGCATCCCGCTGCCAGTCATGCTAGACTAAGCGGAACACGTATGGGCCCTTTCTTCAACCATTGCCGAGGACTCGCTCATGTCTTTGCGTTACCAGCGACAGCCCAGTGTTTTCAGATCACGGCCTTGATCAATGTTTCTAATTCCCCATTATTAAAACATGCATCATTGCTGGGTTGCGATGGCTCGCCCCGTCGTGTTTCGGCAATGGTTGCTTGCAGTACGTTCACACATGGTTCTGGATTGGCACCACTTACGTTCCGTATTGCTTGTTCAATTCATTTTGAGCACGAAGTACGGAATAAATTAGGTGATCTCAAGCCCCTGATGGCTTATGATCGTTTTGGTCACTCGAGCTTCTTCGTGGACTTCAATCGCCCGGCTCGTGTGGTTCGGAGAACATCCTCCCTCATAATCCAGCCCAACAACAGCAGCGTTCCTGGACCACAGGTGATGAGTGTCACAGTGCCAATGGTGAAAAAGCGAGCCCATGCTAGCCACGAGCTTCCAGCATTCTTGAGGTCCCAGAAATGATACCCCTGCCAACAAAGTCCCGCGCCGAAGCAGCAGATGTAGTCGTACTGAAGAATCGTTCGCATGGCCACATGCCCTTCATGAGGATTATGAAGCAAGTATTTCGGCACAAATACCTCGAACCAGGGCATGCCAGATTCTGAAATGGCATACCAATAGGTACCGGTGCCGATTACCGCAAACACGCCGATTGTCGCTTTCAAGTTGACAATGTGGCGTAGAGACTGAGGAAGACACCTCATCAGGCCTATCTTAGAGAACAGGAAGAAGGCCCACGATCCCCAAATGCCATAAAGCTGCCATAGCCAATTCCACCAGTGTCTAGCCGCTAAGCTGTCGTTGAAGTAGCTGGCAAAGTGTGGCACGTAGTAGGCCACAACAACTGCGGGAAGAGCTGATGCAACACACTCATCATCAATCTGCGTGCTGCCGACAGCGGAACTTAATGGTGCAAAAACATAAGACGCGTAGAGATAGAGAGGACCAAGGATGCCGACAGGAACAAGCTGCGCGAAAAATGCTAGCAAAATGGGGCTGTGACCAAAATATTAGCAAAGGAACATCGCACAGAGCGTGGGGTGGGCGTTGCAAACAATTGAAATACTGTGGAGCGGTGCATCGGCCGGCACGACTCTAGTAGCAAGAGGAAGTACATTCCGGCGTACTCCGTAAGAAAAGCGAGAGTCTGCCAATACGCTCGAGAATCAGTGTTGAATTGCAGCAATGCAAACGCAACTGTGACTCGGCCGAAGACCAAGTCAATGAAGCCGACACCGTAGAACCTCTTGATTAAAGGTACACTGAGGTTCGCGGCATCGAACAGTGAGCGTTCGTACATGGGCTCTATGACTGGTGTTATTGGCTCAGCCATGGCCATGGCTCTGAGCATCAGCAGTGCCCAGGCCAGGATGGGAAGGGCGCGCAAGCCGCGTCTCCAGCGGCGTTCCTTGCCCAAATGCGCATGATCGGCAACTGGGGCCATTTAAGCGACAAAAGACAACGATTGAAGGAGTTGGCCACCTGGTGTCGAGTGTAGGGGGCTCGACTCGTAAATGAATGGGGCTGCGGTGGTGTCTCTGCTAAGATTTATTCGCGTCGCACGCGTAAGCTCGAAGGATCTTTGCTCATCAAAGTCGAGGCACACAGCGGGCTCCGTGGCAAATGCGGTACTAGCTCCACCGTGCCCGCCAACCTGGATGACTAGAATGTACCCGAGCTCAGCCGAAAACATTAAGTTACTATTTACCCAAACGCAGGTGGGAAAAAAAGACAACGACAGGCTTTTTAGCCTCCTTCTTCTTCTTGGGCTTCTCCCCGCCACCATTGGCGGCGGGCGCTGCGGCGGCACCGGGCGCGGCATCAGGGGCAGCGGGGGCAGGGCCGGCAGCGGTGGCACCGGGCGCAGCGGCGGCACCGGGCGCGGCATCAGGAGCAGGGCCGGCAGCGGGGGCACCGGGCGCGGCGGTGGTACCGGGCGCGGCA
>JALHCE010000062.1:0-142887 GCA_024340795.1 Tolypocladium amazonense
CCCCCCCCCCCCCAGTGGCCAACCACCGGCCGGATGGGATGCGGGCATCCATCCCTTTATGTTGTTTGCGTGCGCGCGATGTTCGAAGCAGCGGCATTTCCCCCTATCAGGGGTAAAGCGCGCAGAAATAGGTACGAAGTCGTGCAATGACTACTGGAGTGGTGACTTACAGCGTCGGGTTTGCGCTTAAAACGCCGGCAAAGCGGCAAAGCAAGGTGGTGCGACCCAGGGAGTTGGGCACTGGACTCTGCTCAGGTTAAAAGGGTCAACGCGTCGACCTTCTAATTACCTAGTGTGGGCTTCTCACGGAAGTCTCGAACCATATCACCAAATCCATCACGTACTCGTAGTCTGAGAGCATGACTTGCCGCGTCTTCCGGAAAATCGGCCTGAGATGGATTGATCAGATAGCTGCACGTTCTCGTGGTGGTGCCTCTCGCACAGCTATGGTACCACGCTCATATCATCAAGGCGTAGTTGACTCTGACCAGGTGCCTCTCGCACAGCTATGGTGCCACGCTCATATCATCAAGGCGTAGTTGACCCTGACCAGGCGCCTCTTCAACCGGGGATATAAAGAGCAAAGCTCTACCTCGTTGGAAGCAGAAAAGTCATTAAACCACAATCCAAACACTTCCTCCTTCTCCAAAAAACACGTCTTGTCAAATATACTACCCCTTCTCGCAATATGAAGCTCTCCATCGGACTCGCAACTCTGCTTGCCGGCCTGGCACTGGCTGGCTGCGACCACCAGGGCAAGCTTTGCTACAAAGAAAACGGCTACTGGGAGGCAGGGAATCCGCAGTCTGGAATTCGGGTATGTTTTATATCAGATTGATCTTGTATTAGCCCCACTACCTCGCGCATGCTAATCATTACATCAAGGTTGCGGTCAACGAGCCATGCTGCAAGGAGCCGTATAAGCAAGGCGTATGTTCCGCATCTCTTAACTTGCATAATAACAATATTAATTCGATACGACAGGAAGATGCGCATTGTATCCTTTCTGGTGCCCCTGGTTATCAAGAGGGCCACTGCGTCTAAGAAGCTTTCTCAAGCCATGTTATTCCCTTAATGCATACCAAGTACTCTTGTCTAAGTGGCCAAATGCAATGAGGAATGCCTCAAGGGAAAAAGTGTCGGAGGCGAGGGGGCAGAGCGCAGGTTCAGTTCGAAGAGAAGCAAGAGGTTTACAAATTATCGGAGAAAACTTTAAGGGGCCAGCTTAGTAGATAGGTCGTAAATTTAGTTGGGTACCCAAAGCCGCCAACCTTAGCAGTGCTGATGCGATGACCTTTTCCACTTACACGTCTGCACGACGAGTAAGGCAACATGCGGCATGACGTACAATACAAGCTGGGGTGTTCATATGTGGCTTATGGCTCCATAATGCTATGCTACCGAAAGAGGAATGCTCGTAGGAAGAACAAAAGAAAAGCGCCCGCTGTTCCCAAAGCATGCACGAGTAATCGTACGCGTAAGCCGCAACGCCGCAATCTGACTGGCGACGATGACGACGTGTCGACGGCAGTTACGGACCTTCCACGATGCTTCGATGACTCTATGAGTCGGCAACCACCACGGGGCTGTGCCGGAACCCCACCCATGGCACCCTCAACCGCAGACAGAGGCTGCTCAGCACAACGCTGATGCTGGACAGGGCCATGGCCAGCGCCGCCCACACGGGGTCCAGCCTGACGTGTGCGCCCGAGCTGGTGCGAAGTGCGTACAGGCACCCCGCGGCAATGGGCACCGCGAGCATGTTGTAGACGAGCGCCCAAGCAAAGTTGACCTTGATGCGGCGGAAGACTGTGCGGCTGAGATCGAGGAGCGTCAGCACCGCCGGGAGGCTGGACGTGGCGAGCACGAAGTCTGCGCTCGAAATGGCCACGTCGCTTCCGGACCCGATAGCAATCCCCACGTCCGCCGTTGTGAGCGCGGGGGAATCGTTGATGCCGTCACCCACCATGGCCACCATAGCACGGCGTGTCGTGTACTCGTGCCGGAGACGCCCTATCCGCTGCCGGGTCGACGAGGACGAGGCATGGACCGTGGCCTGGAGGTACGTGATCTTAGCTGCCTTCTCTGACGGCAGCACTTCGGCGAGCACGTTGGACGAGGGGATGCCGACGCGCTGGGCAACGGCTTGCGCGGTGGTGACGTTGTCGCCCGAGAGCATCCAGACCTGTATGCTGCGCTCCTGCAAGGCCTTGATCACGGCCGGGCTTTCCGGACGAATGACGTCTGAGATGGATAGGATGGCGGCGAGCTTCCATGACTTGCCGTCACGGGGCCTCGTGGCGACGAGGGCGACCGACTTGGCCTCTGCCTTCCAGCCCCGGAGACGAGCGACGACGTGCTGGGATAGTGGCACGGACAGGTCGCGCATGAGGTGCTCGTTTCCGACGGCGAGCTCCAGCTCTCGGTCGTTGAAGGCCGACTTCATTCCCTTGCCTGGGAGCTCTTCGACTTGGCACAGCTCAGCTGCCTGAGTCTCAGCGCCGCAGAAAGCAACAATCGCTTTGGCAATGGGATGACTGCTGCTCTGCTCAACCGCTTTCAGCCCAGCCAGCAGCTTCTTCTCGTCGATGCCATCGATGTCTCCATCGGGGAAGAGGGCCGAGTCGGTGATCTGAGGTTCGCCGCCAACCGTGAGCGTCCCTGTCTTGTCAAACACGACGCAGTCGACTTTGCTCGCCTTTTCAAACGCCTCACCGCCACCCTTGGCTAGGATTCCGTATTTGGCTGCGATGCCGCCGCCGACAAAGATGGCAGTTGGCGCCGCGAGAGCCAGGCCACAGGGACATGCGACGACGAATACGGCAATGGCAAAATGAAATGCGAAAGCAGCCTGTCCTCCGGAGTTATCTAGCTCGCCGTCTGAGACATGACCGGTAAACGCAAGTATCAGCCATACGATCCATGTGATGACGGCGATGAGGGTGATGACGGGCACAAAGTACGAAGTCAGCAGGTCTGCGATTTGCTCCACAGGAGCTCGCTTCGTCTGTCCCTCGCGGACCGCATCGACAATCTGGTCGAGCAACGACTTTCCAGAAGTGCCCGTGACGCGAACCGTGACGGCATCCGCCTTGTTGATTGTGCCCGCGTAGACGTCGTCTCCTGGAACCTTCTTGATAGGACGCGATTCGCCTGTAAGACTCGACTCGTCAAAGTTGCTTTCTCCCGTAACAATAACACCATCTGCTGCTGGTGATGCGCCGTGGGGAATGCGGATGAGGTCGCCATGCTCCAGCTGATCAATTTCCACGGTAGTGGTCGGCTGGCCGGGCTTTTCCTGCTCGATGAGGAGCGCCGTATTTGGACGAAGTCTTGCCAGAGCCTCCACTGCGTTTCCTGTCTTCGACTTGCTGTACGCCTCGATCAACCGGCCTGCGAGCAGAAACATCGTGAGGAAGACGACAGAGTCAAAGTAGAAACGGTCCTCGGGAACGTCGGCATCTCCTTGTGCAGCAGCGGCGATCATTTGGGCAACCGAGGAAACGTATGCGATAGTTGTCCCCAGAGAGATGAGCAAGTTCATGCTTCCGAATTTGTAAAATCTCTCCAGCAGCGGCGTACGGCTGTTTCCCCGCCAAAGAGTCCGAAGCTCCTTTATGGCTCGGACGTGGAACACGTCGGCTGCGAAGAAGTAGACTGGCGTTGCAAGGACACAGAGTATGATTTCAAGGCGGCTCAGTCCGGATCTCCAGGGTTCCATCAGGTAATGCTTTGTTGGGTTGGAGTCGGGAACCAGATTCATGTACACGATCCCAAGAACAAAGGTGGGTATGGCTATGATTATGGTCAGGATTTCTCGGTACAACAGCTCGCGCTGATGTTTGGCTCGGATGGCCCTGGACCGCTCTTCGAGGGTGGGTGGATGGTATATCGACGCCTGAAGGCATGGGTCTGTGGCTTCGATGGCGCGAAGGATGTGTCGGATGGTAAAACGAGGCGCATCGGGCATGTATCGCACCTTGAGTCGCGGTAATTGCACAGATGGCTCCTGGAGAAGCTTGATGCGAGTGGTGCCGAGGTTTCTCAACGTCTGACTGATTCTGTCGGGGCAGCGTGGGCAAAAGATGCCATCGACGCTGATCTCAACCTCTCGCTCATCGGCCGTTTGCTTCTGCTCTTTAAGGTCGACGACATCGTCCAGAACTGCATCGTACCCCAGGTCCTCAATGGTGTCGACAATATCCTGAGCCCGATTCGGATCCGTAAAGTCCACTGTGGCGCTGTTCGTGACTAGATTGACAACGATCCTGGAGATCCAGGGATGCTTCTGAACTTCGTTGGTGATGGTGTTGGCGCAAGAGGCGCAGGTCATGCCGCCAATAGACACGGTAGCGCGCAAGAGGGGTGCGTTGGCTACGTTGTCGATGGTAATGCCCTCAAAGGGCGCCGAAGAGGCTGCCTTCTGGATGCTAGACGCGAAGGAGAGGTTGCGGACGAGGTGAACGCGGTCTTCGGACAGGTTGTCTTGGTCGTGGGCCGCAGCCGACTTGCAAGCCTCGCAGTTGTCTAGATGAGCGGCAGCTTTGGCCGCGTGTGGCGTGCCCGGAGGGGTCTTAGTTCGCCATAGCCGGGACATGATGCCAAAGGATCCAAAGCTTTGAGGAGCGACTCTACTGCTCTCTCCTTGCTCTGCGAGGGAAAGGCTATCCATACTGCCGGCGATGGGGGCCGTGGTGTCGACGCCACATATCTCGAAGCCGGCGTCTTCGAGCGCCCTGGCCATGCTGCGGATAAATTCTGCGCCTCCTCCCTCATGTTCGACAGTGACGACAGACGTGACCACGTTGGGCGACACCCACAGGACCTTGTCACTGAAGGCCTCCTGGAGAAGGCTCTTTATGGTGGCGACGCATGAGGGACAGTGCAGATTGCCCAGCAAGAAGGACGTCGTGACGGCGTTTGGCGTCGCCATGTTGCACGAACCTTACTGCAGGTGCAGTGAGCAGCAAAGGTTGTGTCGGGTCGCGCAAATGACGGTATCAGCAGAGCCGTTGACTTGGTCCAGAGGAAGAGGCTCAGTTGGAATGGATGCTACACGGCTAAGCGAGGGAGGAGGAGGAGGGCGGTTGCTTAATAGATCACGTCGAGGCAGCGGGACGGACCAAAAAATGGACAACGTGAAGCAGAATATTGGGGAAACTGCTAGAAAGATTATTCATGAAGCTTCCTGCCTCGATGACAATTACGGGCGGCGTCATCGATATAAAGGCCTGGGGGTAAAAAGTTCTTTGCGACATTTGTGCTGGATTTAGAGCCACTGGTAAGCTGGCGCCACTGAGCGCATTTCGCGGTGGATGCGGTCACACAGACGTTAGTAATGGCCCGCCTCCCGCAAGCCCTTGCCGCTGGTACGTATCGTAACAGTGTATTGGCTGCCGCGATGCGCATCCTCGGCGGCCTCGCCCTCTGCAGGGCTCATGGGACTTCGGAGGCATCGTCCGCCCGTCTGTCTGTCTGTCCGCGGAGGTTGTGACTTCTGAGGGTGACAGAGCGGCGGCGACAGCGGGGCACGAGGGCGCGATTTGTGCGGGGTGCATCAGCCTGCAAGGTACCGGCAGCTGCCGCGGCGTCTCATGCGCTGTCGAGACGCTTGAAGTCGCGCGAGATGCGCGTGGTGGTTACATGAGCCGCCTCGTTACCACTGCACGAGCACCCACACTTTGACGCAAGGGAAAGCGACGGTGGCTCGGACCCTGCAATTCGAGTACGATACGAGCCCGTACTTGAAAGACTCGGCAAGTTCCGACGCGGTCACGGTCACGGTCACGGTCACGTGTCGACGTGTCGACGTGACGTCCCGCCACATCCTACCTTCGGGGAAAAGAGCACAGAGCCTCGACAATGTGAATCATCGACGCCTCTTTGCCGAGACAAAGTTGCTGTTCTTCGCCTTACTCGTTCTTTGCCGCTGCCAATGCGAGCTAGCCATTTCTCTTACGTTGATCCAGTGACGCCAGCAGCGGTGCCGCGCTACTCCAGCATCGCGAACGGACGCCAAGAGTCAGCCAAGGTGACTGGCTGGCGGCAAACGCCTCCACATCTGGTTAACTCGACGTACCTGTAGGCTACCCGTACAGACGCAGCGTCCGTACGACGAAGCCTCGTATCCGCAAGGCGGTCGAGCTCCAAGCCTGTCCCGCCATTTTATTCACAAACCTGCATTGTTGACGGACGTGTTGACCAATTTCCCATCGGTGTGCTTGCACCTTGGTGCAGCGGCGACAAGCCGTCATGACTCTGCTCTCCAGAGGCACCATGCGCCACAAGATCTCGGCCAAAGCCACGTTGATTTAGCCGATCTTGGCTGTGGTAGCCACCGCAAAGACGAGCCTCGTGGCGGCGGCTGTAGTCAGTTGGGCTTTTGAGCCGCATCCGACCCCGGATCTTATCAAGTCTCCCTGTCAAGATGTTCGCGACCGTCGTTCCCATCCCGATGGACGACGGCGGCCCAGCCTCCACCCCGTGATGCCCGGCCACTGCGGCGAGAGGGTTCTGGGGGCTCGCTCTATTGAGGAGACCGAAAGGTTGCTTCGAAATGATAGGGGTCGTCTCCTTTATGTGCATAACATGAACAGCCGAGTCTCCTTGGCCGGTCGTGTGTCGAGATAAGGTGTACGCTAGTCAGCTAGTACGCGGCAATGCCACGAGCGACAGGCTCTCGGGCCCTGGCAGCAAGTCCATATGCCGACGAGTCTGGACTACGCTTTCAAGGAGCCTTATCAGCAACACTGAGGTTTGCCGTATCCGTTTATGCGGAGACTCGTCGACGAGGTGACAGATCCTGACGGCCTGGGCAACAGCTCACGTACCGCACACACAAACCCTCAACGCCTCCGTCAATCGTCACAAGTCAAGCGATAACACCGTTGGGCACCGCAGTCGAGCGGATCAATTGGTCCCGTCGCTGCGTTGCCTTTGGGTCCTGACGGTCCGTCCGAGCTCGCAATTTGACGAGATACCCCAAAGGCAAGCAAGTCCCCTCCTTCAACGTGTCCGCTAGTCAGGTATCGCGTGTGATCCTTCCGCCCCTTCTTGCTTCGCCGCAAGAGGCCAGATTAGAAATGCCTTGGCAGCTTGGCAACCCGCAGGCGTACCCCTTGTTGCGGACATTTCGCAGCGACTCGGCTGGAGTATCCAGCTGGGCCGACTCCTCCGCATATTTTTCGTGTGGAGTGAATAATGATAACACTTCGAGAGCCATATTTTGTCGTTTTCCCCGACCTGGGGCATCTCCACCCACGGATGGCCAAGACACCATCTATCTTCAGCCATGGTCCTGAGGAATGGGTATTTAATACCCCAGACGTACCACACGAGCTGAGAATGCTCCCCCAGACTGGTCGTCATATTTGTCCCTCCTTTCCGCTCCACAAGTAGCTCTCACAGCCTCAGTATGGCAGTTGAATCCAAAGGCGTGTCTCTGCAGCCTCAAGAGACGGTCCAATCGACGGCATCAGTTCGGGAGACATCTATGGAGCAAGTCAAGAAACCATGGTGGCACCCCATCAAGGAGCCTGGCTCTGCGGCCCAGATCGTCCTTGCCGCACTGCTGGCTATAGCGATTGGGATGATCGTCACCACTCAGGTGTCGAGCATACCACCAGCTGTCCCTATCATCCTTATGATTCCTGGTGACCTCTGGCTGCGGGCACTCAAAGCTGTTGGTACGCATGCCACGTCGCTCATCTCCTCAACCGTGGCGGCCAGAGAATCTAACCTGAAAACAGTTTTGCCACTCATCGTTTGCTCCATGATCCTTGCCGTTCAGCGACTGCGGGAGATGTCGAAAGGCGGGTCACGCCTTGCAAAATGGTGTATCGGGTACTATGTTACGACAACAGTCCTGGCCATCGTCATTAGCTGCATCATGGTGTCGCTGGTTTGGGGCCCAATGTTCACCAAAGTCAGCGAAGAGGCCCTGGCAACAGAAGTCGATGAAGATACCCCCGGACAAGATGGCACGGAAATTCACAACGTGGTCCGCCAGATGTTTAGATCCTTCATCCCGGACAACGTTGTTGGCGCTCTCGCGAACAATGAGCTCCTTGCCGTCTTGGTATCCTCGGTAGTTGTTGGATACCTGATTGAAGGGCCCGACTCCTCACTCCTGCGCGCCATCGTAGAGGTGGAGCGCATCATCACCATCATCATCACGACCCTGATCAACTTGGCTCCGATCGGTGTCTTCTTCCTCATCCTACCCAGTCTGATGAAACTGGACATTGCCGACATTGGCCAAAATATGGGCATCTTGATTGGAGGCACACTGGCCACCATGTCGCTGCATCTGTTCATCGCGACTCCCCTGATATTCTTTTTCTTCACTCGGATGAACCCGTATACGTACTGGTTCAAGAACGCCGCTGCCTGGGTTACCGCATGGGGTTCCGCCTCGTCCGCCGCCACCTTGTCGGTGACCCTGCGTTGCGGCAAGGCCCGTGGCATCCCCGACACCATTGCCAAGTTTGCCTTGCCTCTTGGCTGCCTTATCAACATGGACGGGTAAGTCTCCTGCTCTGAGCGCCACAAGGCGATTTGCAGCTTACCAGCTATAGCACCGCCATATACTTTCCCATGGCCGTCGTCTTCATGGCTAGAACCCAAGGCATTGATCTAAGCGCCGTTAACTATGTCATCATCTGCCTACTTGCCACGCTAGCTTCCATCGGGACAACTCCCATCCCGTCATCGTCCCTCGTTTTGACCGTCATGATTGCCGAGGCTGTCGACGTGCCTGTCACGGGCATGTATGCGGTGATCGTCGCCATTGATTGGCTCCTTGACCGCTTCCGAACGGCCCTGAACGTCTCGAGCGATCTTTTCGGCGCCATGGTCGTGTACAAAGTCACCAAAATTGAGGACCCGGACGACGCTCCGTATGAAGCGCAAGAGGTGCCTCGCGATGTGGAAGATCGAGTGTAGAACTTTGGGTACGGCTCCTGTGAGCTGTTTCACGTTGCTGGGTGCCCAGATGCATTTTACATAGCTAGGCGCAATTTCTTTGCGAAAAAGCTCTTTTCTCAAACCGTTTGATGTAGTGCCTTTAAGGAGAGCCAAAGTGGACTTTGCGAGCACAAGTCGGCTGGCGTTGAGTGCCTCAACTATTATTGACGACAACTAGCTGCTTGAAGATAGCCAAGACGCATGATTCACTCTTCAGTCGACTTCACAATCTGACGTTGCGTGTTGCTGCGCACGGCATCGACGCATGCAAAGGACCCTCACCTTCTGGGCCAATCAGCATCGTCGCCCATGACGAATGCGGCAGCATCTGGCTCGAGGAAATTTGTCCCTGGATTTTGCACAAACTTTCGAAACTCTAGAACCTTGGCAGCACACAGAAGTCGCCACGCCAACAACGTAGCTTGAAACAAGGCTTGGGCCCAAAGCCAACGGAATCATCGCCGTTGTGGAAGTCGCCGGACCGTCGGGCCTTCCCCAGGGACCATCAGCACGGAAGTCGGGAAAAGCGGGTCTTCCCGAGCACCCGGGTGGATCTAAGTCTTGCATCATAGCCGCTAAGCCCGTTTCGGCATGCCATCTATTGCGTGATTCCGTCGAACTATCAACAATTTGGCGGCAGTACCGCGTGTTCGGAGGGAGGAATCGAGGATCGTACGGGGTAGAGGAGGGCCGCGCTGGGCCCTTACAAATCCCTCCTCGGGCCGTCGTCTCAGTCCTGAGTTTCCCCTCGTGGTTCTGTCCCTTCACCTTCATTGCCCTCCTTCTCCTTACAAGCATTTCGAGAGAACGCGCCTGCTTGAACTTGCTCCTGTAACAGCCGTGTTCGGAGCTTGTGTTGGTCAGCGTCTCGAGGCAAGATTTTGCCCAACTTCGGACTCTTTGCCTGATCCCGCTCTTCTCGGATCTCGCCCGAAGACGCACCAAGATGCCTCACCAAACCCAGGAAGAGAGTCACGTCGCTGGCTCCGGGACAGGGCCCTCCGACTTTGAGGCCTCGTCGTCAAGCCTGCCTTTCGGTCGTTCCGTTGCCCTGGCTTCGATCTCAGGTCCTACCTACGTGACCGCCCAACTCCTCGTCCAGCAAGTCGCCTACAAACTCTCTGACAAGCTCTTCTCGTTCTCCCCCGAGACCTTCGACCTGGACGTCGCTGCAAAGCAATGGGCAGCCAATGATGATCAGAATGTCCACGGATACACCCCCAAGGTATTGCCACTCCAGACCCGGAATGGCGCTGGTGCCTTGGCTTTGGGCTACATCTTCTCCCCCGACTTTGACGTTTCCAAGCGACACATCCCTCAGACGCTGCTCGCTCCCACGGGCAGTTTGCGACAATTGCGTGAAACTCTAGACCAGCTCTCTCTTCTTTATGGGCTCAGCAGCCCGTTCGTCGCCCACCTCGCCGCGGCGGACTACACGGTCAACGACGGCCTCGTCGCCAACTACGACTCGGCCCTGAGATTGGCCGAGGATCTTGGCTTGGGTCTGGTGGCCAGCTCTTCGACCTACGAGGCTCAACACATGTCGTTGTTCTCCACCCTGCTGGCCACCCTGGTCCCCACACTCCACGTCTATGACGGCGTGCGTGTGGCCAGAGAGACTTTGCGGGTCGTCGATGCTCTGAGCGAGTCCGGCATTGCCGCTTTGTACCAAAAGCTCACGGCGGAGGCCGGGAAGCTGAATCAGCGACTTGATACCGCTGGCAAGGCCGTCGAGCTGCTGAAGCTGTTCAACGACGAGCTCGGCACAGTGTATGAGCCTTTCGAGTACCATGGACACGAGACTCCAGATGTGGTCTTGGTTGCCTTTGGCAGCGTTGAGACCCAGGTGGCGAAGCAGACCCTCATCAAGATCGCCGGTGATGGTGCCAAGGTCGGCGTCATCAACGTGCGAGTGTACCGCCCCTTCATCGAGGAGGCATTTCTCAAGGCCATTCCTGCCTCGACCCGGACCATTGCCGTCCTCGGCCAGGTCAGCGATGAGGTTGCCGTCGAAGACGAGGCTACGCAGTCCGCTCTGTACGGCGATGTTTTGACGGCTGTTACCTTCTCTGGCAGTTTTGATGAAGAGCCCGAGGTCCTAGACATCAAGTACACTCCGGCTCAGAGGCTGACTCCCCAGGGGTTAGTTAACACTCTGCACAAAATCTTTGGCAATGAGACCGAGGCCAAGGAGTTGCCCGCTCTCATTGACGCCCAACAGTACACGTTCTGGGACGTGGATGACTCTGCAGCAGTTGATTCTCCCGCTGCCATTGGTAGCATTCTGTCGAAGGAGTCTACCACCAACGTCTACGTTCACACCACGCACGACAACCTCACGCAAGGGGGCGTCGTTCGCACGGACGTGCGAGCCTCAAAGAGAGCTCTTGAGGCGCCTTATGACGTAAACAGTGCCGATGTGGTGGTCATCGGCGACGAGAAGCTGTTGAAGGTGGTGGATGTCGTGAAGAGCGTGGCTGTTGGCGGTAGAATCATTCTCAAGCTTGCCAACTTCAAGCAGGAGGATATCGAGAAGCGACTCCCCGCCGCTTTCCGGAAAGCTGTCCAGGAGAAGGCAGTTGACTTGTTCGTCTTGGACATTTCCTACTCCCCTGCATTCGAGAAAAACGCGCAGTTGGTCAGACTTCTGCTCGAGCTATCGTTCTTGAAGGTTTCCCAGCCACAGCTCTCTCCCGAAGCCACCAGCAAGTTGCTCTTTGTCGAAGGTTCCGCGCCGACCGTACAGGAGTGTGTCGATGCAGTTGACCAGTGCCTGAGCAAGCTCGACGTCCCGGCCACTTGGGCCGAAGTTGGCGCTGATCACGTCGAGACTGAGCTGCCTGCATCTGTCCAGGCCAACAGCTTTGTGGCATTTCAGAAGGACGAGCCTGAAGAGGCATTGGAGCTCTCTAACTGGCAGACTGCTGCCAAGGCCATCGTTTTCAAGGAGGCCTATGAGACTCGCACTGCCTTGCGCCCTGACTTGCCTGTGACCACAGCCACCATCCGCGTCAAGGAGAACCGCCGACTGACGCCCTCCGACTACGACCGTCACATCTTCCACATTGAGTTCGACCTTGGTGACTCTGGCTTGACATACAAGATCGGCGAGGCGCTGGGCATTCATGGTGAGAACGACGAAGAGGAGGTCAACGCCTTCATCGAATCGTACGGCCTCAATCCCGCACAGTTGGTCCAGGTCCCTGCCCGCGAGGATGGCGCCGCCTTGGAGGTGCGCACCGTGCATCAGGCTCTGCTGCAGAACGTGGACATTCTCGGAAAGCCTCCCAAGAGGTTCTACGAGGCTCTGGCTGAGTTTGCCACTGATGAGACCGAGAAGAAGAAGCTTGAGACTCTGGGCAGCTCAGCCGGCGCCGAGGAGTTCAAAAAGCGAAGCGAGGTCGACATGCTCACCTATGTCGATGTTCTTGAGGAGTTCAAGTCCGCACGCCCCGGCTTCTACGACCTGATCAAGATCGTCAGCCCGCTCAAGCGACGAGAATACTCCATCGCGTCGGCACAGGCCGTGACACCCAACTCGGTTGCCCTCATGATCGTCGTCGTCGACTGGGTCGATTCCAAGGGCCGCACCCGCTACGGCCACGCGACGCGCTACCTCAGCCGCCTGCAACCAGGCGCCGCCGTCACGGCCTCGGTCAAGCCGTCAGTGATGAAGCTCCCCGTCAAAGATACGGCGCCGCTCATCATGGCCGGTCTCGGTACCGGCTTGGCGCCATTCCGCGCCTTTGTGCAGTATCGGGCGATGCAAAAGGCGCAGGGCAAGGACATTGGCGCCATACTGCTGTACTTGGGCTCACGTCACCAGCGCGAGGAGTATCTCTACGGCGAGGAGTGGGAGGCATACTTGGCGGCGGGCGTGGTGACGCTCATCGGCAGCGCGTTCTCGCGCGACCAGCCGCAGAAGATTTACATCCAGGACAGGATGCGAGAGACGCTCGACGACATTGTCAAGGCCTACGTCAAGGAGGAAGGCAGCTTCTATCTCTGCGGCCCGACATGGCCCGTCCCAGACGTGACCAAGGTGCTGCAAGAGGCCATCGCCGCCGAGGCCAAGGCCAGTGGCAAGAAGCTGGATCCCACAAAGGAGATAGAGAAGCTCAAGGAGGAGGGACGCTACGTCTTGGAGGTCTACTAAGCGGCATATGCTTGGGCCATGACTGCAATGCCATTTTGCGCATGTTCAAGGCTACCCTATACGAAGAATTCAGAACGACAGACTTTAGCTGCATCAAATACACTTTGTAGAGCACACACTACTCCTCCAATGATATGGTCTTGCACTGTCGTGACACTACAATTCTCGTACGAAAAAAACAGGTAGGCTCAGCCGCACGTTCGTTTACTCTCACCGGTGCGCCGCAACCAAACTCTTTGTGTAAGCAACAACACCAGCCATTCAAAGTCGAGCTTTCTTCTTGCGTTTGTCCACCGCGACACTCCCTGCGCCTGCGATGCGACTGCAGTTTCGTAACGGTCAGGGCCTAGACCTGCCCCAAAACATTCATCTCTACTCCGTATGCGGCATATGGGATACTCACAGCCAGTGGCCACTTGGGGATTGGGTTGTTGGGGTCCGACTTGAAGCGGTGAGCGGCACGATGCCAGCGCGGCTGTGATTTGCATCGTGCGCAATCTCGCAGCTGCGGGTGGAGGCAGGGCTTGAGTAAAATGCTTGCTTCTTCTGACTTGCGAAGTGTTTTTCCCTACGGAGTACGGAGTACATACTGCCCGCATCCCTACCAAAGTGTCCCGTTGTCGAACAGACGGAACAGCATTTTCCACTGCGGGAAGAAGCAAAGTTTCCGTGTGGCTAGCGTTTGATGAGCAAAAGAAGTAAAGACGAGGGAAACCGGGCCTGTTCCCGTCATTGGTGGCTTGTAATTGATGGATACTGGATTAGTAGCAAAAGGAATCGATAGGGTGCGTGGAAAGACGATTGGTCGGACCAGCACGAGCGGTGCTCTTGACCGCCAAGACAGTCAACGGTCATGCTTCTCAGTTCTCACCAAGTGTCTGTGGAAACACGTCTCCGCTTCTACCTTACTAGCTTTACCTTAGGCAGTTTCACATGCAGGGCAAACAGCGGAAACGGTTCTCGGCCGCAGCAGCCCCCAACGCAATTCGGCATCGGCAACGGATGAGCGCGAGGAGGCAAGGCCGAGACGTGGGCCGACCTGCGAGACGGCAGAACCGGGCAAGATGAGAGACAACTGCGCGGACGTGCTCGGGCTACATGCAAGCTGGCTGGACGGTGGACCAGAAAATGCCTTGTCGTGGTCGAGAAAGAAGCAGAGACGAGCCAACCAGGTTGGCGCCTTTAACTCCCCCCCGGTCCCGCGTCTTCGGCTCCTCTTACGACCCCTGGCGGCCAGATGGCCTGAAACGATCTGGACTTACACGGCATATGTAGTAAGCGCCAAAGCAGGTACGTAAGGGACTTGACAGTTCGTAATAATTGGTGCTACCAATTTGACCAAGAAGCCGGGGGCAGCAAGGCATGCATGCGACTTGTTCATGCTAGGCCTCGAGGCGCACGCTCCGTTCGCGCAGGACATGTACGGAGCCATGATGCACGCATGCAGCAGCAGTCAAGGGCGGAAGCCTCGCCCGCTGTATCTTCAATCCTTCCTTGACCGCCCTTAACGAAACGACGTCTGGGGCTTGCGGTTGCAGCTTGCTCGCATATGCCGCCCGCGCTTCCGCACAGTGGCCGCGGCACCCAGCGAAGTCGAGTTGTGAGGACGCAACTAACTGCTTTGGAGTCGCTGGCTTGATTGGTTGACCCTTCGACCATCACCTTCCCAGCTCAGTCAGACCTGGAGATTCAGGACCACGGAGGAAGGCGTCTGGAATGGACTTTTCACGGCCACATCACCATTTCTTTACACCCATTGCCTGCCTCAAGCTCTCTTTGCCATCACATTTCATAATTGACCAGTCTTGTTGCCGCGCGGGCAACCTGGACAGAAGTGCGGACAGCACGAAGAGATGAAACACTGTCGTGTATTGGGGGAGTGCTGCTCATCGACATACGACTCTGCACTGCTCATCCACTTTCCTGTCTTCCGTCCTAATTCGGAAAGTGCCAACTCTATTCGGTTTCCATCGTGCTCGTAAACTCCGAAGGAATCATCGAAAAAGAAAGAGAAATGAAAAACCCTGAATGTTGAAATGGATGAAAGAAAATTCGTTAAAAACTCCGTGGGGTAAATGCCATCAAAAGAAGCAAAAGATGAAGCCGGCGCAGAACTCCTATACCTGTTTGCACAGTCCCAATCCCTTCTTCCCAAGTCTTTTCCCCCGTACCTCCGTCTCGTCCTTTTCGTCTTGGTTGCCGATCATCGCACCTCACTCTTTTGGCGGCTGCATCCTCGTTAAAACTCGGATGCAAGCCATCGAACCGGAATAAGACTCCGGTCACGAGATCCAATCCTGCAGGTCTCCGACCACCTGGTATGTCGGATTGGCAGAGCGTCCATCACCGCCTTTCTTGTCCCACGCCCAACGATCAACGTAGTCTGCGTCCAAGCTGCCCTGCATCATGTCGGCAACATAGTCACCAATCACGGGGAGAAACTTCCAGCCGTGGAACGAGCCGCCCGTGGCCACGTAGAGCCCTTGGCAGTGCGGGTGCGGCGTGATGAGGAAATCGTGTGTCGGTGTCGATGCGTCCCTACGAGGTTGCGACGTCAGCAAACGAACGTGCCCTTGATTGGCTGCCGGGGGTCGTTGGGCAGGGATGTTGCAGATGCATGGGGGAATTTGGGGCTCTCGGTGAGAGCTCCCTCAGGGTGCCGGCCACTCACCAGCACATCCGATAGGCGTCGATAGGAATGTCCTCCACCTCCTTGCCGTAGAGCCCGTCAATAGTCCTGCGCGCTCGCTGCTGGAAGAAGTTGATGAACTTTGGGCCGGTCCACACGTTGAACACGTTCTCATCCGGCGCTACGGACATGCGCTCACCGGTCGCGGGGCATGTGACGTAGTTGGTGAAGCACATGTCGCAGTTGAACTTGATGGTGCCGTCCTTGAGCATCGACATGCCCTCGCCTGCAGTTGCCATGACCGGTCAGTAATCTTATTCCCACCACTAACTTCGGGACTGGCGGCTGCTGCAAGCCGGCGCCAAACGTACCTTTGACCTGCGGCAGGCAGTTCTTGAGCACCGGGATTGGCGAGAACTTGTCCTTGCGCTCCCCGAAGAGCTTCGCGTAGAAGCTGATGGCGCCCGTCGCGACGACGCGCTCGCCAATGTGCAGTTGCTTGTTCTCGGGAGCGCTGTGGGCCAGGAGGGCCGCAGTGCGCGCGCCCGTCGCCAGCAGGACCTTGTCCGCCCGCAGCACCTCACCCGTCTCCAACGTGATGCCCGTGCATCGTCCGCCGGCGTCAAAGTTGAGCTTCCTCATGACACCCACGACGTACTCGACACCCTGGTCCACGGCGGCCTGCACCACGGCCCCGAGCGCCTTATCCGCCTCGGCGTATCCCACTGTGGGGTTGTAGAGGATCTTGTCGAGACCGTCAAAGTCGGCCGTGGCAAAAGCTCCGTTCCAACGCCTCCGTACCTCATCGACGGACAGGTACTCGGAGTCGTTGGGGACGCCCATAGCCTTGTAGGCGGCCATGCTCTCGTCGCCGAAGTCGGATGCGTCGGCTCGAAGCATGCCAACCTCGTGGTAGAAAGTGCTGTACAGCTCGTCGTTGCGCCATTTGGGCATGGCCTTGATCAGCATGCGCATGTACAGCTTGTCGGGGTAGTCGTCGCGCACGATCTTGTTGACATCGTGCGAGGCGGCTCTGGGGTTGGGATAGGCCGTGGTGTCGACGAGCGTGACCTTGGCATTGCCGCGTTTGGCCAGGGTCAGGGCGGTGGCGGCACCGAAGTTGCCGGCGCCGACAATGAGGTATGAAGTCATGACGATGGGATGTCGCAATGGCCTCTGTGCTTGTAGCTTTTGCGTTCGTTGTGGCTACTACTGGTGGTGGTGGTGGTTGTGGCGGCGCAGACGGCTGTTACGAGTGCGGTGTAAGTGACGCTTGGGGAGCTGACGATGGATGCTTGCCGAGGCAGGTGCGGTCGAGCGTTCACTTATGGCAACAACGTCAATGGCAATGGCGTCGGCGGCAGTAGATCAGACAAGACATGCATTCCACTGCTTGGCGTGCCTTGTGAAAAGAAAATATCTCAGTTCCGGCCGAGCCCAAGGGAGGATACAGTTGGGAGCCTTTGGGACTTTATACTTGAGACTCGAGTGTTTGGACTGTCCGCCCGCCAGCCGGAAGCGGCGCCGGCGATACGAGCCAGACATCTCGCATCAGAGCAAGGCAGACCGACTTGACAGGCATGTACTCGTACTACAAGTACGCGCATGGGCGGCAGCAAGGAAAAGGATCGCGCTTCCATGAGGCAAGCCGCCGTGGCGCGACGACGACCCGGGCAGCCGGGAACGACGCCAGCAGCACCGGCATCGTGGCCGCATTGGGGCCTGGGCGCCGAACAGGGAACATGGGAGGAGATTGACGTGTCAGGCCCAGGAGATGTCTCATCCGAGAAAGGGTACAAAGGGGATCCTCTCGCGTCGTCTCTCGACAACCCCTGCGGCGTAGTGGGGATCTCGGGGAGCACAGGGAGCGCCAGATGGCTCCGGACGCATCAGAGGGACTAAAGGATCGTGCGCATGAGATGCGCCGAGGCGCTGGAGCCTCAAAGATCGATAAGACAAGGGCCCTCGAACCTGTGCTGGAAAGCCATCGTCCATTTCGCAGGCGCGCATGCGATTAAGCTTCCTTGGCCCCGAGGCGGTGGTCGGGGCGGTGCGTAGCGGCTTCTGTGCCCAGCTACTCGCCCGTTGGCCGCCGCGGCGTAAATGGTCTGGTCTGGTATTTGCAGCCGCCCGGTTCTCGCCGGCCGGGGCGCTTCCGGTTACTCCATAAAGGAGACAACAAGGCGGACGAGAAAACAAGACGAGACCACAGTGGCACAGCTAGGGGAAGGCACTCAAGGGAGGGGGAGGCGAGACGACAGGCCAACGGGCCGGCAGCCCGACAGAGTCTCGTCTCGCCATCGCTCGCAATAAGGTTTGCAAAAATACTCGCATGCTTCTTGCCGCACCGTCAGCAGCGCACATGTAATTAAACGCGCTGCGCAGGTACGGGCGAGGTTAATCCAGGGCCCAGACAGGCGACAGCAAGGTTAGGTACCTTAATCATCGGCGAAAACGCGCCGAAAACACAGACCTTCCGGCAGTCCACCATCAACCACCAGATCTGGCAACAATGAAGCCGGCCCAAAAAAAATTGCATTGAGACAAGCAAGCGTACCTGGTCATGTGGCCTGCGGCCGTGCTCCGTGTCGCGACCTGGTTTGTATGCCTGTTCAACGAACGGGCGAGAGAAAAGCCTCGCACGAGTACGAGTGCGAGCGTGTGCCATGGCTCTGCAAACTATCGGTGAGCCGGCCAAGTCTCTCCGTACGGGTTTTCGACCGCCCCCGTGACCTCGCCCCTCGATCACGCCTCGTCATCAACGGTCTTCATTCCCTTGCCGACTCAGGTCACGTTTGTCGGCGTACCTGTGACTGTCGCACACCGTCACACGGCAATATGCACCTCTCAATGCCGCAAGCCCCCCCCCGGTCTGGTCTGGAGTCAAACCTGTGGCCCCTATCGCCGCCGCCGTAGCAGACCGCCAAACCGTCGGGCAGAAAGTCGTCAATGGGAACGAGACACGGCACGAGACGAGGGGAGCGGAGAGAGGAAAGAGACGCGACGAGGGAACTAGATGAGAAGAGGATCACTTCCTGACCGCCGAAACGCATCCATGAGGGGGAGCCGTGCTGCCAGAGATAAAACAAGCCAGACCAGAGACATGGGGGAAAAAAGAGCCAAAGGCCAACGCAGTTGCCCAAATAGGTTGGAGGCGAATTGGAGGCCCAAGTCCTGACATGCAAGCTTGGGGCGACTACTCCGTAATTAGCGCTTCCTTGGACATCGAGGAGCGATCGGCGCTTGGCTGCCCAAATAACAATTAAGCACGGAGTATCCGTACTCTGTAAGGTAGTTACTTTAGCCAGGCAGAGCCGAGCGCCGCGCCGCGCCGATCCGCACTCGTCATCGCAGTTCTTCGGCTTCTTCTCCAGATTCTCCAACCTCGTTAGTTTGCCCCTCGACTACTCCTATCCCGGCAAACTTGCCGTTGCGAATGCCTCTCCATCTCTCTTGGCCAGGGGTCTTGTTTCCTCGGGCGGATCCTTGTCCTTCTCTCCTCTCTCCAATCTTGTCTCCTCCAACCCTGTCCTTTTGCTTTAGGGCCGCACCGGGGCGAGAGCACGTGCGCAGTCTGTCCAGCAGGAAAGACGCTCTCGCATAGGCACCGTTCTCGCACATCAGCCGGGCTTCCTGCCGCGACGCGTGCGGTTCAGTTGCACAAGCAACGTACTTCGTACCTGTGGCCGCCAAGCACTTGTCAGGTCGCACAAGCTAGCACGCAAATAAGGTGCGTTGCAGTTACACTTTGAATACCGTAGCTCTTGCCTATATAGGTAATATTACAAGGTGCACACGAGGCCGGCCCTGCTGGTGCTTCTCGGGGGCTTTATTCCGTACAGATCGACCCAGATCCGATCGCACGCACACAAGGCCATGGTTTGCGCCTTGTCTCTCGGCCTCGGCGGCGTGTTCCCATACGCTGGCCGCGCGATTGCGAATAGGCTAGATGCAGGATAGCCCAGGCTTCGCCTCCCTAAGTTTCTGGCCCTGACGCGCTCCACGAAGCCGCGAATGTTACGACGGCTATGCCAGTTGCCACTGCAGTGTGACTGATCTGCTGTAGGGCAGACGGCAAGAGAGCCAATTGGCTTCTATCGGAGCAACCTGGTCCAATTCTTTCCATACAAGCAGTTTGCACGAGCCATGTGACCGTTGAGACTGGACTTTGATCGCTGAACTGATTTCTCCAATGCCCTCTCCGTTGCTCCCTCCGAGCTTCGCTCATTGCGAGCAACATCATCGTCGCGTGCACAAACCGCAAGCATTACCGCATACTGACATTTACGAGGTCTTTCCCCCACCAGAGCGCAACAAGCGGACGAGCAAGTGTCAACTGCCGTCCCTGGCCAGTGCAGTGGTGAGGCGTGTCTGCAGGTCATCAGCACACCTCAGGCAGGAACAGGGACAAGGCTCGCCGAACTGGTGGGCAGCACGAGTAAGGTAAGCTGGCTCGGGATGGATTTCGCTCGACCCTGGTCCCGGCGGGCTGGGGAACTCCACTGGCTTGGCTGGACCCGCGTACCGGGTCCAGCCGGTTCTCCGTCCCGACTGCCGTGGTGGCTCCCGTGCGTGTGGCGCCCACTCGCCCGCTTCCACCCTGGCGGGCTCCACAGCGCCGTTTCCAACCCCACATCCGTCGTCTTCGACCTTCCCAGAGTGGGGAGGGTTTTGTTCTTCTTCGAATGTCCTCCGTACCCGTATCCCCATCCGAGTAACAAGCAGGTGGCATCTGGATCGTCGAGGCCCAAGCACAGCTAAGCTAGGCTTGCTAGGAACTGGTCAGGATGGCCTACGGAGCCGGAACCGAAACCCGACGAGCCAAGTGCAGCATCCGTAGGCAGGCCGTTGGGCTACCCCTCGGGCCCCGGGCCCCCAAAAGAGGGTTGAGCACCTGCTGCTTGCTTTCCCAGTACACGAGCACGTACTTAATGTAGTCGCTGCGAGTAGCCGCCGGCACCAGGCATCTTGACCTCCTCGCCTGCCGAACTATACGGACCGCGCACGGGCTGCTCGCGGGGGCTGTTGTAGCGAGTCGTGCCCGGCGACCCGGGGATCCGGAGTGCCTTGTGTGAACTCGGCTAGACTTGCGGGAGGGTGCCATCGCTTGCGCCATGACCGGCGTGCGAGGGCTAACCATCTACACCTACCCCGAGATGGGAGCACGGGTGCTCTTGACTCGCAGGCACCCCCGGCGTCACCTTGCGACATTATCGACGAGCCATGACGCGGCGGTGACAAGGGGCTGGGTTGCTGAGCTTGCTGGCCATGCACCGGTCAGATCCTGCATTGACCGGTCAGCAACCCACCGCCAGTCCAGTCTCACGACGGTCGGCGCCTGACTTATGCCTGGCCGGCACCTGCAGCGCAGCTAGCCGTCAAGATGGGTTCGCGAGACGGCTCGTCAAGCGTCATAGCCTGAGCTTATTCAATTGTCTCGTGGCAAAGTACCGTACATACGAATGGTAGCTTGTGTGCTAGAGATGAGATGTGGTGTCATTTGATATGTATATGGACATATGTGCATATGGTGCGGTGCATGAAACAAAGGAGAACCGACCACCCCCCGCCAAAATGCACAGCAGTGAAGAAGTTCTCGGTACCTTATTTGATGCCGTCGCCCCCAGCCGTGGGTCAACTCTCGGCCGCCCGGTTCTCGGCGCCTCCTATCCGCTTCACGGACTTCAAAGTCCACATCCACGCTAATTACTCCCTTACCTCACCTTATGAGCCACCTCAGGTCCTATGAGCTTCCCCATTCTCCCCTTGGCTGGGGCCCGACTCGGCTGCCTCGAAACATACAGGAGAGGACGCCACAATATCGGTCCCTTCCGCCCACTCCACAGCGGCGTGGGCACGCACGTAAGAGCTGCACGGCAAACGGACACCACGGTGGTGGGCTCCGAGCCGGTGCCATCATAGGCCCCGTTCACACCGACTCCATGTCTGCAGCAAGGTTCCTCCCATCACCACCCAGCTGGCCGGTCAGGCCTGAGCGGCCAATGACGGTCAACGTTTGCCCCCCTCGAGGAAGCCTCCTCTGCCTCTATAACATGTCCCCCGTTCTCGATGAAAATGCTCGCTCAGGCTTATACCTGTCGCGGCGCGACCCTTAAATCTGCCCGTCGAATCTCTTTTTTTTTCAAGTCACGACGTAATGTTTGACCGTCGCCTTGTGCCTCTCCAGCCCATCCCGACGCGCGAATCTGCGCTTCTTGGGCGGGTTGGGGCACCCGGGTATGTCACAACGCCACGGCTTGCGATGTTTGTTGCAATGTTGCCTGTGCTGCTCGGTTAGCAAGCGAAGGCGGACTGCGTGGCTCGGCCTGGGACAAGGACGCCAGAAAGCATCACGGAAGGTGCTCATGCTTGAATGGATCGGCGGTGCCTACATACGCGAATGATGAATTGCGGTCGAAGATGACAAGGTTGCCCTCCTTGTCTACTCCCCCCTTCTTGCATTGGTAAGACTTTGGGCACGAATAATTGCCCTTGCCCCGCTGCCTCAGCGCCTCCATGTCAATCTCCGGAAATAGTTCGTCGTCCGAGTCGTCTGACTCGTCCGACCTCTGGGCAATTTCAAGCTGGAGTTGGGCGTGACCGTCAGGCAATAGCTTACGGACCTTCTGCGTGCGGGGTTCGCCATCGCTCGACACCGACATAGATTTGTTTGATACTGACGGCAGCCTGGCGTCACAAAAGGGTGAGATGGAAGTTGTAGGTATGCCCGGCGATGAGCCAACCATGGGCGTCTGCGGCCGCCAGGCCGTCTGCACTTTGCGGGAGAATTCGAGACTCAAATCCCTTATTTTGCTATGGTTGAAGGCAAAGAGATTAGCGCGTGACTCGCAAAATGTTGAGACAATGAAAGGTGCAAAAGTGCGTGGCACGGACGTGGGAGTGACGTGGTTGCTGTGGAAGGCCAAGGGTCATACGTACTGGAGGCGCGCAATGTCCACGTCTATTCGTGCAACCTCGGACAGGTCCGACATGCCACTGTCGGCGCGGGAACGCTCGTGGGCCTTGAGCATAGCCTGCTCCAGGTGAGGCCCCTTGAGAAGGTTTTCGGTTAGGTAGGCCCACATGAGAGCGGTGCGAGAGAAGTAGTCGCCCATGTCATTGAGCAGGTCGCCCGAGCCGTGCGCCGAAGGCGGCGGCGAGTTCATGTCCAGGTCCTCCATGGCACGATCAATATGCTCGCGGACGAGCTTGTCGAGGAAGGCCGACGACAGCGCATCGGCCCCTGCCTCAAAAATGTGCGCTGCAGAAGGCATCGACATGGCGCGCAAATTTAATACTAGTATTGTATCAGTAGCTCGGATGCTAGATCCGGCCCAGACAAGGAATGTCAACAGCCGAACGCAACAGGCGCAAGACTCATGCCACCACTGGCCTCCTTCGGTCCCCAAGATGAGACGAGGCTCGGCACGGCATCGACTGCCTCGGCTGCCTGCGCAACGCGTGCACCAATGAGCAAAGCAACGGCTAACACAAGAGCGCGCCACCTGGCCTCGGTAAAACAAACACAGCCCGAGGCGCTCGCCGGTGCAGTTGCGGTGCCGTCGGACGGAGCCTTGCCTGCGCCGTCCTCGCTTGGTTGCTTGCCAGTGTGAGCTGCGAGCAAGTGAGTGGCAGCGAGGGAGTGCGACTCTGCGGGGCCGAGACGGATCCGAGTCGTTGAACGGCCTACGACTGGAGCGCGTTGGAGACTTTGGACGCCAGCGACGTTGACCGCCGCAAGCTGGGCAAGGGAAAGGAGGGGCACCAGATGATGTGGGCCGGCGCAAGAGGGAAACGTGGACGCAGGCAAACCTTGCAGAACCAAGGACGGACGCCCAACGAAGCACGGTGCTTCGTAGGGTCGGTTGGAAACAAGGGATGGGGCAGAGCGAGCCCAAGATCGGGGTGCGAGGTGCGGGCCGTTTGCCGTCGCGGTCCGCGTGCGATGAGATCCAATGCGCGGGGCGGCGCCCGGTAGAAAATCGGCGAAGTGCGAAGAACAGAAGACCGCTCTAGAGCGCAGAGAGATGATGCGAAATGTCCGTTGGGACTGTATATTATTAGCGAGCGCCCGCCTTCCAGGCGGTCGCGGCGAGAAGGATAGTCAGGAACGGAACAGGTGCTACGCCAAACGACGGCTCGAGGGCGGATGGCGGCGGGAGGGGAGGCAGATGACAGATACCGGCAGAGGTTGCAAAGGAGAAGAAACAAGAGCAGCGATGAGCTCGGTTGGTCTGATACTGGCTGCTCTGAAAGAAACGGGCAGTCCCATCTAGCCGAGCAGGCAGGCAGCAGGCAGGCAGGCTCTAAGGTGGAAGCACAGAGGCAAAGACGGGCGGCCTGGAGCTGGATGTCCTACTGCAACTCGGCGGCGAAATGCACCCGACAAGTAACGGTAGACGGACGGATGGACGGACAAGCAAAGCAAGCAAGCAAGCTATGGAAGCACCGTTGCCGCCGGGAAAGTCGCGCCTCCGGCCTGATTGTTCTGCGGCCGCTCTGTGCCTCGATGCCGCTTCTCCCAGCTTCAATGGCCTTGTGGACTCTACGTTTTATTATCAGGTCCCTCCCGCTCAAGGGCAAGACAGGCACGCACGCACGCCGAACGGGCAATTGCAAGCCCAGCTGTTGGCTGGGGCCAAGAATTGACGGTCGTGCAGGCGAGGTGACAGATCTCGCAGTCTCGCCGGCTCGCACAGCAGCCTCGCCTCGGTGGATGAGAGAGAATGAACGAGAAAAGAGTCAACAAGACTAGCACGGACCAACCACGACGCTAATGCAGCCTTGGGGAAGCGGAACATCACCAAGTCGAGCCGCGTCGAGACCGCTAGTTGTGTGTGATGGAATGGGTGTGACAAGGGGTGGACCCACGGATGTCGTACTGCTAAGAATTTAAGAACGGCATGGAGCAGCGGCCGCGGAAGCCGGGCCCAAGTCCCGCCTTGCCTCCTTGTGTCAGAGGTTGAGGGACTCCAGATCGAGGCCGTGAAAGCTTGGATTGGCTGATCTGGTGCTTTGACATCACTAGAAGCGGAGTTGGGTCCATGGTCATGTACCGAATGCCTCTGGCTCAGCTGCCCGGCTGCCCTGCCGGATTGCTTTTCCGCGTCAAGCCCGTCAGGATGCCCTGATATTGGCGTTAGCGATACCCAGGCTCGGACCAGGGCCAGATGTGATCGATGCTGGGAGCCGTTCAAGGGCTGTGCGCATCGCCAGGCTCTCAAACGGCGCGGCGGCCACTGCCGTTCGTTTCATGACCCCGATATCCGCCCGTCCCAGTTCTACGAGTATGCCAGGCACGTCGAACGGCGGAACCGCACATGGGTGCATTCAGGAATGAAGGGTGTACGGAGTATTGGCGGCGCCAATAAGCCTTTATTGCCCCCCTCTCGTAACGTGGTGCAAGCAAACAATGATTTTGCCAGAAACGGATACGTGGGTACTCACCGAGCCGGCAGTTTGCTGTGCTTTCGCGCCACCAGCCTTAGACTCGTACATGCAGACGGGACGGCTATGCTTGAGGCACGGAACCGTCCGGCCGTCTGCACGCACTCGGTGCGACAAGGTTGATGCTGGGCTGGGTATGGGTATGTAGGACACAGGTGAAAGAAGAAAGAAAACCTCTGGCCCGAATGATGGGCCTCCCGGTGTCGCCTGGCGGCTGGGCCATTACATACTTAAGGAATGGACGTGAGGTGGCCATGGACGGCTGGCCAGGGGTGAAGGCGAAGACGTCAGCAACGCCTGAGTGCCCGGGAGCGGAGCAGAGCTTTTCAGACGGGCCTGGAGTTATTTTGATTCCTTTGCGTTTGCTTCGAGGATTGAATGACCCCGGCATTGTGCTTTCAATTACCGTACAAGTATGTATGTGGTGCTCGCCCCAGATCCCGCGTTTCTGAGGACTCACGCCGACGACGACAGACCAGCGAGTGCGAGTATACGACCAGACGACAAGCAGGTCTTTGCGCAACCCCAAGATTCGAGTTGCTTGATCTCAGCTCTACCCGAACCCCCGAGCGCATGCTCTTTGCGCTCGAGCTTCGCGTCTTGTCTTCTCCCGGCCCCCCCACGTCTTGCTCGCCTCTGCCGCGTTCTCCCTCGCCCCAAGCTCCGTTTAGCAGCCCAGATCTGATCTGGACCCTTTGTTACCTCTCTTCTCTCGCTATCTACGCATCCTCTCTCTCATCTCCCTCTCCCTCACCGCGCCTGGCGTCGCCTCCCCCCCCTTGCAGGCCCCAGCAAACGCCATCTGGCCGCGCCCCTCTCTTCAGTCGCCTCCACCCTCCCCTTCCATCCCCTCCCCCTTTCGATCCTTCCTCGCCCACTGCCGCTGGGCAATCGCCTTCCAGCGCACCGAGCTGCTGGGAATCGCATAGCATTGGATCGCATCATATCGCCTGCGGCCCAGCCGATCCAGCCCACTCCACACTGTTGCACAAGCTTGGCTCTGCTCCGGGGTGCAGCCGGCCAAGAATCGTCTCCGCCGCATGGCAGATAGACGCTGGTCCCTGCTCTACCTCCCGCTGCCGACACGCCTTGAAGCTCCCCCAGACCTGACGTGGTTGCTGGCGCGTGCGCACTCGCCGCGGCTTGGCCTGGCGCGGTGAGCGATCCGCATACCTTGCCTGACTCGGGTCGTACACAGGTGCCGACCATTACCCTGCAGCGAGCATCGCCCTCCCGGCAGCGCTGTCTTCCGGGAGCCCTCGCTGTTGGCTCTGCCGAGATCCATCTGCAGCAACCCCAGCCCACCTGTGGGCTCATTGGGCTGCAGCCTCCCCCAGCCACAGAGGCACGGCACCTTCGCGCAGCACTGCTGGTCGGCCATCGGAGTTGGTCTCCGACTGTCGTGGCAGCTTCAGCGAGCAGCGCACATGGGCGACTCCCTGGCCAGCGACGACGATCACCGCCCCGCAAAGCGCATCAAGCTCGAGACGCGCCCGCACAGTCTTCAGGTCCCGCCAGCGGCCAGCGAGCCCCAGCGCCAGCCCCAGGCGCGGCTGCTGCCGCTGCCGCTGCCGCTGTCGTCGCGGGGGTCCGATCCACTCCACCTTGGCGGGCAGCAGCACGGGCACCAGGCACAAGCGCAGCCCTTGCCGCGCCCGCCTCCATCTCCACCGCCACTGCTGGGGCATTATCAAGATCACCACCTTCACCATCTCCACCACCGGCCGGACCAACACCTGTGCCAGCTCGAGGGACCTCCGTCTCTGCACCATCAGATTCACAACGCCCAGCACGGGCACGCTGGCGCGCCGCCCGCGAGCGTAGCGATGGCGGCCTTACCACCGTTGGACGACGCGAGCGCGTGCTGGCCCAACGCCGGCTCCGACGTTTTCGATGGCTCGTGGAAGTGGCCCTCGTCGTCGCCGATGCCTCCGCAGCCGTACATGGTCGCCTGTTCTCAGCCGTCAGCCAGCCGCCAGCTCAATGCGCTCGATGTCTTCCCCAAGTCGGCAGCCTCGCAGCCTGCGCCGCCGTCTCTCTCCTCAGGTAAGAGAATCCACAATTAGCCGTCTAGTGGTCCTCGATCTTACCTTACCTTCCATTCGACTTGGGCTGCACATCCGATTCTGTCTTCCCCTGCCCGCCCAGTCTGACATATCATCTGTCTTCTCCCTGATGCGCACACTCCACGCACTCCTTCCATGCCCTGACGAGCGCAATCCTTCCGCAAATACCCTCTCCTCTCCCGTCGGCGGGACTCCAGAGTCTCCCCCCGCAGGCTGACTCGCGTTATTCCTTTACTTGAAGTGGTGCCAGACCCTCGTGCCGCTTCCTACAAGACTGTCTGTCTGCATTTGCCCGTCCCCACACCGGTCAGCAGTCACCGCGCGCATTCATTTCTCAATCCCGTCTCCCCCCCCCCTCTTCGGGCCTCCCCCCAACAGCTCAAGTTAACCCCAGCACCTCGGTCCTTACTCCCTGCCGTGTCCTGTGGGAACTAGTCGAATCTGCTTGCCGTGGTAGTACAGGCAAAAACCCGCCCCGCTCTTGAGCCTTGTGTTGCCTTTTCTTATGCCCTGCCCGACGTTTCAGTCTTGCTGAAGAAGATACATGCGTAGCACAAGATATCTATCTGTGCACGCGGACGGAACGGATATCATGTCATGGTCCACTGTCACATTCACGGGCTGACCCTTGCCTCAGGGCTTGCAGCGGCTGAGCTCAACTATTCCCCCACGAGCCCGACTCGCGGCCCCATCTCGCGCCCTCCATCGCATGCTCATAAGCGGGCCCGCTTCCATCTTCCTGCGACAGGCGATGCTGTGGCAACTGGCTCCCAACCCGGAGACCAAAATCCTCGGAAACCGACGAGCAAGGCGATTCTTGTCAGCCCCTTCCGGGACTGCGTGGGCAACTTCGGCGGCATCCACCACCGTCGCTTCCACCGCCCGCTCGACGGCAAAGTCAATGGGTATATCAAGTTTAACTGGCGCCGTCCATCTTCTACCGGCCCACCCTCTTTCGTTTCGAGCCCTCCTGTTGTAGCAGAGAAGGCATCAACGTCCACAGAGGTAGACGTGCTGGCAGGGTCTCTAATCCCGATCGGCCCCTCTCCGCCGTCAGGGTCAGCAATCGTTTTCCCGCCCTTGCCGCAGGGCGTTGTGTTTCCGGATCAGGACGGCGCTGTGATATCGGCTGCGGAATTCGACAGCTTTCTCAACAACAATTGCTCCGAAGCGTTTGATTTTGGCCCAGCTACGGTCAGTCCAGCTACATCCTCAGTGTTCGATATTAATTCCGCAGGACTCAGTCCTACGACAACCGACACGGAAGCTTCAGCTGAAGTGGCTCGAGTTGGGGCGCCGAGGATGGTCCCCCCACAAATGGGCTATGATGCCAAGATGGATAACACAGATAGGAGATTTTGGAGCTTCTGTAAGTCAAGACATGCGTCTCAAGGTGGCTCTGTTTCAACTTTGTCGTCAGCGGGCTCCTCGTCCGCGGCGGCCCAATTCATTACCAAGCCTCATGTCTTCGGGCATTCAGGCGCCTCTAGCAAGCAACGAGCCTAACTTAAAACGAACAGACATCTTCAACTGGTGCCCTGGCAGGAGCGTCCTCCTGGAGACCAATCTATGGTTAAAGGACTTTGCTCAGATGCACAAGAGTGACGGAGTCCGGGCTGCGATTCAAAGCCTGGCCGGAATATACATCTACGACTATCAACCCATAGATTCCATTCGCAAGAGGGTCAACGATAGATTTTACGACGCCGAGTCACGGATGAGTCGGCTGCTGAATGATCCAGCGACCAGCCGCGACGAATCCCAGGCTAATGAACTGATAACAATCGCAGCCCTCTTATCTATGCAAGATGTAAGTGGTCCGCGCCGCTGTCGGTCGTGGATAAACTCAACACGGGCCGTAGCCCTTGATAGAGCTAATACATCCATTGTCCCCAGATTGTACTCACGGAGCGCCGCCTGAAGAAACCCCATGAGCCCCGTTGGCTTCAAGGGTTCAAACAAGGAGAGATGTTCCTTCAACTCACTGACCGTGGTTCGCGATTTTGGAAACGCTCAAATGCCCAGCTATCATCCTTACGCATCTCTCAGTCAATAATTGTCGGCCGTGCTGTGATCTTGGCGCAACCAATGATGAGACTTCCCGCTCCAGATTCCTTCGACCCGGAACACGAGGCTTCCCGGTTTGGCTGGCTGCTGTATGGGACGCAGCAGGACATGTATCAGATTCATGGCGGCTGCGGATTTTCTAAGAAACTGCTTCATATGATGAGTCAAATCACTTACTGCGCAGCGCGAATGCAGCAAGACCCCGAAAACATCGTCGTCCCCATGACGACGCAGTACCTGCTGCAGGAGCTGGACCAGATGAGGCAGTGGAGTAGCGAGTCTAAAGACTGGGAAGCCGCAAAAAACGGGCCACCCGTGATCGAATGGGTGCGGTCGGTTCCAGACGGTTTTATTATCGGATCCTCTGCTGACATGACGGACGTGACGGCGGAGTCTTGGAGGCTAACGGCGATTATTTATCTTCAATGCCGTGTTTTGAGGTGGGTGACGCCTCGAGTATTGTCTCGGCGATATATGGACTTACAGACGCTGAAATAGGCTTCCCCGAAATCATCCTGACGTTCTTACGAGCTTGAACGATTTGGCGAGATGCATCCATATCATGCCAACATCGGGATACCAATTCACAGCCCAGGCACCGCTCTTCCCCGTATTCCTTTTGGGCATGTTGGCCACAAATCCGGACCACAGGAAAGTGTCGCAAAGCTGGTTTGACGAGGTTGTTTCAGCGCCAGTCAGAAGTGTGAGTTTATGCATGACAGTTGTTTACGGGCAATGCTCCTTATTAATGCTAATAATGCCACTCAGAGTGTCCCACCGCTCTATGACGCGCTACAACGCATTTGGCAGTGGATTGACGCAGAAATCAAACTGTCTTTTTCCACCGCTCTTGACCAAGAGCCCATTGGCTTTCGATATCCTTGGTGGGAACATCTTGTTCAGCAAGTCAACGATAAGGAAAGCGAGGTGCTATGCTTGACGTGAGGAGAAAACAAATCTATCCACTGGCAACTCACAGAGGCTCCGACCCCTCGTTCGCAGATCAGACGCCCAGATATCGCTTCTTCGAATCAAGGCAAGATGAGAACGATCAGATCCCGCTTTAGGAGAGACCTGATACACCACTGTCGGCATCTTCTTTCGGGTCCCTGGGCTCCTTAAGCTTCACAAGGTACTGCGCTGCATCCATAGTCAGCTGGGTGCCATTATTCCTGGGTATTGAGTGAACTTACTGAATTCCGATCCCTCTGGCTTCCAACTATGGATGATTTTCAGTCCTGCTTTGGAACACATGGCCCGAACGTTCTCCACGCCATGCTTGTGCGCATCAAACCAGTCGAGCTCTCGACCGTTGGGAATGCAAACTCCCAACGAGTCAACCTTGATATCACGCTTGGCTCGGAAGAAGAACCGATGGCGTGTGGTCGGATCATCTTCGAGCTGCGATTCGAAAGACAAGTCATCTTCGCGGAAGATCGTCTCCCCCAGGAGCTCGTTCAGCTGGTTAAAGCCGTTCACGAAGAACTGCCGGTACAAGTCATCCTCGGCGTGGTAGGATGCCCATATCTTTTCTTTGTGCTCAGGGAGACAATGACCGTCCATTCCAATGAGCATAAGGTCGTCTGCTCGCATGATGTTCGCCCAAGACTTGAGATTCTCCAGTCCTTTGAGGAACGCATCATTGCATAGCACCGAACCGAACGAAAAGAACAGGCGCTGCCCTTCGATTTCTTGGACCACCCTCTGGCAGTCCTGAAACGTTCCCCACAGACCAACGCACTTGACATACGGGTTAGAAGATGGGTGCGTCTTTACCAATTCGTCACAATTTTTATCCAACGATCTCTTGGAAATGTCTAGAGCGTAATAGTGTGCTGGCTTTTTACCTCTCTCAAAGAGACGCAGCACACGATCAGACTTGCGCGTATCGCTTACATTGACCAACACGCAGATGTCAGCATAGGCTCAGTCTACCAGGAAGCAGCACCGAAACGGAACGCAGGATCACACTTACCCGGCTCCCAAGTCGATGATGGACACTCCTGGCTTGACAAGATCCACGACTTTCTGGCCGTGGGTGTCAAGCAGGCCCATTTCATCACGGAACTGATAATATCCCTTCCCCAAGATGATTTTCCCATTCCAAATGGCCGAACCGGAGTCGTCATACAGCACTTCGTCGGGGAGAGTTGACACCTGGTCACCATGGGCGATGGCCTCGATGGCCTGGATCGCGTCATTGCGAACTCGATCCCACATGACACCCCCGCCGATGTCGATGACTTGACCATGAATTGATTTCGAAAGGCAATCCATCTTGTGTCACGAGGTCGGCGTGCAAGATGCTTGGGATGGGCTGGATATTGAATGGTGAAGCAAGTCGGCTCGAGGATGTTGGTCGTATTGGAGAGTGTGAATTCCAGTTGCGTGTTCTGGTTCATTTGCTGGCTCGAAATCCACGGGCCGAACGAACACTTTATACTTGAAGGGAAAGCTTCGTTTGAGAACGTTGTTGATCACCGCCGCCAGGGATCGCAAGGACCAATGCTGGACAAGAAAGGCCGATGCGAATGAACGGAATCGCTTCTGAAGGCGTTCTGCGAACCAATTCCGAACAAAGAACAATGCCACCGGATGAAGCCTGCGAATTGATGCTGAACGGACACGACACAACTGAGATGGCGCTTTGCGAAAGGATCCTGTGAATCGGTTTCGAACAAAGCAGACCGACCAGGAGGGGCAACAAATTGCGACAGCAATCTAGAGTCACGAGTGGAGGGGAGCAAGAGTCAGAAGTGTCGAGAATTCCACCTGTCTTGCACGTCTCTGCCGTGTGCACGTCGGCTAACCCCGCTGGATTCGGAGGATCAGCTATTTGGAGTCTTTGGTCGAGAGTTCTAGTTTGATGTCTCTTGTACCAAACCTTGATGTGCCAATAAGCGCAGTGCGTTGGCAAGAGCAGGGCCATGGAAAGTGAGTCAAATGGACTGGCCAGCATGAGGTGTTGGCAGCTCGGGATTGAATGGACCTCGTGCTCGCCCAGCATCAAATTACTCCAAACTCAGCAGTCAGCAGCCGGCTACCCTGTTCGTCCCAATATGCGGCGGACTTTGATCACAACCGGGGCCTGGCCGGAAGAGGTTCACCCTACATTAGGCCGCTGCATGGAGCGTGGCATTCCTCCACCTCGCAACCCCTGCTCTGCAATGGGTAGCCACCGCCAGTGGGGAACGTGGAGGAGGAGTGTACCAGGAGCTTGCGGGTGGGGTGTGCGAGGGGAGGACCTCTCTACATAACCAGAGACGGCCAGCTTGGCTATGTAGCCCTCAGTACATCATGCAGTTGCTGCCACAAGAAGACAGCTTTGGCTTGATTCATTCGAGCACAATGAACGAAGCGGGACGCCTTTACTCGTAAGATGACCAAGCCCACTTGCCAGATTGAGAGCCATCCGACTAGCCCCACGTGCGAGAACGGACCTGGCACGCGGTCGTCAGAAAGCCATTTATTATGGCTTGGATGGCGGCACGGTTGGAGCCGGCCGTAATGGGAAGCACCCTTGGCTTGTCCGCGCGCATGGAGTAGCATGCACAACCATGGCAACCCTTCTGACGAGGATGAGGGAGAAAAAGACCACAGCTGCAGGTCATGATTGCGGAACGACAAGCGTGCATTGAAAATTTACCTAGAAGTTGCGTGAGTTTGATGAAAGATTGATCGATCTTCGTAGCTGCCTGCATCGCCATTGCCTGTGCCGCTTCTGCTCTGGCAGAGCCGGACTTGTCTTTTTCAAATAACAACAGTCGCCCAACGACGGTGACTTGATGCCCACTATTGTACTCTCGTACATCCAACAATTTGCGTTGCTTGACGGGTTGCTGCGTGTGGTTTGTGCGACGGGGGGGTTCCATCGAGCGGGCTCGCTTGCCCAGGGGGTGACGGGGGCGGGGTGGAGGGGTGGGAGAAGAGACCAACAACATGCGCACTCTGGATCGCTACGAGCAGACGAAATTTCCGAATGGCTCGGCTTGAGGTAGTGTATTTACGAGAAGACCGTGGAGGATGGACTGGGTTTGGAAGACTGGACGATGAAAGGGGTGGGGGCAATACACGCTGGTGCTCCGTGGATGCAGATGCAGATGCAGATGCAAGCCAGCTGAGCGCACAGCTCAGGTGGGTGGTGCCGCATCCGCCGTCTACGAGGAATACCCCAAGCACGCAAGGATGCAGGGAAATGCTTGGCCAATACTCGTACGGAAGTAGAAGCGAATCTAGCGACCACTACGGGGTAACGGGACAGCATCCCTTTCGCTCTTTATAACGCAAGGGAAGCAGCAGAAGCTCGGAATTCAAAAGACTTGTGCAATATTAACAAGCATGTGTATTTATGTGTCTTAAATCGAGAAACGACGCTATAAGTCAGAGCAGATCATCGGCGGTTATTTTGGCGCAGAGTCGCCGTATGGGGCTCTGTCTTTTCCTTCTCGTCTGCGGATAACCAGTGGCTTCAAGCAGTGGAAAGGGTACTTCTTCTGCGAAGCAATGATGCTCGGGTGGCTGGTTGGCTCCCTATGGATGGAATGGCGAGGACAAAAGCATTGGGCGTGCGAGTAGAAGCGTGAGTGTTGGATGAGATGTTACACGTTATCTGTTGGCGCCGCAAGCGAGCTGATGCGATGCCTTCCGGCGGGCCTCCCGATGCTCGAATAGGAGACGTCACAAAAGCGCTGGGTTGACAAGACCGCGGGCGCAAGGGCACCAGGTGGCCCTTATCCTATCATTACCATTTCCGCGCCAAGTTCGAAGTACAGGAAGTGTTCACCAGCGCTCCAGAGATTGTTCCGTCGCTGGAGGGGACATGAGAGAGTATCCCTACCTACCTACATATGTAAGTGGCTTTGCCTGCACTTATTGCTGCCGTCAACGAGAGCAATTGGGAGACGACGACACATGTGACGACTTTCTTGCACTGCTCGTGCTGCGGATAAGCAAGCGAAGGATGATTTCGGGCTGGTGCGGCCGCAATTGCTCATTGTGACTGCTACCTCCCGGAGGCTCGCCGGGGCCGGGAGAGGCAGAGCATCGGACATCGCACAAAAAAGACGAGACATGGGCAAGGATATGGCCATGGCAAGGGCATGGTTATGGATGGCGGCGGCGGCGGGGACGATGCGGGCCTGCGCGCCGGGGTTCGGATTTGGTGTGGATGATCGAGATGCGCGTCCATGATTACGCGTGCCCTGCTGCTCTGTACGGTCGCACGGCGCTGCCACAGCTCGGCGCAGCCCTTTGCTGCTAGAAGCTGCGTGCTGAGTGAGGAACGATCACCTTGTTGAGTGGAATCCTCTTCCTCGGGCTCGCATGATGAAGGCCATCTCGTGCTAGCATCTCGAACCCATGTCCTACTGCACGGCTTGACATGGAGCGCCACCACAAACTCCATCTTTTATCCTCCATACGCCTTCCTGTTTCCCAGTTCTCTGGGGACTCTCCTTTCGAATTGATGATGCGCTTCTGCGGCCGTGCTTCGATTGTGCAGGCTCCTCTCATGCATGAGCGCCATCGGCGAGAGGGGGGGCGTGAGCCAAGATCTGGCAGTGCGCGAGCAGCTACAGAATTTCCACTCCCCTCCTTTCCCTTTTTTCTTCGCGAGCGTGGACTGCCACTAGCGATGCCTGGATGATGGAGCCTTGGGTATGTGTAACCCTGACCCAGGTAGTCTGTGTTTGACTATTGCTTTCCTGCCTGCCGGGCACACCCTTCAAAACACCATTAGCATGTAACTCATCGAGTACGGAGGGCGGATTCCTGCTTGGCATACGTTAGATTAAGTGCTTCGTGTGAAGCTGAACCTCTGCCCCGCGCAACAGCTTGTCTCGGAGCAGGCGGGCATAGTGGGAGAAAAATAGAAAGGAGGTCGACGGACAAGCGTGGCTTGCATGTTCTCGACGTTTCCGTGCCACGCCCGTGACTGCTCACACCGCGCCTCCCATCCTTTCTTGTCAGATCTGGGGCTGGAGTGATGCGCCCATCTTGCATGAGAAGGGGTGGCCGCGTCGATCCAGGCCAGCTTCAAGATGCGGGTAGCTTACCCTACCCTACCTCACTCTCTGTCTACCAGGTTTGCTGGCCTTGATGCTATGTTTCTCTGCCCAGGGGCCAGCCTTTGGTGGCTCTCCCAACAGGGCCACGCGAGCAGGCGAGACGAACCACGGAAGACGCGCGAGAGCCGCATCCACTGATGAGGCCAGCTTCTGACCCCCCTGTCTCTCCTTGTTGCATGTTTGCCTGGTCGCCTCGCGACAGTTGCACAACGGGCCGAGAGTGTTGGATGCCTCTTGCGCATGCAAGACAACTCCAGGCCTTCATTGGAGTCGCTGCCTACGGAGTACTCCGTGCATCTTCATTTGCTCGGCTTTCGGCGAGTCTCCGGAGTTTGGAGTTTGGAGTTTGGAGGGAAGACCCTCGCCAGCTCCGTTGAACTTGGATCACCACGGGAGCTTGTCCTGGAGCGGTCCGCGGCTCCGCGCAACATCGCTCCACCTTTCCATTGCAACGAACAGGAGCTTTATCCAGCGCCTGAATTGAGCGGTCCGCCCGCTGGTCGCGCCGGGCCGCTGCATCAATCTCACCGCAGAGCCCCCACTGAGGGTGGACTGCGCGGCTCACCCGCGATCTGCGAGGCTTCTTGGCGCAGCCAGCAATCGCATGCGACATGGCTCTGACAAGAACCAGCTAAGTCGTTGAATGGAGCACGGACAAGTCTGCATGCAACTCTTCACGACGGCCTTTCTTTACGAGTACGAGAATCCCCAAGATGATGAATCAGGGGTCCCGCAACTAGATGCGGCTCGGCCCCGCCCCTGACGTGCAAGACCACATGAGCATAACTTCGCAGAGATTCCCCACAAACGGGCATTTTGCGTGGACGCAAAGGGCAATCAGCAAGGCACGACGCAACCTCTCGGATCTGTCGAGCGGCGTCGTTGGTAGATCAGTGACGTTGAGGAAACAAAGCTAACAAAGAACGTCGCCCATGCTGCCACCCCTGAAGCAGCACCTGGTCTGGTCTGGTCATTTAGCACGAGATGCAAACGCAACCCAACTGATGCACAGCTTGATCGACCGCAGGTGGTCCTTGGGCTTTCAGGGTCCAAGGGCGCCGGCGCAAGGACAGGGCCGCGACGGGGCGGAGAATTCGGCGATTAAGCTGCGCCGGGCTCATCCCCCGTTGGGGACAGGTGGGTGTCAGATCTCAGCTTGGTAGGTTTGTTGGACGCCCCGGACCACACGAGGCTTGCTGAAGAGTCTGTGCGTGTGTGGGGAAGGGGACCGGGGGGCTGTTGGTTGAACTCCAAAGCTTCCAGCTTACCTGCACTAAGCATTTAACCGAGATGATCACTTGATGTATCGATGACGGCAACGACAACGATATCTGTAGGGGTTGGGAAACATGACTGGTGGGCCGAGCTGGCTGCCTGCGGCGGGCAGTATGGTGCGCTCAGCGCTGCATCTCCGCCCCGAGACTTAGTCGCGAGTCGACGAATGGGATCTGCGGAGAACACAATCGACAATGCCTTGACGAAGAGCGAGCGTCGACCGCGTGGCCCGGGCATTGATCCTGTAAGTTAAGTGATTAGATATCACGGCTGCAACGTTGCCGGTTCGGTGCCGGAGACTGATGCCGCCCTGCTCTGCTGGCGGACCGAAAAAGCCGCGGCGCCTTGCAGCAGGGTCTGTCTTTGGCCCGCGTACGAGTAAGCCTCTCAGCTCTGCCAAGCTTTCGAAAAGCTGTGCTAGAGCCATGTTGCCCATGTCCGTGAAGATCCGAATCCTCACATGTCTCTCGCCCCTCATCTCTGCCCAATTCTGGCACGCCGGGCCCGCCGTGCTTCGCTCACCTGAGCAGCTTCATGTTCCTCGCCACAGAGCAAAAACAGACGACATCGCCTACGTCGTCGTCATGTGCGTCACTAGCTGGTGGAGATGGCAATGGGGCGCCCGCAGCTAATCCTGCCCAAGGATCTCAGAAGTGACAGGTCACGGCTCAACGGCGCGCTCACCCATCCTCTGCAGTCATAGCTGACCCGCAAGTGTGCGAGCTTGCAGATTTTCAGCCTACATGCAATCTATATTCCAATTGCGTCTTGGCTGCAGCCTCTGCCTTTGAGCGTTGGTCAGCATCCCCTCGTGTTGATAACAAGATTGCACGGGGTCCAACGACGCTGCAGCTTCGGAGAGAAATGGATTTTGAAGATTCCGGCCTATGGCTTGTGCTTGGTTTGGAGCCTCTGGCTGTTTTGTATTTTTGCTGTAGCTGCGTGGACGTGGAAGAGATGTATTCAACTGTCGTATAAGTGGGTGTTGTGTGCGTGTGGCCGCAAGTGTGCTACCCTAACTCTGGCTCACAGACGTCAGCAGTGCGGGCAGCGATCAAGCCAGCTTGGCGCAATGATATAGACGAAAACAAGAAGACAAAACAGATAATGGCTTTGGGAATCAATTACATCTTCATCCGCTCCTCGGACTGCGCAGCAGGCTCGCTCTCCACGCTCATGACGCTTTCTCCCGGCCATTTACGTTGCTGCAGGGACGAACATCTGTATGCCGGACGAGCGTACCCGCCTCGTCAATGGAGGGCAAGCCGCATATAGAAGAAAGTCTATTTACTGCTGAAGAATTACAAAATTTGTGTACATGACAAATGCGGAGTCTTCCTTGAAGGCTTCGGTGCATATTCAGCCGAAAAGTGCCGTGGCTTCTCACCGTTCGGCTCGGGGGAGTCACAGCGTTCGGCGCCGACAGACCGAAGGCATGTGAGATATGAAACATGGAGCATCAACGTAGGCAGATATGCATGACCTCTCGTATCAGTGAAAGCGGCTTGCGCTATCGGCTTACTGGCAGGGCCAAGAGCTGTCTGTTCAGGTGAAGACGGCGGATATGGGGCCGGCGTGAATGCAGAACGGGATGCACTTTTCAACGGTGTGCAGGTAACAGGACTTAGGAATGGCCAGTCGTCAAGATAATGATGCGGCCTGGACTCAGCGAGAGTTTTGATCCCAAGGTGCACAACGGGTCGGCTCGGTTGCCTCCGCGGCATGACCGACGTATATTCCGGGGGAATATGAGTCGAGGCCACTCTATATCCATCACGAGTATGGCCAAGCTTCCGCTATTTCTGGGGCCTCCCCAGGCTTGCACCTGGCTGAGCATGTTGTCGCCGTCCTTCACAGATATTGCATCAGCCGACACAGGTTGTGCGCGCACCGGCAGGCTGGAAGCGAGTAAGCCTCTGCGTCGAGAGCCGGCATGGCTTCGTGCACAACTTCCACCCCTGGTAGCTCTCTCTATCAGACTGAGCATCTTCTCGGGACGATGGAGAGGAAGCGGCAGGCTGCGTTGCCTCACAGGGAAGGCAAAGCGGTATCCGCGATGCATGGGCTGCAGTTGACAGCCACACCACCCAAAGATCAATCCAACCATGCCGCCAACTGCCGGGAATGCTGTCTGATCGTCGTGAGCCGTGTGCCGGAGGCTTTCCGACGGTGGAGGGGCGGCACAGAACCATTGTCAGGACTCTGGTTCGTGAGGACGGGAAAAAGGCCCGCGCTTGGAATGGGATGGTGGCATTGCAGCGTCCGTTGTATTCCTCGATGTGTGGCGGCGCACAAGGGTTGGGCCATCGGACCTTGGATGGAATCTGTTCCCAGGCCACCACAACAGCCGAGTCCTGACACCGAGCAGGCTCTGCGTCGAGCAGTGCAACCATCCACAGCCGCATGCAAGCTTCTTGAGCATGTGACGGTGTGGCCGCGATGCATGTTCTGCGTCATATATGGTCTGTATTCTATTTCGTATCTGTCTAAGATTCTTCTCATGACTCCTCTAGATTCTTCGCATCAGCTATATCACTCCACATCGAAGTGTTCCTGACAAAGACTGGACGTGGTACCGTCTAATCGTCGTGACGTCAATTTAGACGCCCACCCGTCCCCTCAAGATTCCCAGAAACCCGGGAAAAGGTACTCGACCCTCTTCATCGCCTCAGGGTCTCTACCCTCCGGCTTCGTCATGAATTTAATGGCGCCTTGGCTGGCACCCTCGAAGTGCTTAGCCATGACCAGCTCGCTGTGCTCGTCCTGAGAGAGCTGGTCCAGGACAGCGCCGACCAGCCGCTTGGCATTCGCGCTGTTGGCCTGCATGTACTTGATCACCATCTCAACGTTCACGTCTTCGTACGAATGCCAGCAGTCGTAGTCAGTCGCCATGGCGATGACCTGATACGCCATCTCGGCTTCCCGCGCCAGCTTGGCCTCGGGGAGCGTCGACATGTTGATGACGGAACCGCCCCACGACCGGTACATGTGGGACTCTGCGCGAGTCGAGAATTGGGGCCCCTCTGAGACGACGTTAGCCTGACAATATGCAAACTTCATGATTTCGCTTCCAGCTCACCCATGCAGATGATGGTTCCCTTCTCGTGAAGCACGACGCCTTCTCCCTCCATGTGCTCCGCGCACTTCTTGACGACTCCAGCCAGCCCAGCATCAAAGGGGTCCGCGAATCCAACATGGCCAACAACGCCGCCCTCGAAGAAGGTGAACGGGCGGACGCCCTTGGTGCGGTCGATCGCCTGGTCTGGGATGACAAAGTCCATGGGCTTAATCTCCTCTTGCAGGGAGCCCACGGCAGAGAAGGCGATGATGCATCGTACGCCAATGTGGCGCAGGGCGGCGATGTTGGCTCGGTTGGGGACTTCGTGAGGGGCGAATTGATGGTGCAGGCCGTGTCGAGCGAGGAAGGCAATGTTGACATTGTTGTGACGGAGGACATGGATCGGAGAGGCAGGAGGACCCCAAGGCGTGACCGGGTTCAGGACAGCGACTGGAGTGAATCCCTCGAGCTGAGCAAGGCCCGTGCCGCCAATGACGGCGATGTGGATGTGCCCTGACGATCGATTAGCACCGGCGACAAGAAGCGTCGCGCCGGGGAGAGGAACGCACCGTCGAAGGTGGTGGGAAGGCCAGCCATTGCGACGATTTGCGCAGATGCGGGAAGATGTAGGTAGGTAAGGAGTCGTTTGCTCCAACGAAATGAACGACGTGCTGGGTTGAATGACAGACGGAGCAGGAAATGTCGGCGATGTCGCGATCGTAAATTTACTAAGCCGCTGACGGAGTTTTAACCCCGCGATGAGGGGCTGGCGGGCTGATTAGCTGATAAGACGCTTCTACGCAATCGGCGAGGAGTCCTCCAGTGCTTGGCTCTCTTTCTATATATTTTATTGTAGGACTCACTGCGCCCAGATGAGTGAGCCTCGAATTGCTATTGGCACTTTTGGAAGCTGGCCCGGCTACTGAGGTAATTCGAATGCTGAACATCGTCAATCTGGGTGATTGAGGGATTCTGCCCTGCGCTGTTGCGCACAATTTCACGGCCAGCATCTCTCGGCGGACAAGACTTGTCTGATTTCGAGAGCTTAGAATTAGGCTCTGGATGGCACGAGGGACGAAGCCTGATACCGTTCCAACATCATCGTCCCGCAAGAGGTGTGGAGGCCAACCGCGCCCAGCAGGGGTGCTTTTGCAAGCCTCCTGTCGATCCAGCCTCAGTGCGCATCGGCGTCGACTATGCACCCAATGTTAGTTATATCCAGAATTAGGAGAGAAATCAAGGTTTAAAGAACCGCGGAGCGGTCACCTCAGCGACAGCACAGCTCAACAACTCTGTTGGCAGCCCGTCTCTTCATCCGCCTGGCTGCTTACAAAATCTCAAAAATTGTGGGGCCTCCCGAAATTTCAGGTACACAACCACCACACTCATGGGCCCGAGTATACCGACTCACCTTTCTTTCACCTTGCCTGCGCCAACAGGCTCTCCACGTCGCCGTCATGACGGAAATACATCCTTCCAGGGAGGCCATGACGCGCCTGGCCGAGTTCGCGGCGCCGGCCTCGGAAGTCAGCAATGACGGCCAAGGCGAAACCATCGAGGAGCGCTGCTTCTCGGCCGCCCTCATCTGCCTCGAGGGCCACTACACCCATTCTCCCCCCATGGGCCCTCTGACGGCGGCCCGAGTGAGCTCCATGATCTCAAAGACGCTGGAGAAGACGCACACCCTGAGGGCAGCGAGGTACGTCCCAGACAACACCGGCAAATACAGGCGCTGCTAACCGGCGGTTACAGAGAGGCGCTCTCGCGCAATGTGGCGATCTGGATTTGGCTGACGAGGATCTTCGCCGCTGCCATTCCGAGCCTCACCACCAGATCTGTGGGCCCTCTGTCGAGCCTCAACGACCCCGAGAAGGGCGTCAGCCCTCAAGAGAGCACGGCTCTCATCGTCATGAACCACGCCTCCATCAAGGAAGACCTCGGAACTCTCATCAAGCTCATGCATATTGCCAGGAACCTGCTGGTCAACGCTGAGCCAGAAGTTCCCCAGGACATTTGTGCGGCTGTGCACTTTGATCAGATGGTCTACCAAACCATCATCCTCTGTGTCAATGTCACCAGCAAGGGATACGACGGGGAGATCCTCGACGAGGCTCAGAGACTGAAGCTCGCCGACATAACGGAGCTGTGTAGGGCCCCCTCCCCTTTTGACATTGTCGTGTACGCCTCGCTGACGTTCCTTCAGTCAAGAAACTTCTCGTGACATCGATGCAGCAGGCTCATAACTGGACAGCCAAACATGACCGAAACAAGATGTCTTTTTGGTACGACGTGCTCTTCGACGACGATGATGGCGCCTTCTCCGGACCAGAGGAAGGCATGGGCGATGGCTCGGGATTTCGGCCGGAAGTCGCCAAACAACAGATTCAACACTGGCAAGATCGCAATTCCAAAATGTGTGACGCCGCGCGCAAACTACTCAGGGACTACGCCCAGAACCACGCCGATAAACCTCCCGGTAATTTAGCTCCCATCAGACCACTGGCTTGGAACTGGCTCCCGGATGGCTCCGCTACTATGCCTGCCGATATTGGTGACAGCACCGAAAAGGTCAACCCCGTATGGAAGCCCGATGAGACGGACAAGTTCGAGCAGGATCGTGCGTACGGCCGAGTATCGAGGGAAATTGACACGTGGTGGCTCCGAGCACGCGACCCGAACTACGAGGAATGGGTGGTGGGCATGCCGTCCGTGGAATTCGCACAGTCGCGCACAGAGCACTGCAAAAGCAACCTGATGCACCGATATGCCCATTCTTACCGAGAAGACCACTCACCGCCTCCAGAGGTTGTCGAGGAGGATCTCTCAGACCAAGAGCATTGTCACTGCCCTGATTGCCACGGCTGCCACCACGATGATCATGAGCACGAACATGATGCCCATGAGCAGGACTCGCACGAACATGACGCACATGATCACGATGCCCACGAGCACGATGCTGAGTGCGAGCACCACCGCCACCTCCATCATCACCACCACCATCACCATGACTACGCCCACGAGTACGTTGAAGATATGATGGATGATGACGAAGCCGATGACGACCTGTCTTATGGGGACGGGCCGTTGACGGGGTTGTTGACCGAGGTACCCAACATCCTGGATCCTAAGCAGATCGAAGCGCTGCACATGATCGTGAAATCGTGCATCTTGGACAACGCAGGGTCTGGCCTAACACGTGCTGGCGAAAACCTCCAAAAGACGCGATGCCGCATGTTCATGGCGCTGGACTGTGGCAAGAGCCTGCTACGGGAATTGCTGGTATTCATTGCCGTCTGGGACAAGGATGAGCAGTCGCTCATCTTCCAGGTCACGACGCAAATAGTCGAAGCGCTTCATCACAGTGCCCTGATCCCATACGCCTGGAACTCTCTCCGGATACCAAAGGACATCATTTCGCCAGCGCAGACGGTGCTGTTGCGCTTGGTGAACCACATGTTCCGCGCTACAGCTCACAATCAAACGACGCAAGAGCCAAAGGACAATACGAGGGACGTCAAACTGGTGCATTTCTTCTTCAGCTTCTTCAGGAGCCGCATCGTGCCAGAATGTGCTGCGCTCATGCACCTGCAGGCTCAGATCCGCGAGCAGAACTGCGATCCTGCCGAGTTCCCTGTGGACAGCTGGGACATGGAGCGCGCAAAGGACGGCCTGGGACAATATCTCGAGTTCATCACCACCGTGGCCGAAATGCCGGATACCAGAGCGAAGCTCATTGAATGGGAAGCCGTGTACGACCTTATCACTATCCTGAGCGGCCTCGAGGCTGGCGTGCAGAAGAAGGCACTTATTGAGCTGCCGAAGCGATCGCCCCAAGGAGAGGGTAGTAATACGCTGGTTGAGCGGCCCTACTCGACCGGCAATGGCAGTCCGTCCCCGTCGCCGCCACCGCCGCCTCTGACGGAACCGGCACACAAGTTCCCATGGTCCGGGATCAAAGGCCAGATATTCACCATCATAGCCACTCTCCTCCAGCCGCCGCCAGGGCAAAGCAGCCCTGGAAACTCGCAGGTGCAGATGCAGATGGTAAACTACAATGGGATTGTCCCGCTGCTCAACTGCTGCGCTTACGATGACCACAACCCGTACGCCAAAGAGCGGGTTACCATCTGCCTCAAGTGGCTGCTCGACGGTTGCGAAGCCGCAAACAACTTCTTCCGAGAGCTGGTGAGCCTGGCACCGCAGCCGAACTTGAAGCCACCTCCGGGCGGGACGACGGTGTCGACGATCAAGGTAGACGGAATCCAGGGCGAGGTCAAGGTGCAGGTGCGGTCAAACACGGCACCTCTGGTTGGGGCAGCGAGCGGAGGTGGCAGCAGCAATAAGGACACCAACGAGGATCTCTTGGAGCGCGCTGCCGCACTCAGTCTCGGCGCGGCTCCGGCAGCCTCGAGAGGGAGTCTAGAGGACGATTTCATGGCCTAAAACTTGGGTAAATCAGGGCCGCACCGTTCGTCTGACTTACATCTGGCTAAAGAGTAGCAAATTCCGGTCATGCGGGCGCACCAGCGAATGTGTAGCCTGCTAGCGAGAGGGGAGGCGTTTATGTTGTGTAGCGTTGGTTATTGGTAGTATGTGAAGGTCTATTTCCAAGCAAGCATGCATGCGTGGATACATAATTACATGCTGCCGCAAAACGATGAAATCTGGCCATCCAAAAGGAGACCCAAACGTGCCGCGCGAATCCCAAAACACGCACCATGTACATGCAGATAAAGGCCAAGTAGAGATTTCAACGCCGCTGCACTCCATCCGCAATCGCGAGGGAGCGCCATGCGCCCCATCAGCTCCTCCCTCATTCCGTCAGTTTGGCGTCCACGCACTCTCACGAGCCATTGACCTCGAGCTTGCCCTCCGTCTTCTCAACGTACTCGACGAGGTCGGCAATGGTGCACACCTTGAGCCCCCACTTGCGCGCAAAGGCAACGCAGTCCTCGCCGCGCATCATGCCCGACGAGGACAGCGCGGCGCGGCCGGGGACGTGGTCGTTGCCGTCATCGACGACCTCGCAGATGGCAGCGGCCTCGAACTTGCCGGCCAGGCGGCAGAACTCGACGGCGGCCTCGGTGTGGCCGACGCGGGCCCTCACGCCGCCAGGGTGGGCGCGCAGCGGCAGGACGTGGCCGGGCCGGCGCAGGCTGGAGGGTTTGGCGGCGGGATCGGCGAGGACGCGGCAGGCGAGGGCGCGGTCGTGCGCGCTGATGCCCGTGGTCACGGACGGGTCGTTGGCATCGACGGAGATGGTGTAGGCGGTGCCGCGAGGGTCCTGGCTGGCCGAGACCATCAGGGGCAGTTCCAGCTCGTCGGCGCGGACGGGCTTGATGGGGGCGCAGATGAGGCCGGACGAGTAGCGCACCATCCAGGCCATCTGCTCGGTGGTGACATCCTGGGCGGCGATGATGAGGTCGGCTTCGTTCTCGCGGCCGGGGTCGTCGAGGACAACCAGGAACTCGCCATTGCCTGCAGAGAAGGGGGATCAGCGTCGTGCCGAGCGGGAGGGGAGTTGGGAGCAGAGCGCACGGAAGGCCTCAATGGAGTCGGGGATGGAGTCGAAGAGACCCTCTGGTATCGTGGAGGAAGGCATGTTGCGCGATTGCCGTGTAGGGCGTGTCTAGACGGAGCGGAGGGTGGTCGCCTTGCCGTATTTCAATGCGGGCGGTGGATGGGAGGTGGATGATTTTTGGCGGAGGGGAGGCGACCCCGAGGCGACCCCGAAAACGCAGGCGGGGAGCGGGTATACGGCTTAGTTCGAAGTTAATGGAGGGGCAGCGATCTCGCCGTGATGACTGTCGCCGTATTCGCTCGTGTTGCAAAACCTCGAGTAGCCGAGCACGAGATCCAGGCAGTTGAGGGAGCAGGGAGCATGCCGAGGAGGAATGGCACTTCTATGTAAGGCTGCGGCTCAACCGGGCTCCGACGATCCGTTTGGAGGTTCCATGCGCTTCGGCATTTTAACGAGAGGCCGCTAACATGCCATGGCGCTGAGCGAGCACGTGTCAAGCCCTGCCAATGCGCCGCAGTCGGGGCGCCGCCATTGATGCCATTTGCTCCATATTCACGTCGTAGTATTTACTTGAGACTCTTCGTACGTCTTCAATTCCATCAAACGCCCAAACAGCTGACGAGACGCTGACAAAGTCGAGGGTTGGCTCTGTGTAAGCGCGCGGCGGGCTGGAGCAACATCAATCAGCGTGGCGGCAATTACCGTGCGTCTCCCACCGAGCCGGCGCCGAAGCCAAGGCTCGTGGGCCCCCGCGCGGGCGCGCCGAGCATGCCGCGGCATCCAGCAGCACCAGGCTGCAGGGTCGGCTCCACTCCCGTCGCCTGATGGAAAAGGCGCTGACTCGTGCTTTGTCAGCCGATCAGCCCTGCAAATCGATGGCACTCGGCCGAAGCTGCTTTGGAGCTCCTTGAGCAAAAGTACGCCAGGCCTGACCTCACCACCGCCTCCGTCCCGACATCGCTCATGGCAGCTCCGTCCCGGACAGCCGCGGCTGGTTTTGCGCGGCTGCGGCCACGGCTGCCGCAGGCGACTCTGGGCCGCGCCGTCTGGTCTGCTTCGTCGCGCCAGCAACGGCACTCGACCTTCTCGTCCGTCAACCCCGACGAGGTCTCTCACTTCAATGCCCTCGCCAGCGAGTGGTGGGACCCTCACGGGTCGTCGAGGTTGCTTCACCTCATGAACCCGCTGCGCCACGACTTCATTCGGGCGTGTCGTCGGTCCGAGCCGCGACCGGCCGGCCCCGACGAGGACGCCTCCCTCACCTACCTCGACATCGGCTGCGGCGGCGGCATCTTTGCCGAGAGCGCGGCCCGGATACCGACGACGCGTCGAGTCACGGCCATTGACCCCACGCCGTCCGTCCTGGCTGTGGCGAAAGCGCACGCGCGCAAGGACCCGTCGCTGGCGGGCAAGCTCTCGTACCGCCAGAGCTCCATCGAGGCGCTCGAGATACCGCAGGACGACAAGGACCGCTACGATGTCGTCAGTCTGTTTGAAGTCATTGAGCACGTGGACGAACCGGCTGCTTTCTTGGAGCGGGTCCGACCGTTCGTCAAACCCGGCGGCTGGCTGGTGATGAGCACGATTGCGCGGACATGGATGAGCTGGTTCACCACGAACCTCGTCGCCGAGGACCTCTTGCGCATAGTGCCTCCCGGCACTCACGACTGGAACAAGTACATCAACGAGGACGAGCTGCGGAGATACTTCATGGACAAGGGCTGGGAGAGCCCGCAGGTCATGGGCGTCGTCTACGTGCCCGGCCTGGGCTGGAGAGAGGTGCGAGGAAGTGAAAAGGTCGGAAACTACTTCTTTGGTGTCCGGCGAAGCATTGAAGAGAGCCGCGATGAGCCAGGGCCATCATGATACCCATTGCAGATGAGAGGAAACGAGAGCGTTAGCTTCGGTCGTCATTTGCAGAAGCCCTGCATACCTGTTGTACCAATATTGTAACGAGTATATGCCTTCTGCGGTGCACACTTTTGTACATGGCACCTGGGCAAGGCGAGGCTGAATTGGGTTCAAGCTACGGAGCATACTTGTAGAAGGACGACACCCTGGTCAGAGCGACGGGTACAGATTAGTGGCTGGCGACTCCCCAGCTTTAAGCTTAAGGTAGTTCAAATAATATGAACTGGCCAAAAACGATCGACCGATTGCCCGAAGACTAGCATGGATTTAGCAGAGTCTTCATGACTCCTTGACGAGGTTACAAGCAGCATCGTCGCATGAACAAACGGTCTCAGGTTGGCAGCCAGGCAGCGCAGGCGAGCGGGTCAGGTGAGGGAGGGAGTTCCTATACTCGCAGGGAAGAGGCGGAGCGCAGGTGAGCCCCAAATTTTGCTGAAACAGAGACAATGCATCCATTTCCTGCGTCTCAATGTTTGTTCAAAACCCAGGCCCCGTGGCCGCCCGCAGGGCTTTCGGATTCCCTTGAGTGAAAGAGCAAACACGATATGACATGAGGTCAAAATCAAAGACCCCTGTGACTCGGAGCTGGCACCTGTCAATAACTTGAGCTGCCGTCTGTCTTGGAGGCGGTGGACGGCGAGCGTTGCTGGGTCAAGCGGGCGCCGATCTGGTCCAGAAACGGGACCTGCATGGCTTCAGCGGGTGCCTGTTGAGCCGCTCTCACGCGGCTCCGCCCTCCCCGCAAATCCCCCTCGCGTATGATTGAGGCGCACCTGTCAAGGACCTAGCAACAGCCACCCGCGCCGCAGTCCCACCGCGAGCGTCGTAATTCAACTGTCCCGGACCAACGGCGTCCACAGTCGACGTCAGCCGCTCCTTGTCAACGCCGTCTTTCGTCCTTCGTTTGCGTTTGTACATTACCTTGATTATTCTGCGTCTTTTTGGTATCATTCGCTATAAGCGTGAGACGTCCCATCCAGCTCGGGCTGAAGACCCAGAGGCGCTGTTCAAGGACGGATGAGTTTCGCCGAGCCATGACCTGAGGATCACGCGCGCGAGAGAGCCAGTCCTTCACCATGCACATCTCCCTCGCCGCCCTGCTGGCAGCTTGCGCAACGACCCTCGCGCAGTTCATCCCCCAGGACGCCAATGCCCGCAACCTGACCGTGCTGCGCTCGCCCGGCGGCAGCAATGTCACCATCTCGTACAAGGTGCCCGAGGGCTTGTGCAAGACCGCCCTCGACGGGCAGAAGCAGTACACGGGCTGGGTCAACATCCCCGGCGACTACCCGACCAACCTCTTCTTCTGGTTCGTCGAGGCGCGCAATCCAACCGACAGCCTGACCGTCTGGCTCAACGGCGGGCCCGGCTCCAGCTCCATGTACGGTTTCTTCGCCGGCAACGGGCCATGCGAGGTCGTCGAGAAGGGCCTGGACAAGTACGACACGGCGGCCAGGGAATGGGGCTGGGACCGTGCTTCCAACATGCTCTTCATCGATCAGGTTCGTCTCTCCCAGTGACAACTTCGACGTCTCCTCTTGACTTTGCTGACGAGTCTCATCAAAAGCCCAACCAAGTCGGCTTCTCTTACGACACGCCGACCAATGGCACCATGTCCATGATCAACAGCTCGCTGGTTGAGCCCCCGATCCAAGGCAGCGATTCTTCGCCCGCCTGGAACTTGGTCAATGGCACGTTCAGCACCGACAGTGGCAACAGCACCGCCAACACGACTCAGATTGCGGCCCTGGCGGTTTGGCACACTGTGCAAGGCTTCCTCACCACGTTTCCCCGCTATCAGCCTCGCGCCAACGCCTCCGTGTCGGTCAACCTCTTCGCGGAGAGCTATGGGGGCGTGTACGGACCCATCTTCGCGGAGCTCTGGGAGGCGCAGAACCAGAAGCGTGTGACTGGCGCCTTGAGCCGGAACTCAACGCTCGAGTTGCATCTCACGTCGCTTGGCATCGTCAATGGTTGCGTCGACAGGATGCTTCAGGTGCCCCAGTACCTAAATTTCGCCAATAATAACACGTATGGCGTCAAAGCCTTGTCGAATGAGGAGGCCAAGTTCTACCTTGGCAAATTCACGGGTCCCGGCGGTTGCAAAGATCTCTTGACGCAGTGCCAGACTGCCGCAGCACAACAGGACCCAGAGGGCAAGGGCAATCAGCCAGACGTCAACAATATCTGCACTAAAGCGTCAGATGCTTGCCAAGAAATTGAGGGAGCGTATTACAACACCGGTAGGGGCGTATACGACCTTGCAGCGTCGAGCGCAGATCCCCAGCCGGCACTCTTCTTCGTCGACTACCTCAACCAAGGCAACGTTCAGAAAGCTATCGGATCGCCCGTCAATTACACATTGGACAACGACGCTGTGGCAAGGAACTTTCTCTCGACGGGTGACATCGCCAGGGGCGGTAACGTTGAGCGTCTGGCCAATCTCCTCAAGAGCGGTGTTCGTGTGGGCCTCATCTACGGCGACAGGGACTACATCTGCAACTGGTTCGGGGGCGAGGCCGTCTCCCTGGGCATTGCTCAGCAGGCCGGCGGAGACTACGCCACAAAGTTTCCGGCAGCGGGCTACGCCCCCATCATTGTCAACGACTCGTATATCGGCGGCGAGGTTCGCCAGTATGGTAATTTGTCCTTTAGCCGCGTCTACCAGGCAGGCCATTCAGTCGCCTGGTACCAGCCCGAGACTGCCTTCCAAGTATTCGCCCGCATCGTCATGGGCAAGTCCGTCTCCACGGGCAGCAACGTCGACCTGGCTTCATTCAACACGACCGGGTCCCTGAACTCGACACGGACGGCCAAGCTGCCCACGGCGCCCAAGCCGACGTGCTTCGTCCGCGCGTTCGACTCTACGTGCGACAAGGACGCCCAGAGCCTGGCGGCCAACAACGGCGGGGTCGTCATCAACGGCATCTTGTACAGCAAGTCCGACGACTGGCCCCTGGCGACGACCCAAAAGCCTACTTCGACGTCGACGTCTGCTTCCTCGCAGACGATGACCATGACGGGACTGTACACGGCGACGAAAACGCCCAGTAGCTCCGCTTCGTCGGCGAGACCTGGCATCTCACGGTGGGACGTGGGCGCCATGGTGCTCACCTTGCATGGTCTGTGGTGCTTACTGTAGTCTCTCCGGTTGCGGTACAACAAGAGGACTAGGAGTTTATTGGTTGATCATTTGCGTTCTCCGGTGCAGCTACGGGCGACTTGCTTGTCGAAGGGGGTAATCTGGTCGATAGATACCTGTTTCATACACTTCTGAATATATAGACAGGGCGATAGAATAGCCAAAACAATGGAAATACTCTAATCGCGGTGCTTTTCAGCTTCATCTCGCCATGCAGCTGCATCTCATCAGGGGTATCATTTCGTCGTCTATCACATCCTGCTCTATGTTCACAAACTCGTTGCACTCCGGATCACCCATTCTTAGTCTCCCACTTGCCAGCTCGCCCTCGAGAAAAGCTGCCTCTTGGCTCAGCCAATGTCTACCAGTCCTCCTACTCCTCCTCTTCCTTCTCAATGGCATCATCATCTTCTTCGATCTCGTTGTTGCGCTGAGCCTCTTGAGCACGCCGAATCCTCCGCAGAAAAGCCTGGTCGAGGTAGAAGTCCTCGGCAATCTTCGCTCTTGAGAACATCTATGGCGACTAGGGTTAGTGAAATGGAACAACGGGGCTTTGCAGGAGAAGGAGAGAAGAGGGAAGGAGAAACGGCAAAATTACCTGCGAGCACCCCGTTTGAGGGCATTGCATCTGACCCTGCCGGGACAGATAGTCAAGTATCGCGCTCTTTTCGAAAGTGTGCTTGCATTTGTTGTTGCTGTACGGCTCTACCATCGGACGCAGCGTCAGGGGGCAGTTCAAACTAAGAACCTCGCGCGCAACGGCCACATCGTCGTCGTCCTCATCCTCTACGCCCAGAGTGTTGCGTCTCCGCTCAGCGCCGGGGCGATCCATGACAGGCTGGCCGTTGGAGCGGAACCACCGCGACGCATCCGGTAGAGGCGGGCCATCCTCGCCAGCAGCGGCGTCGTGCCATATTTTCTTGAAGCCGGCGTAGTCATTGTTGAGCGCATACCGCTGGTGCATGTTGAGGTTCTCGTACTCGGCGCGCTTCTCGGCGCGGCGCTCGCGAAAGGCGTCGAGGGTGCTGGGGACTATTTCCTCTTTTTGTTCGTCTGTTTCGTCGTGGTCTTCACCATTCACGGCCCTGCGCTGCGCGGCGGCAGCGTCTGTGTTGTGCCTTGTAGCGGCAGCCGTGTACAAGTCTCCAAGCACAACGGCTTCGTCCTCCAGCTCGGCCCGCTTGTCAATGACGTCCCGTATCGCCTCCTCAGACTCGGTGGTTAGCCCATCGACCTCATCCTCGAAGGCCTCCAGGTGCGCCTCGAGGCGTTCCTCCTCTGCAGTCTTGTCCGTGCCCTTCTCCTGCCGACGCTCGCGCTGGCTCTCGAGGCGCTCCCGCTGCGCGCGAAGGCGGTCGTGGAGGTCGCCGAGGCCGGCGCCCAGGAAACGCACCGACTCCTTCAGCTGCGCCTGGTAAGTGACGGTGCCACGGTTGTTGGAGAGCTCGCCGAGGGAGCGACGGGCCGCATCATTGAGGGGGCAGGCGGGCGGCTGATACGGAGGGAGAGCGGCGGTGGTGGAGGATGTGCTGCCGGCGGCGTTTCCGCGGTTGACGAGACGGGGCATCGCAAAGTGTGACTATGCCGGCAAATCCATGGGCTGACAAGAGCGCCAAGTTGGGAGGAGTTTCGGGCTGGAGCGAGTTTGGTTTGCGGCTGCAGAAGCTGGCTGAGTTGAGATCGCGACGGTCGGTAGAGTGGGGGAGACGCGACGCGCAGCCGCGAGAAAGCGAGGCTTGCTTAGTACTACTCGTAGCACGGCGGCGCCCGGCACTTGCCCGCCACTGCAGCTTGACCGTGTCACGGTCATTCATCGTCGGCGTTCTAACCAAAGCCCTCGAAACCGGCTCACGAATTTGATGACGAGTCGATTTGTCTTACAATGCCGAGCCAGCCAGTCAGCCAGACTGGTTCTCGTCGGCAGGAGTGCAAGCCGCTGCAGCGTACGGAGCACTCGTATCAACGAACTATGCGCACTGGCTGACCTGACCTACGAGAAACAGGGGCCTGGCATGCGAAAGAATAGACCGCCATTGTAAGGAATAGCAAACAACGGAACAGTCGGGGCACCTATACGGACGACCCAACGGAAGCCACGTCACTGCTACTCCGTGCAAGCTGTGGCACAGCGGCTCCCACAGGCACCACTGTTGGCGTCGCGGGCCGGGACATCATCTCCGGCACGCGAGATCTCGATGTGTTCGCCTCAAGAGTGAGCTTGTTTTGCGGCAGGGCGAAGATACCGTTCACCAGGGGCACGGTCTAGAACACTGGGAGGACGGCATGGACGGGCAGCGGCAGCTCTTCGAGATGTGCTTCCGTCGACAGGCACCAGAGGGGCAGATCGTCGCAGACTTCGGTGCTGTGGCCATCGACATCGATCGCCCTTGGATCGGGCAGCCACTCGCATCGGCCCAAAGCGTAAGCACCGCCTGCTTGCGCACTATCAAACATGCACATTGGCCCGGCGCCTCGTCGATGGGAGCCTAGCGCAGCCTAGCGCCGACTTGATCTAGGTGCGGGTCTCGCGTCGTCCCGATCGCCACTCTCTCCCGACGACGCTTGAGATCTCACGTCGTCCCTCGACGACGCCCCGCCCGCCATGCCATGGAGCCAAGATGTATTCGTTTCAGTAAACTCGGAATGGACACTGGGACCACTGGGCTGCGGGCCCGGCCCGGAAGTCTTGTGTTACTTATACTGGTAGAGCGCCAACTATGCCGCGTGCGGAAGTCCGATCACTCGCGCCGTGCACGGAATTTGAATGCCCTTCTCGAATACGGTACAATCGTCGAATTCTGGTCCGCACCAACAGAAGCTTACGTCTTCCCCCGGTAAACCCGTCTCTCTTTGATGATGCTGTGACTCGGAGGCGCCCGCTCCTGGATTCGCACGCATCACATTTGGGCCGTCAAGTGTATATCTAAGCCATCTCGGCTCGGCCCCCATGATGCATCGCTCCTTCATTGTGCTTCCGCCCTTCCGCGGTCCACAGTCTTCGCCCGGTCAATCCATCAGCGCCCACGGCGTCTCTCTTGCCATGGCGTCGGGAGCGCCCCCTCCCATGAACCCATGGGAGACGCAGGCTTTGAATGTGAGATCCTTGCATTGTCTCGCTGATCAGCCTGCTGTTCGGCACGGTGGTGACCGTGGCTGACGCCATCTTCAATGTAGTATCAATTCCCCGGGCAGGATGGCACAGATGCCGAGGGCGAATCCCGGAGCGAATGGCGGCAACTCGAAGATCCCGTCATGTATCCTGGTCTCTACTCTGCTAGCGGCTACGACATGATGAGCATTCTGGTAACTCGCCCTCCCTCAATGAGCCCATGGCAAATCTCCCTTCCCCTGCCCATGGCCCTCGATGGCCGCGTCTGAATATTCCAAGGGCCGCTTCTAACACTTTGGCCCCTAGCTACGCGTCATGGGTCGGTCAAACCCGCAAATCGACCTGGGTGCGGTTGACTGTTCCGTCGCTCTGACTCTGTGCGACCTCGACCTCCCCGACCAGCCCATCGTCTATGCCTCCGACTCCTTTTGTGAGCTGACTGGCTACTCCGAGGCTGAGGTCCTGGGCCGCAACTGTCGCTTCCTCCAATACCCTGGCGGAGTCAAGGCCAGCACGACAAAAGCAGCTTCACGTGCGGACAAAGCTGCAGTTCAACGGATGCGACAGGCGGTTGACGCTCGCAAGGAGATCCAGCTGCCGGTGACCAACTTCAAGAAAAACGGACAGCGCTTCAAGAACATTGTCAGCATTGTACCCATCGACCTGGACGCAGGTGGCCCTCACTACGCTGTCGGGTTCCACGTCGAGGCCAACTGAGCACGCCCGGCAAGCTTGATTTTCGCCTTTCTCGAAATGTTTTCCCTTGAGCATGTTCGGATCCCGACGGCATTGTCGCCAGTCGATATATCGCTGCTATCAGGCATTCTCGATACCCTCATGTGACGGCGTTTTGGGTGTTTTCTGGGCGCTTTTGCGCAGACGCTGGCATTGATCCGGGCCAAAGAGACATTTTAATGTCGTAATGAAGCGTCGTTGATCGTACCCGTAATTTTGTTTCTTATGAGCAACGACTTCACGGAGAATAGATGCATAGACCTCGTCGCTGTAAGGCGGAGGTAAACGTTTTTGCGTTTGAGAGCATCGCGCCCTTGGGCGAACCAAGGCTGAGATGGTGGCGCTTTTGTGTTTGTGCATTTGGTGGACTCAGCCTCATCGGAGCATGGGCGTGGGGTATAAGAGAGAGGTCCTGGCCCCTATGATCAGATGGTCCCCTGCGTGCTTTTTATTCTTCAGGAGCCTGTTATAGCTCTCATGAGGGAAAAGGTTTTGCCCTCACACCTTGTTGCGATGGCTTTCGTTGCCTCTCACGATGTATCACGAATAAGACCTGCACGGTGTCTTTCTCAGTGGAATCGAAAGTATCTCTCTCTAAGCGTTGGCGGGTTTCTGAGCCCAGTTCCTCTACTGCAGTCGTTGCACCCGGCCTCTGTGTTCGCTCGTCCTCAATAAAGCATACGATCCATGCCATAGAATAGGCGTTCTCGCCTTCTCGGCCTCGTGGGATAGTGTTCTCATATAGATATCAGAGAGTTAACACGTACTTTTGACGCAAGTCCCATATTTATTACTGGCCCCAGTCCAAGCCTTATTGCAAATCTATAAGCGGGAAGCATGACTTTGGGGAACCCCAGTAATTATCCAAGAAAAAGCAAAGTAATTTGCTTATCAGTGAAGCGAGGGTGGAAACAGCTATCTGTGTGTTCTTGGCTGTGCTACGTGCTGTGGCTCATTCTAGCAGCCTCTGACAGTTTCATGTGATGCATGAGTCGCAAGCGGCCACAATACGAATCAATGCACCACATGCCCGCTCTATCATGGGGCTGGCACTCTATACATAGCTCCGCACAAACGTATCAGCCAGTCGTTTGCACCAGAGTAGCAACGTCTTGCGCTCGAGCACTAGCCAACAGAACCGTTTCGGCCTCGTCACGAATTCACTTTCGCCGGTGGCCTGCAACAGCGCTTTTTGATGGTGCAAGGTCGCATTCACAGACTTGAGAGCAGCTATTTATTTCCCTAATCGCAAATGAGATTACTTTCTCTCAAACAGCACGTTTCACTTCCGCAGCCTGTTGGATCGCCTCCGTCCGGCGGACACGTCAACCTCTAGCGCGTCATCCTCTTCCTTTTTCACCTGCTTTGTGCGCTTCTTCTTCGCAGGTGGGCCCTCAGCTTCCTCGCTCTCAGACTTCAGACCAGTCTTCGACTTGCGTGGCTTCTTGACACCTACATCCTCGTCCGGTTCGGCTTTGATAGGCTCGGCTTTCGCACCTGGCACCACCCGGCCGGTCTTCTTCTGAACTGCCGGAGCGTAACAGCTCGTCCGCCCGCCCACTGTTATGAACGCGAGTTTTTCGCCATTTGGCAGGTTCGTCGAAGCGCTCTTACCACCCTTACCCCAACGATGATTGAACAGCCAGTGCTCGGGGAACTCATCCGAGTCGCCGAGTTTGTCCACCGCCGTCTGACACACGTACCGGATGGACTCGAACAACTTCGCAATCTCATTGTCTCCAAAATCATCACAATACTGCTCTGGGTGGAGCTTGGCCTGGTAGAGTGTCTCATCGGCAACCCAGTTGCCGATGCCGCTGATCATGGTTTGATCCAGAAGCAGGGCCTTGATGGGGACATGGCGTGCCTTCATCTTGCTCCGCAAATATTCCTCAGTGAAGACATCCGTATCAAGCACGGGATCTGGGCCGTTCTCGACGAGAGGCGAATGGTTTCTGATGTCCTTTGCCGGACAATCGACCAGTCGCACTCGACCAAACCTCCGGGCATCCGTAAAGGCAACTTCTACTGCTGGCTTTCCTTCCGTCGTGAGGTGAAACTTCCAGAATTTGGGCGGCCAGTTCTCAAGCTCGCTTTCTTTCATCTTCTTGTAGTAGTTTGTGTAGGCCGTCTTCTCGCCCTTTATGTGGACCCAGCCTTGGCATGGAAGTGAGCGGGTGGCGGAAACAACCAATGAGGGCATCTTACCAGTCATCCCAAAATGCATCACCAGATGGGGAGGCTTGTCGAGCGTAATCCTTTGCAAAATAAGCTAAGCCTGGAAGCGCCATACTCATATTGACTGACCAAAAATACTTGCCCTGGCTGCCAGCCGAGACAACCTAGGGATGTTAGACTTTCAAGGACAGTTCTTGCCTGAGAATTTCCGAACCTTCTTCCCCTTTAAAGCCGACTCGACTGCTGCACCACTGGTGCCGACTTTGCCAAAGACATTGCTATCATCTATGGCAGAAGCATTGGCGATATTCTTGCCCACTAGATGAAGCCGCAGGAAGTGCACGATGCGGGCAACTGTGGCCAAAGTCAGCGGCTGGAGTCGGTCTTGAGTTCCCACAAGAAGCTTGCCTTCTGCTATTTCGGGCATCTTGTATTCTTGAACAGAAAAGCACGACGCTGCGATGCTGCATTCACGGTGGAGGTTCGGGGCCGCGCCTCAGCCGCGCCCTATCCATGTACTCTCTCACGCTCTCGACACGAGATCCCGTGACTTGGCCTGCTTACGTGAACCAGGCCCAGCCCACTCCACCGTACCCACATCCACCTACATTTTGTTCCAAGCAGCTTTTTTCTGCAAATCTGCCTCTGTCTTCCTCCTTCACCAACATCTAGAGCTTCAGGTAAGTTGCAGCACGTTCTGCTTCCCCCCCTCAACCCCTTCCTGATGACACCATAAACCGCAAACTAGAGTCTCCGACCTCACGGGATGACGACTCAATTTTTACACGTCAGTCTGAATGATCGACAATTGGAATTACTTGTCTACCGCATCCGAGCACGGCAAAGCTTGTGCTAACTTCTATCTTCAGGCTCGCGTTCCCAAGTGGATGAACGATTGAATAGATGCGCGCGGAGCTTGCCTCTGAGAAGCTTCTGCCGGATATGGTGCCCGAGTGAAGATGGCCACCGTCTCCGGCTCGAACAATTGGTATGTACCTTTTTTTTTCCCCTGCTTGAGTTTCGCTTGTCGAGTTGCTCGGTTCATGATGATCATTTTCGTATCAATATACGCTGGAAATTACCGGCTGAATACCTTTGATGATATTAAATGGCTATTTCTGATTACCACTACAATTACTCTTCTTGTTATGCCCTTGCAGTCTGAAGCATTCGCTGACCTTACTGCCTCAAGACCACTAGACAAGGTATGCCTCACTGATACCCATCCGGTCCTTTCGCGACTCTTTATGATGAAGCGGCACTGGGCTCCGAAAATATCACATGAGTACGAGAAGCCATTTTTGCGGCAGGCCTAGAAAACCTCGCCCACTGATTCGAGATGAATTCTTTTCAAACACGATCGGTTGGCTATGTGACAGGCAGGCTAACATGCCAGCCTTAGTGTCTTTGGTCTCTTGTTACCATAATGGAAGCGGTTACCACAGCGTTTGGTCCGGCTCTTTGCTTGGTAGGTTTTTTTTCTTCACGTTACTTTGCGTCGGCCTCAAGTGATGATTTCAGATGACGAGTCTTATTCGAGTTTTCGATGCTGACACTATCTTTTATTTACCATTCATGCCAAACTGACTTGCCTGTTTTGTCCTTCATGCTGCAAAGAATTCTTCGTGTGTGGCAAGCCGCTGACCAACGGCAATAGATTGATCAGATACGGGATTGGTTAGTTGTCCCAGCACCTCACCTTACCCACGAGGACACGGTCTTTTCATGATGAACGCGAATGAAAATGACAAGCATATGTCTGAGCTCACGCGACGAGGACAAATCATTACGCATACCTTTCTGACTTGACGACCGTCCTTGATGTTATCACTTCTGTTGCGGCTCATGGGGCTGACCAGTTGAAAGTACCTGGACGATGCTGACAAGTCGATGACTTGAGATCACACAATGGTTAGTGAAGCTCTTCTTTCCAACACTCTTTCTTTTTATATGATGTACACATATCACGACGGTCAACTTAGCCATATGCATTGATGATATCGCCTGTGACAAGGCAGTTTCCCCTGACACTTTTACACCTCCTACATTGTTATTTCGACAGATTGGCACTCGAATGTGTACTAACTGTCTGCAGGATATCAAGATGTTTCACATGCTATTGAGGCTATGCGCGATTCTTGCAGATTTCTCGAAAGAGACCTGGACGTTGCCTGGACGCCCAGTGGCATCCGTTACATCCGTTTGGCGAATGAGCCAGGTCCTCGGGTCGAGCAACGAGTGTTGCGCAGTCTGTAGCTGAGACTGATTTTGCAAGTAAGGACCGCGGCGTATGTCTCAGCTCACGATGAGGACGAATGATGTACCTGCTGGTGAAATACAGAGTAGTTCGAAATAAAGAAGACTGAAATCTCTAAACAAATATCCTCCTGCTCCTTACCGTGAATCTATTCTACCATCTTGGATGATCTATATGATTTTTCTTTACCCTTTCCAGGACAAATGCTCTTCAAGGTCTAACGACCCTATTTCTAGAGGGAACCAGCCCACCGGTCGGGTAACAGGCTTATATTCCAGTGCAAGTCGTTAGCATGGCTGAGTGGCTCTGCAACTTCTTTCGCTGGTTCATCATGTGAAGTACATAGCCATGCCGGCTTCTCTCCTGGTATTCGCATGCCATGGTCCTACTGGTACTTAAGGCCAACGCGCAGCGACAAGACCGGCTTGGACACGAATGTAATGGACCGATACAACATCATGCAGTTTCAAAGGCGACGGGCTCGCCGTTGTGCGGACTCTATGTTGGGCTCGTACTCTTCCATGGGCGTCTCTTGGACCTGCCAGGCATTTTCGAAGTATCCCCAGGCTTGTGCTGCATTGTATCCTTCGTGCTGATGCTGATGGTCTGCGAGCTGGCTATGCGGTGCTTCAGACGCGTACAGCTGTTCCAGCGATTGGCCGCTTCGTGACGGCGTCTGGCGAGTTGACGACTCGGCTTGCTTGCCGTCTGCGGGCTCACTGACCGGCTGCGCCTGTCCAGCAGTATCGTCGTCGTAGGCCCGCGAGTTATGCACAAGCACCTCTCGCCCCTTTTTCTTGTACTTGTGGACGCCCCATTTCGAGAAGTACTCCATGTATGAGCGCCTCCTGCGATGCCGGTTCCCGTCAGCATATATCACACACGTGCCACATATCACACGCCCGCCGCACGGCACGGCAGAGGGTGCGGTTGTTCAACAGAGCGCAGAGTGAAGCCTGATTGGCGCGCGGGGGCGGGCACTCACGATGCTTCGAAGTTGCGTCGCACGCGCATGATTTCCATGACTTCTTCGAGCGTGTGCTGCGCGTACAGCTGCACGATTTCCCTGCGGTGTGTCTCCCAGGGCTTCGTCATGGTGACGGAGTGCTGCCATAGATGGAGAATTGCGGTTCCTGCGATGAGCTCTAGGTACGAGAGGAACGAGCAAGGTTCAGGGAAGCAACATGAAGAGGCGGCGAAGCACGAGGATTTTGTGACAGCAACTTCCTCGCACTTCTCGTCTCCGTTCTGCACATTGCCATCTGCTCTGCCCTCTGTTGTCGCGCCTGTTCACCCATCACCGCCCCCCGGCGAGGCAAACGCCGCCTCTCCATCCCTGCCCGACTCGCCAGGCGTCGGGCCCGAAATAGCGCTCTTGCAAGTGTTTGCGAGGGCCAATGTGCAGAAAAAAACGGATAGTCGCCAGAGGCGTGTCACATGCGTGGCGGGCCGTTGTTGGTTGGGGGCGAAACGGCAGCCTGGCGTTTTCTACACTTTTGGGTGTTGATAATTGCAAGGCTGGGCGGCGAAGCAAGGCAAAGCTAACACGGCTGCAACTCCTCAACAGCAACTTTGGTTGACGGTGATGAAGACGCCTTGCTTACACGCCGTTGTTGTAGCAATCGTATATTAAGGCCAGTATCTTGTAAACTTCGATATGAGACTAAGAAGCCAAACCCCCTAGGATTTTTCCCTTCTTTTCAGGCCACCTCTCCAAATTATTCACACGACCTACCAAACCCGACTCCATTACCAACGTCGACGCTTCTGAAAGCCCCCAACATCGCCGATCCATCGAAGCAAGGCGTGTGTTGCCTCGTCCGCCTTGTCTACGCAGGCGCAGTTCCATGAACAGCAAGGGTCTGACTACGCCGCGGGTCGAGAGGCCTCACCGCCAGTCACGCCCGCCTCCTGCGCCTGGTGCCCGTGAGCATGCGTCTCGGCGATGGGCGAGCTCGTCGCCGTCGTGGTCTTGTCACCGGCCTTGTCGTGAGCCGCAAAGGGGGAGGCACCGACTGGAGAAACAGGAGATTCGGTGACAGGGGAGCTGGGCTCGGCAGGGCCTGTGGCGCCACAAACAGTCTGAACGATCTTGAACCACTTCTGCGCGTCCGACGCGGTGTGCGCCTTGAAGGCCAGCTCGGTGCTGCCGGTGAGCTTGCTGCTGAGCGTCTTGCTCTTATCCTTGCCCTTGATGTTGAACTTTTCGCCGCTGGGCGCGCCAATCACTGCGTCGGGAAGGTAGATGGACAGCTCTGGCTTGGGATCATGACGCGTGTCGTCCGAGTCTTTGAACTCATGCAAGTACTTGGAGGGCGTCACGACGTAGTATCCCGTTGAGTAGCCCCACGAGAGCTTGTTTCGCGACTTGCGCTCCAGCGAACCCTCGATCAGGGGCTTGGTCGAGGAGTGTCCCATATTTGGAAACTGGATTCCCTCGACGGTGCGCGGCGGGTCGTTGGCGCTGGCCAGCCGATCGGAGCATCGGTTGCTGAAGTTTGTCCACTCAAAGTCCTTGGGCACACACTGAACGGTGCCGAGCATGTCGCCATACAACGCTCGAACCTTTTCACCCTGGCCACCGGCGAGCTGGACAAATGCCTCCATTGCCTGCTGAATGACCTCGAGGACGTGCGCTTCAAAGGACTGGAAGTTTTGCTGCACGGCGACGAGGTCGTTCTTGTGGTTGTTCTCGGCGACGACCTGGTTGCCCAACCGGTGCAGCACGCCGCGGCGGACGACATAGGGGTCGTCGTGGCCGTTGATTCTGCCGCCGGCCGAGTCGAAAGAGGCAGTCTGCTGGCCGAGAAGCTCAATGTGCTTCTGCGTCGTATTGCGCAGCTTCTCGACCTCCTTGGCACCGCTCTGCGCACCGCCGTGGAGCTCCTTCGCCTTGTGCTTGATCTCCTTGTGCAGGCGGTCGAGGATGGGCAAGACGGAGCCCTTGATGCTTTTCTCGGTCTCGAGGTTCGTGTTGATCATGGCCTGGGTATTGGAGCGCATGTTCTCAAAGAAGCCAGCCACGCCGCCGAGGCCCTGGTCGAAATGGTGGCCTTCGCGGAGGGGGTTCGAGATGGTCTGGAGCCGGTCGTCAGCCCTTGCTCAAAATGATCTGTCGGCTGGCGCTTTCGTCTCACCTTCAGGGCCTTCTCGTACTCCTTTGCGTGGCGGCCATGAATCTTCTCAATGGCGGCCATGTACTCCTCGAGGTATCCGACGGCGTGCTTCCACGCTTGCAGGCGCTCAGCGAGCAGGCCGGCAGTCTGCAGGAACACAACATTAGCCATTGTGCTTCCAGTCTAGCTGCAGGAATCTTGTGCTACCTACCGTCGTCGGGTCAAAGTCGGGGACGGCATCGTCGCTCAGGCCCGTCGCGGCGCGCGAGGGTAGCGTCGAGCTAGGTGCAGACATGGTCGCGAGAGGGCTGGGCGGAGAAGGAGATAGGGAAGATTACTGTCGGAGCGAGGAGGCCAGTCGCGAAAGAGGACCTAATTACTACTAGAAAGGAACAGACATTAGCGGTGGGCAAAGGAGGAGCCGCGCGATCCGGGTGGTCTTCTGAGGTCCCAGACTTCGGACAAAAGGTGAGATGAGGGAGCCCGCGATTTGCAGCGGCGCCTTGGCGTAGAGCAGCGGACAGGGGGGAGGTCCAGACCGCGATGTCGAACCCGAGATCACGACATGCACCAAGCAGGGGTTTTTACTCACAGGTTAACCGACGACCGTTTAGGAAGTAGAGAGAGCGATGAAGTTTTCGTTTTTGCAATCCTCGTCCTGCCATCAAGGAGGTGCTCGTGACCGTTTTAAACACTGCTGGACCTGGCTGCCCCTCCGCAGCCATTCGACGCGGAGCTTCTGCAGCGCCCGAGGTCCCTGGCCGTGACGTCAACAGGGCTTTAACTCCAACGATATTGCGGCCCCGCCGCCGCAGCCCAGCTGAGCGTCCCCCCAACAGGAGCGACAATTGGCTGCGGTACTTTTAGTGGCCTTTTTAGAAGGTTTGATTGTCGCCTCGAGCGCCAACCACCACGGCTCGTTGAGCCAGCAGTCGTGGCCGTGCGCCTGAGCGCCGGGCCTCAAGCGCATCCGGCAATGGACGATGCACTCTAGCCAAAGGAGCTGGGGGGGTTCCTTGCGATGCTGATTCCTCTTGTTTTGATGCGCTATAGGGGGTATTATCGTACAAAAAGTAAAGACGCCTGCCACTCTATCCCTAGGATATCCACCATGCTCAACGATGCCTTCCTCACCGCTTCCAAGTAAGGTATCTACATCCCGCTCATCCTGCCAGAGGACTCAAAAACAATTAGTGCAAGCCCAGACCCAGCAAGCTGCATCGTAGCTTGACGCTTCATACTTATGTCCTCCATCCAACTAGAGGGGATAATGATGTGGCGCGCCATGGCGCGTGCCTTTGTATCGTGTATGTGCAGAAAATCCATCAACGGCCGTGGTGCGTATCGCTGACGCCCGTGGCCTTGAACCAAAGAAAGTGCTCGCCAGGTAATGAGAAACATGCATGTCATACCGTCTGGTCTCTCGCCACGTTCAGCGTCAGCCCCCCGTGAGAGCCGTTGGAGTGGCTACGGGCAATATGTGCCCGCCGTTCACCAGTGGTCTCCTCGGTGATGGGCGCAAGCTGCTCGATGGTGATATCCATCGCTGGCGGCGTCCGTGGGGCGCTGAGGGCGGTTTGGTAGTCCGGCACAGGGCCGCTTGCAGTCTCCGTCCGAGACCGCGCCGGTGTCCGGACGGCCGTGGCGTAACTCGGCACCCGGTTGAGCTCTGCGAACTCGGCCGCGTCTATGTCCACGTGTTCGACCGAATTCCTCCCTGAGTGGTCCTCTTCGCTGTTGCTCCTCGTCAGAGTCGTCGAATGCGGCTCGGATTGCCCCGCGGAGCCGTGGGGTGCCGATGTCGGCGACATCCTGCCCGATACCGAATGCATCGAGGTGTAAGACCTATTGCGCTGCGACGGATCCAGCGAAACGTCCGCCAGTCGCGAGGACAGGGCCGCTGGTGTAACCGGAGCGCTGTGGCCGTGTCCCATGATCGTCAGGTTATCGGCGGAGCCCGTGCGCGACTGGGCGTAGAATGGGCTGCTGACGCCGGACTGGATGCCGGGGGTCTGGAAACCGGCCGTGTCGACGTCCTCGTACAGCTGGTCCAGCACATGCTCACCGTAGCCGGGGGGCGCGATGGCACCAACGTCCTGGGGAGCCGCTGTTGAGCCGGGTGTCTGGTTCACGAGGTTGCCATGCTCGTCAAATGGTACGTTTGGAGAGATGAAGATGGACACGGGTAGCGTGGCGCGGAGCTGCAATTGCGCGCGTTAGCATACCTCGTTACGGCTGCAAGTTTTCATGGGCATGCTGCTTACCTCTGAGATGTGACCGTCTGGGTTCTTGAGGGCCACGGTGAGCTTGATCTTGTGTCGCACCTTGATGCCATGGTGGTTCAAGTCCTGAATGCACTGGCGTAGCCTCTTGGGCAGATTCAAAGGTTTGGTGAGAGCCCAACCCTCCTGGCCCGTGTCTTCGATCATGTTGTGCCAGTGCTCCTCCCTGTTGACCTCGAACCTCCAAGTCGACACTTCACGCTCAGTGCGGTGCTCGCGCAGGCTCAGTCCTGTCGATCCCTGAATCCAAGTGTCACGAATCTCGAGCATCTTGACCGTAATCTCCCCAAGCTCCAGGCCCTTTAGTAGCGGGGTGAAGCGCATCTCCATGTTGATAGTTCCGCCGAAAACGACAGCCTTTTGCGGGATGACAATTGAGTAGTCAACTTTGTTGGGCCAAGTGTTCTCGACGCTCATGGCGTGCAGAAACTCGAGGGCGCCCGGCTCGAGGGTGCGAATGATTCGCAGGTGCTTGTAGGCGTGCAGGTCGTATGCGAGCTTTCCGCGCCCCACGGTCGCCTTCAGGCGATATGTAATCGACGCCTCGGGCATACCCTCGACACTCTCGGGCGTGTCACCGGGGAGTGTGAAATCGAAGGGGTATTCGTAATTGCCGGCGGGGAGCGTCATGCTCTTGCCGTGGGTGCCTACGAAGGGAGCCCATCGATGATCTAGTATTGTCGTCGTTTTGTCGACTTTCTGGCCAGACACGCCAGGCGTACTTGATCCTCGGTCAGTCCAGCTGTTACGCGGAACGTCGGCGTTAGATACATATACATTGCGCTGGGATACAGGACCACCGACGGGGTCTGGGACTCTGGGGGAAGAGGGCGGAAGGGTACACGTACGATAACCGCAGGGTGCCTGTTAGCCGCAGGCGCACATCTTCCATGCGCAGCGGTGAGGAGAGACACAGGACGACGACGCCCTTGAGGAGCTGACCCGCCGACTCATGGTCGTTTCCGCGAAATACGATGAAGTCCTGATCTAGTCTGTAGGTAGCGAGGCCGTGGTTAGCATCTCAGGACCATGCAAATCACTCGAACCGGGGCGCGAGCCAGCGGCGGTCATGTTGCCGCGCCACCGGCCAATGTCAGCAAACGTACCGAATGTCAAACAGGCTGTAGCTGTTGCGCCCCGTCACCGCCGAGAAGGGCTTGATGAATGACGGCATGGCTCAGGGCAATGAGGGATTGAATCCCGGGGATGTTGGTGTAGGAAATCGACTGCCAGGAAGAAGCCGAAGAGGAAAGGTCAGGGAGCAGTCGAAGATGAGCGCAAGATGGACGGGAATGGTGGGCCGGTATTAGTTTTATTCTCGAGCTGGCCGCCACCATCCAATGCCGTCAGTCGGTCGGCGGCCGGTCCGCTCGCTCGCTGGTCGATCTCGTGTCAAGACGGACCCTGTTCGCGGTGCCCGATAGCAGTGGGGCTCAGGCTGATTCAAAAGAGGGAACCCGGACGGCATCCGTCCGTCGAGCAAGGGTCCAGTAGCTCCGTTTCTTTCTCGCCGCTGACAATCTGGATCGCGGTCTGCAGAGCGGCGCGGTTGTCGCTGCAGTTCGTTAATTTTCAATTGCGCAGGCAAGGGAGTCGGCTCGGGATATTGGGTTTGTTAAGATGGCAGAAAAAAGCGAAAAAGTCAAAGGGACGGGGCGAAAACCCTGTTGCAAAGGTACGCGGCGGCTTGGGCGTGGCCGTTTTAAGAGAACGGGCACGAAACGGAATGGAAATCTTCACGTTCACATTCACATGCGGATGCAGGCTGCGGGACGGCGCAGTGGAACCACAAATGCAGCCCAATGCTCGTGATCCAGCGGCTGCCAACTTAAAGCCAGCGAGGTCATGGAGGTACCTGGCGGGTGCGCCACCGCCAAGGTATCCGTCCCTTGGGCACAGCCGGGGTGCGGGCGCCCAGGCACGTCAAGGTGACCGGATGCGTCAGTGACGTGGAAGTACCTGCACAACAGACTCGCGGCGATCGGATCATGTCAAGACGCCAACGGCAAGCCTCGCAGCCGTCGCGGCTTCGCAAACATCCGTTGCCGCCGCCGGAAACTGAAGGCGGCGGGGCGTGTGTCGAAGCTCCGGACGCCCTGAATGCGAGGGGCTCGCCATTCCAGGCATGTGCTCATGCGCGCAGCCCAACCGCAAATTCGGCGCCTGCTCTGTCAAGTCCGTGCTCTGCTGAAGGTTGGTGGTCTGCACTCCCCTCAAGGAACGACTAATTAATTACAGCACCCGTCGGGCCGCTAGCTGCGATGACCTAGGCCACCTGTGACTCGGGGAACCTCGGTCTTCCTTCATGAGTCGTGCGACGGTGTATCGAACACCGATGGAAGCTTTTTTCCTCCGTTTAGTGGGGGGGTTGCAGCCGGCATCGGCTGGACCCTGCCCACCGCGCCGGCATATCGTACGGCCGTCCTGCACGTCACGCTCTAATAATATGAACCGATGTTTCCAGCCACATACTCGTAGAGATGCACTGCAGTACAAATAGTGCACTGCGAGTTCTGCGGCGCATCGTGGCGCTTTGCCGCGCCGCGTCGACACGCGCGTACGGCTGCTCGTAGGCGGAGGCTTGCGAACGAACCTGTTCGGCAATCAAGCCACCAGATGAGCTCAAACCTTGTGCGAGTGCTGGTAATACAACATCAGGCGCGGACCCTTGACAGGACGAGCAGCAAATGGAATCCACCAGTGCCCAACATGGGCCACAAGGGAGTCGCTGTCGCCAAAGCGACGGGCTCGCGCTGCATGGACAGCCCCTGTCAACCAGACAAGCGCTGCCCATCTCCCGCCTGCCCTGCATGCGATGCACGCTGTTGCACGGCCTCAGACGAGCATTCACCAACGCGTTACTGTCGACTGACTGCCAGCTACCTTACGTAGGCTTGCATGTCGCGACCAACACAAACCTCGTATCTTGCGCTGCTGCGAGGGTGCGCCGCACACCGCCGCACCCTTCATCGCCGCGTAACCCGCCCTGTATCATAAGCCTGGCCCGCCACAGCCGCCTGGCTAACACTTGCCGTAGGGCCCGCCCTAGGGCCCGCCGTCGCGGACCAGGGGGGCGATGCGATCTGGCGTCGGACCCTCTGCATCGTCCGCCTAGCCAAGCCAAGCCCAGCCCAATGGCTTTGGTCCCGACAATTCCAGAGATAAGCATGGATGGTTCATGGAAATTTACGCCCTCGTGGGAGGATTCCATGCCTTGCGCCTGATTGCCCAAGGTGGGCTTCGTAAGCTGAGACGTCGGCCTTTCGCTACACACACGCCTCTGAAGCCTTTACCAGCCATCAAGGACCGACGAATTCGCCCCGAGAGGTCACGATACCGCTACGACCACATGCTGCGAGAACAGTTTCACCCTCACACCGATCTTTGTGAGTACGGAGTACGGAGTAGTCCGTAGTGCCGCGCCTTATTCCCGCGCGTCGCGTGGCGTGAGATCCGCTCAATACGCTGGGATTCGAAGATAGGCGCAATTGCTCGGCGCTTTTGCTGCTTCCCCATTTCCCTTTCCGCGCGGATACGCGATCAGCTCGGGAGGCCCGCGTGGTAAAAGCTCGCGCATTCGCTCCCGCCCTCTAACCGGCCCGACGATTTCAGGTTTTGCGTCCCATTAGGGCAATTTCCTGTTGGCATAATCGCTCGTCTGCTTCCACGTGTCAAAGTGCTCGGTTGGCCTGTATGAATGAACGCGAGCGACGGGCGGCACGGATTCACGGAGCCAGCCATATTTGCCGTCCCGTCCAACACTGCCGGTCGCAACGCCGCGAGCCTCAGCCCACGTGGGCTGCATCTGAAGTGGTGCTATAATCAGGCTGCGTCTGTACGCACATGCATCCCATTGACTGTGCTAAGGCTCCAGGTACATGCAATGCAGGGTTTCTGACCAACGAGAAGCAGCGCTCTGAGCGGTACTTAGAAATTGGTGTGCTGGACGCCGATCATGAATGTATCCGCAGTGTCCGATCTACAGATAGCTACATCACAGCTGTGGCAATTTCGGCGCAAGACAAAGTCTCTCAAGGTCGCGGGAATTGGTGGAGCAATTTTGTACCTGGAGCCTTAGCACAGTCAATGGGATACGAGTACTCCGTGCTCCGTACTCCGTACTTGTATGGCTTGGTATCGGAGCTCCACTCGAAAGCAGGGATGGGGCACCCGGGCCCCGTCTCATCCGCGAGACCCAAGCCTCCCGTTTCTCGCTTTGTTGGCGGTGACTCCAAGAGCTTTCCATATTCTCCTTGGCAGGCGTGGATTGTTGGGTTCTCAAATACTCCGCATTGCATCTACAGGTGCTTCCAGCCTGCCTCGAAGGGCGGAATTATGTAATGCAGAATGACTCACGGGCTGGTGTCTCTTAGCCTCTCCTTGGCCAAGTTCGTAGAACCTCACGAGGGTGCAAAACAAGACTGCCGTGCCAAACGGTCACCAACATGTGCACGGTGCACTTCACTCTGCAAGGGACCAGATTCCTCTGCGACCATCATTGGATATTGACGCGCCGCCAAGCCAATCGGCAGCGGCAGCGTTCTCCGTCACGATAAAGACCCGTGCTCCTCCACGCTTAAATCACATAGTCCGAGCAAGTGCCACGGCCAGTGAGCACAGCTATCGCTTATCGTACAGCGTATACAGAAGCCGACGACAACGCCTCTTCTCATGCACCCTCTGTCGCAGCCGCCCCCTTGCCAGGTCGGTTCCAAGTGCGGACGTGGCCTGTTCGAGTCCTTGTTAGCCATTCAATATCGCATGTGACAGGCGCAGTCGACTCACCAGACTTGCAGCTTGTGATGATGGCGTCTTCCGTGAAGTCCAGCCAGCACGCGGGATGAGTATCAATCACCGTCGTCTTGACAGCTCATCAGCAATAGAAATCTCGCGCGTTTGATTGGATGGAGACCTACCAAAACTGGTGGCAGCATGGGAATCCTTGCTCGCGGTTCCACAGGATGAGAGATGCCGTCTCCTTCCTCCTCGCCATCCACACCCGAATTGGACCGCATTCGATGGCCAAGGGGGCTGGCGGAATCCGTGTGTTGCGGCATGCCGGCTGGTGCGGAGACGGATCCTCGTTGCCGCGCTTGGTTCTGTGTGGTATTAGCCTTCTGCTCCGGCCGCAATGGAGTTATTAATTACCTTTGGCCGATACAGCATCCCAACGCCGAAATCCCACAGGCACAAGCGACCGTCTTCGCCGACGCTGCCAAACCGATAGTTTCGATCATCGCAGCGCCAGGGGTCGAAAGCCAAAGCAGTGACCCATGACTGGTGGCCCTGACATCTCGCCACCAACGCCGACTCTGTCAAGGACCATATTGAAATCAGGTCATCCTGCCCTCCTGTTAGGACATACTTGCCATCCGGCGTCCAGCACACGCATGTCAATCCACCATAATACGAGTTGAACAGATCTAGCAGCCTACGCGTGCGTCAGTGTCAGCTAGAGGACGAGGATGCCAACCTGACTGAGACTCACTCTTCCCTGAGATAGTCGATGACCCTCAAGGTCCCGTCCTCACATACCACAGCCAGATGCCGATTGTCTGGTGAGAAAGCGAACGCGTTTATACGCTGGTTCGACAACTTCCAAGCTGCTACCGGGTTCGTCTTCTGGTTCTTGGAGTAGACCGACTTCTGGATCTGGATCTTATTACCATGGTGTGTCCCGTTGGCCGCGTCTCCTGCATCGCTGCCATTGGCACTAGCTCCATCTTCCTCGGGGTTGAATTGCGCATCATCTTTCTCCTTGTCGTACACCACCAAAGAGCCGTCCATGTGAGCCGCTAGAAATAGGTTCTCGGACCCAGGTATCCACCGGATCATTGACACCGGTGTATTATTGATGACGCCCTGGGGCCTGTCAGTGAAATGTCCTCGGAGCCGGAGGTGAGGGTCGCACATTTTTATTGAGGCGGGTGTATCGCTGCGAAATAGGCTCCCACCAGATTACCTCGCCTGTTGAAAAGCCCATGATCACGTCAATGTGCGAGGCGCCTTTGGTCGCCTTATTGACGTCATGGCATAGGCAGTGCGCCTTCGTAAACAATATTTTGGTCAGGTAATCTTGCTGTTGTACCAAGTCAGAGACTCTTGACCCCAACGGCAGTCGTATTCTGAGGGCACGCACCTTGTTCGCTGACGACAAGTCCAGCCACTGGAAAGCTCGGTTGATGTTCGCGAAGGCAAAGATGCCATCGTTCGGTCGATCCGTCAATCGTCTCGATAGACTCTCGTTGACTATGACTCGAGAAATGAAAGACGAATTGCTCTTGGTGACGTTATTCTTTGGCTTCTTTCTCTTGTTTACGTCCTTGGTAGGCGTTGGCGTCAGCAGAGCGTTGCCTTCGCCAAAGGCAGGAGCAGATCCAAGCGTCATGGAGGTAGTAGGCGCGTCGCTTGCGGAGTTTGCCCGTCCATCCTCACTGCTCATGCCCCCTTCGGTCGAGCATCGGGCCTCGTTTGGATATTCTTGTATACTCGAATCGCGGCCGCCCAGCGACAAAGTTGCCGCGGGGGGACCCTTGTATATGAACGGCGGGGGTCGCACATGAAGGCTGACAAGTGACAGCTTCGAACCTGCCGTCGCGGGTTGCGGATTGGTCGCCAGAGGATTCGGGTTCACAATGGGCGCTTCGGAGGGATGCGGCGGGGGGGTTGCAAGATGTAGGTCCTCTTTCAGCACGTATGTTCCTGCGGCAGCGTCAGTTCGCCTGCTCTGCCGGACAGTCTCCTATGCGACTTACCTTCTCCCACAAGAAACTGCCACTCGGGTCCTGTGGGATTTGATATGGTATTGTTCGTCTCAATCAGGGGCACGATGCCGGTGATGCCACCGGGGTGGTAAAGACCGCCCGCGGGATACCGCGGTGGAGGCGGCAGGACGCTGTGCCAGTCAGTTGTTGCTCAATCGACATGCGACGTCAGCTGCACGATACACGTACAACATGTTGACAGCAAGTCAATGGTCGGGAGTCGAAGGACGCTGGGAAGCCGGATTGCGCTGAGATGCGACGCCCAACGGACAATGTCGGATGTTACCGACCGTCGGGTGAACGGCAGCTGTGGGTCGAGTAGAACTGCGCGATCACAGCATGCGCGCGAGGACGAAGGAGCGGCAAGGAGCTACAAAGCGCCGCCTACTGACGCGGAGGTGTGTTGAAATTGGCGATGAACGGTGATGAGGCGATGGTTGGCTGTGCCTGGCATCTCTGCGAGTTCCCGCAGCTGGGACCTGGAGGACTTGAGGTTGCGGTTGCGTGTGGGGTAATAGCCGACCACGGATGACGGACCAGCACTAGGATGGCATAGCCCATGGCGCCAGCTGCTGTTGGTGCTGTTGGTGGCTTGGCCCGCAGACGTGACCTGGGGCGCAGCAAGCCTAGGAAAGGTGGGCGAGGTCTGGGGAAGCAGGAAGAAGAGTACGAGATTATACAGATGAGCGTGCAAAGGGGCTTCGTCGCGATTGCCTGCAATTTGGAGCAACACGACGTTGTCACAAACATGACTTTAGTGGTCGTCCACCCGCGGAGCTGTAGCTCGCGGTGGATGGGATCAATGTGCTCGTAGGGGAGCCCAAGCGAGTCCGAGTGGCAGCACCCGCGCATCAAATGGGCCGGGAAACGCCCTTGTTTTCTTCAGAATAATGCCTCGCGCACCTCGATATTACTCTGTATGTTTGGCTTCTCCAACAGCGCAAACGTCGCATTCCTGATGCACCGTGCCACGTCAAGGCCAGTGTCATCATTGGATCGCTCCCAGGGAGCTGCCCCTGTGGCCGCCCAATCTTAGCGGCCTGCACGAGTGGAGGCTTGGAGGGGCCGCGAATGCATCACACCACAGCGGGCGCCCAATCCTAGCTCAGCAGCAATTTAAGCCCAGCATCCCGTCCATCCCGTCCCGAACCGCCGGACAACACCCCGACTTCTGCAATCAAAGCTCCTCATTTCCGCCTTCGAGACTTGTTCTTCCTGGCCCGACAGCCAACGAGCAAGCGCGCAACCGTCTCCTCCGACAACCGGCCTGCACGGGTTGAAGACACGTCAGGCGAGGGCATGGCCCGGCGATAAACCTCCCTTCCACATATGTTCACAGCTGCTTGGCATAGCAGACCTATCCACGCAGCATGGCGACAGGTATAGCCGCCTTCGCGTGTTGCGCCCTGCTTCGGGCCGTCGCTGACACCAAATCCAGTGCGAGTATGCGTCTGCGGCGACGAGAGCACCGGCAAATCGAGCCTCATTGCCTCGCTTGTCAAGGACCAGTTCATGAGCAACAAGATCCAGCCCGTGCTGCCACAGATCACCATCCCACCCAGCATCGGAACCCCCGAGAATGTCACCACTACCATCGTCGACACCTCCGCGCGGCCCCAGGATCGGACCACCTTGCGCAAGGAGATCCGCAAGTGTAACGTCATCCTGCTCGTCTATGCAGACCACTACAGCTACGAGCGAGTCGCGCTCTTCTGGATGCCCTACTTCCGCTCCCTCGGCGTAAACGTCCCCGTCGTCCTATGCGCCAACAAGTCAGACCTGGCGGGCCAGGGGAATACGCCTCAGGTTGTCGAGGAGGAGATGCTACCTGTCATGGCCGAGTTTCGCGAAATCGACTCCTGCATCCGGACCAGCGCGCGAGAGCACCGCAACGTCAACGAGGTCTTCTTTCTGTGCCAAAAGGCCGTCACACATCCCATTGCGCCACTTTTTGACTACAAGGAGGGCCACCTCAAGCCGGCATGTGTGGCTGCGCTGAACAGGGTTTTCTTCCTTTGCGATAAAGACCAAGACGGATATCTCAACGACGAAGAGATGCGCGACTTCCAGGCCCGCTGCTTCGACAAGCCACTGACGAGCGACGATCTCGATAACATCAAGATGTCCATATCCAAGTCGACGCAACACGTGAATATGGACAAGGGAATCGACAAGGACGGCTTTCTGCAACTGAACAAGATATATGCCGAAAAGGGCAGGCATGAGACGATATGGATCATCCTGCGCAAGTATCACTACACCGACAGCCTGAGCCTGGAGGAAAAGTTCCTCCACCCCAAGTTTGAGGTTCCGGAGCACTCCTCAGCCGAGCTAAGCCCGGCAGGATATCGCTTCTTCGTCGATATGTTCCTCTTATTCGACAAAGACAACGATGGCGGCCTGAATGACCAAGAGCTGGAGGCGCTGTTCTCCCCGACCCCTGGGCTGCCGTCATCCTGGATCGACTCCTCCTTCCCGTCTTCTACAGTGAGAAACGAGAGTGGACATATCACCCTTCAGGGCTGGCTGGCTCAGTGGAGCATGACTACGTTCCTCGAGCCCAAGACAACGATAGAGTACTTGGCGCATCTCGGCTTCGAACCTCCCAATCCAAAGGACTCGATCACGGCCGCCCTCAAAATTACAAAGCCACGCAACAGGAGAAGACGCCCCGCACGCGTGGAGAGGAATGTTGTCCTGTGTTACCTTATCGGCGCGCCAGGAGCTGGCAAGTCCTCGCTACTCGACGCCTTTCTTAATCGTCCTTTCGAGGGGCTTTACCACCCAACTATCAAGCCTCGGCGGGCTGTCAATAGTGTAGAGCTCCCCGGCGGCAAGCAGGTGTATTTGATCTTCGAAGAGCTGGGAGAGCTGGAACCGGCCATATTGGAGAACCAGGCTAAGCTGGAAACATGCGATCTAATCTGCTACGCCTACGACTCGTCGGACCCGGACTCATTTATTCACATCGTCAACGCACGATCCAAGTACCCTCATCTCGATGAGCTACCATCGGTGTACACTGCACTGAAGGCGGACAAGGACAAGACGACGCAGCGCAGCGAACTTCAGCCCGACCAATACACCTCGTCGCTCAACATGAACCACCCTCTCCACGTGAGCGTCACATGGAACAGCATCAGCGAGCTCTTCGTTGCCCTCGCCGAGGCAGCGACGAATCCCAGCCTTGGCTTTCCCAAGACAGAGGAGGAAGCTCCAGACCGGACTAGCCTCTACATGGCTCTGGGAGCGACTGCCTGCGCCGCCATCGCGGCCGTGATGATCTGGCGGAGATCAACCAATGCGGCCTAAAGCTATTCCTCCTCCCCTCGCCTCTCTCATATCTTTCCCCTCGACAGCAAGTAACGCTTGCTACGAAGCTTTTCGTCGCGACGGTGCAACACGGCTACGTAGTAATCAGTAGTGTCGTTTTGGTGCATTATGGACAAGTAGTGCTGGAACATTATCCGGGGGAGTTCTCTGCATGGCGGGAGTTGTCTCCGTTTATTTATGATACCCAACTCCCCACACTATCGCCACTTCTTTCTCGAAGCTTAAAATAATGGAAAATATAATATTTCGCTTGGATAGCAAGTCTTGCAGCAATGTTCCTTCGCGAATATTCCGTCTCAATACTGTTACAACGGCCGGCGCGGCCCTGCTCGTAGTTCGTTCGAAGCCAGAGCATCACACCTTGTAGAAGCAAAAGCCAATGTAAAAGCTCGACGCCTCCATCTCCTCGTCGGACACAAGCAACGGACCACCGCCCCTTTCCCTCACGCCCATGCGCTCGCTCAACGGACCCAGCTCAGGGTCGTCCTTCTCTTCCTCCCAGATTTGGGGGAACGTGCGGTGGAACTGCAGTTCGAGATTGAAGTCCTCGGCGAGGGCGCGAAAGGCTTCCCACGGCACGACGTACTCGGGCACCTCTTCGACGGCCTCGTCGAGGAAGAAGTTGTACTTCCAGCCAAATGCCGGGCGGAACACGCCGTCCTCAGGCGTCTTGCCAGGGAAGCGGACCCGATAGATGGAATTGCCCCATTCAGCCGTCGGTTCGGCCTCGCCCTCCTCAAGCTCGCCGTCCTCGGGCTCCGCCGGGGGAGGAGTGGTCGATGTAGCGGCTTCGCCATCTTGCTTGTCAGCGTTGGCCTCCTCAGATTTCGCCTTCCTCTTGGCGGCAGCCTTTTCGTTGAACCTGCGGACGTGCTCGCCGAGTACGTCCGAGTTGGGAATGCAGCCTATGAAACGTCCGCCCTTCTTGAGCGCACCAGCGACGTTTCGCAGCATGTTACGAGCATTGTGCTCAGACTCGAAGGCGTAGTGCATGGAAAACATCATGCTGACGACGTCGAAGCCGCGGCGGTTCATGGGTGACGGGTCGAAGCCGACCTGCTGGATGATATCGATACTTTCGATACTCTCGCCGTAGCAGTCCTTGACGTGGAAGCGCGCGTCGAAGAGACGAGAGGGCCGTCCCCTACCGTGCCCTCCACGTCCCCCTCGGCCGCCGCGGGAGGCCAAGTTCCGGTATCGCTCCCTCGCCTGGTCGATGCTCACGTCGGCAGGGTCGAGGCCGACGTACAGCTGGATGGGCTGCGGCGCCTGCTGCCACTTGTTCAAATCGCCGCCCTTTCCGCACCCAATGTCAAGAACAAGAAGCTCCTTGCCGCTAGAGCGCCCCATCTCGCGCGACCCGGGGGCGTGGTCCTCGTCAGGCGAGTAGCGCTGGATGATGCAGCTCTTGATCCAATTGTTGAAAACACGCAGTCCCTTGATCTTGCTGTCCCTCGTTCTCCAGTCGCGGCCTCGCTCCGGCACGCTGTTATAGTGCTGCCGCACTACATCGTGCACCCCTCGCCCTCTATTCTGCTCCGCCGAAGCGGCCTCGAGAGCAGCGGCCGTGCGGTCTCGCTCGAGCTGGCGCTGCCGGATGGCCTCTCGCTCGGCTTCGGAGATGCGAGCTCGCGCTCCAGGGCGCTTTTGCTTGCGCGGCTGGTCGGAGGGCGACACGTTGCGTCGCTTAGCGGCCTGCAACGAGTTTGCGTTGTAGGGCTGAGGTAGGTCGTCTTGGGCATCGTCGTCGGCAGGACGCTTCTTATTCTTTACGGGCGAGTCTGCGTATGAGTCGGCCCTTGAGCCATTTTCGTAATCGCCCATGGCGAAACTGGATGTCGTGCAAGAAGCAGAGCAGCCTGTGCGCTGACGCGACTTGTTTTGAAAGGTTAGAGAAAAAGTTGGGAACTGGAGCAGCGAGAGTTTGAAGCTTGGAAATGCCTACACCTTGAGCCTGTGCTTGATGGCAAAGTCCAAGGGAAGCGGCAGCGCAGCGGTTAAACCAAGAAGGGCTGTGGTGGCGCACTATTGATTCCCCTACCCTATAGGCCTGATAACCTCGAATATCTAGCCGTCATCACAATGACCCTCTTTGGACACGTAGTGTATCAGTAGTCGCATTTGCTTTTGGAGATATCTATAAACCTGTATGGAGCACTAAGGGCAAGTATCTGATATTTCCAAGGCATCCCGCTGCGAATTGACTCTTGGTAGCCCGCTTTATGCGGTGCTGCTATCTGTGTCCCTCTTGTCTTGCATCGTAGCGCATGGGAATTGTACCGCGGGACCTTGCACGGCAGTAATAATTTGGATAGCTCTACATTAATTGTAGATGTAAACAGGAAGCAGATCAAGAACTGGCGAAGTCAAGTCAGTCAAATCCGTCTTGCAGAGCGGCCCATCGCCGTTGCATGAATGCGGGCCCATGGTACATAAGCGTGACGAGTGGTTATGCGTCCCGCTGAAGCCTTGCGGCGCTTGGGCCAACTCAGCGCCAGCCTCCTCGCCCTGTGGCTGCGACTGCGAACGAGCTCCCGCAAGCTCTCGTCATCCTCTCCAACCCAGATCCGACATCCCCTCCCGCGACAAACCCCCCACGACCCTCTCCAGCGCCGCAAAACACTCGTCGTTGGCTTCTCACCCAGCCGTCGCCATGGGATCGGATCCTCAGTACGCCAAGTGGCCCTTGTTGCCGCTCTCACAGCACGTCTTCGCCCTCACAAACGCCTATGCCTCGAGGCCGGCCCAGCAGGCCGCCGTCAAGGCCCTGCAGGATGCCATCGCCGAGGACAAGATGGCGCCCTTCTACCGATACCTCGCGCACCCCATCGATGGCATCCTGAACGCTGTGGGCGAGGGCGGTGCCTCGGCGCCCGGCAAGCCCTTGAGCAGAAAATCGAGCCTGGTCGGCATGGTGGCGACCAAGGCCTCAACGACGGATTTGAACCTGCCCTGGGACGAGGAGCTCTACTCGAGGCTCAAGGAGGATAACGAGAAGCAACTGGCCGAGTTTCAGAAGGAGGAGGACGAGGCCGTCGAGCAGGCCGGAGAGACGGAGATTCAGGCCGCCAAGGGCAAGCGGGCAGAGTTCTGGGCACGAGTGGGCGACAAGGTACATACCGGCCGCCATTTGTTGTTGGACCGAAACGATGCTAACCCGTGCACAGGACAAGGCGATCGCGGCGTACGAGGATGTGTTCGAAAAGACGGGCATTCTGGGCACCAAGATCGACCTCGTGCTTGCCATAATACGCATGGGTCTCTTCTACGGCGACAAGCCTCTTGTCAAGAAGCAAGTCGAGCGAGCAAAGACCCTCGTCGAATCTGGCGGCGATTGGGACCGCCGAAACCGACTCAAGGCCTACGAGGGCCTCCACCTCCTGACCGTCCGCTCCTACAACCTCGCCGCACCTCTCCTGCTCGATTCCCTCTCCACGTTCACCAGCTACGAGCTCTGCACCTACTCCAACCTCGTCGTTTACTCGGTTCTGGCTGGCTCCGTGTCGTTGAAGCGCGTCGACTTCAAGTCCAAGGTTGTCGATGCACCGGAGATCAAGGCCATCATGGGTGATGGCGAGGACAAGTTGCTGGCTCTGAGCGGCGCCCTGAGTGCCGGGCCCGGCGCCGATGATACCATGGGCGACCAGCTCCCTCAGGCTGCCACCTCCAAGGCTGTCAATCTGACGACCCTGGGGTCTAGCACCGAGCAGCCCGAGGCTGAGATGGCCATCGACTTCAGTCCGCTGGCTCTGCTGGTGGGCAGCTTGTACAACGGAAACTACAAGACCTTCTTCCAGTCTCTCGCCGATGTCGAGGAGCAATTCCTTAACCAGGACCGCTATCTCCACGAGCACAAGAACTGGTTCATCCGCGAGATGCGCCTGCGCGCCTACCAGCAGCTGCTGCAGAGCTACCGTGTCGTCGGCCTCGAGAGCATGGCTAATGACTTTGGCGTCACCGTTGACTTTCTCGACCGGTATGCATGCCCCTTCCTGATGCCCCCCAAGTCCATGTCTTTGCGCATATAACTGACGGTCATTCCAGCGACCTCGCCAAGTTCATCGCCGCGGGCCGCATTCCCTGTACCATCGATCGCGTCTCTGGCAAGGGCGTCATCGAGACCAATCGTCCCGACGACAAGAACAAGCAATACCAGGATGTTGTCCGTCAAGGCGATCAGCTCATCACTAAGCTGCAAAAGTATGGCCAGGCTGTCCGGTTGAGGGGCAGTGAGAGGGCATAGAGCTTGGTAGGGGCTTAGTAGAGATGAATGGTAACCGGGGACAAGCATGGAACATTGCCTCGGCGTCGATTGGAACAAGTCGACATGCTGGCTACATGTGTCATTACTTGCTGTATGATACGACATTTAGATGGGCTGTCGCTCAATACAAAGGCGAAGTTTCACAGGAAGGGCGGATAAGCATGCGCTCAAGGTAGGATGTGAAGGCTAAAATTGCCTAAGCTTTTCTATGTACGAACGTCTTCAGGCCGATGGCAGTCTCGACTTCTGCGCCTAATCATCTAGGGCCTCTACGCTAAAACGCACCCTCCCAAGGATGCACCCCACTTTGTTCAACCCGTTGAGGTTCGCCTTTGGGCCCTCTACCTGTATTGGTCCATAAACTCCTTGTGAAACTTGATGATGCTGCCGACCCACTCAGTGCCCGGCGCCAGGAAGGTAGTCCTGAAATGCAGCGTGCCCTCTGCCTGTCCGAAGCCGGAGCCTGGGATGACGCAGATGCCCGTGGCCTCGAGCAGGCGCATGCAGTAGAGCTCGTCGGCGGAGCGGCCCTCGGCGGAGGCCGCCTCAACGGCCTTTTGCGGCAGGCGGATGGTGGGGAAGAGGTACATGGCGCCCTGCGGCTCAGCGCACTCGACACCCTCCATCTGCGCGAAGGCGCGGTGCAGAGCCGTGGCGCGCTCGCGGAGGCCCTCATGGATGCCGCTGTATTCCTTGTTGTACAGCTCGTACGACGGCTCGCCGGGCTTGGGCGGGTTGACCATGAGCTCGACGAGGCACTGGCCAATGACGGGGGCGCAGAGCATGATGGAGACGAACTTGTAGATGTTGGCCTCGACTTCGGGGTCGAAGCCGACGAGCTCAAAGTAGCCACCGCGGTGGCCGCACTCGCCGACCATGCCCTTGGAGATGCTGTGGAGCGAGACCAACTCGACGGCGTCGTACTGTCCAGGCTTCTCCTTCTGCATCTTGCGCAAGACGCCCTTGAAGCTGTGGAACTTGCCAACGAAGACGTTTGTCTGGTACACCTCATCGGCCATGACGACCAGGTTCTCCTTGCTGGCGAAGTCGATGACGGCTTGGATGTCCTCCTCGGCGAGTGACGCGCCAGTGGGGTTGCCGGGGTTGATGATGACGATACAGCGGATGTCGAGACCGTCGGCCTTGCCCTTCTCGTAGGACTTCTTGATGGTCTCGAGGTCGGTGCCCCAAGCCTTGGACTCGTCGAGGTTGTAGGGGACGCAGGTGGCGTTGAGGAGCGAGAGGGTAGCGGTGTAGAGAGGGTACTGAGGAATCGGGATCAGAATACCCGTGGACTTGTCGGCGCATATGACGTTGAGGAGGGTGTTGACGCCAGAGGAGGCACCAGCTGAGAGGTAGATGTGCGCGGGGTCGGCGGGGAAGCCGTCGCGTCCTGTAATAGAGAATTGATGAGAACCAGGGCACTGAGGGTGGGCACGAAGATGAGCTTACTCTCGAGGAAAGCAGCAATGCTCTCCTTGATCGCCGGCACGCCGCTGCTGGCGCTGTAGGCGCCAATGGAGCCGACATGCTTGAGCAGGCGCTTGGCACGCTCAACGACGTCGGTCTTGTAGCCGAGGTGGTTGATCAGGACATCCTCGTTCTTGAGCAGCTCGGGATTCTCGAGCAGGCTGCAGACCTGGCGGAAGAAGGTGATGGGCTTCTGGTCGAGCTGCTGGGGGTTGCCGATGTTGGCCGAGATGACCTGCTCGAAGGGCAGGCCGGAGTCGCCCTTGGCCAGCCGCGCGCGGAACTCCTCCGACTTGACGGCGAGCTCGCCACGCACGGCGTACTCGGCGCGCCGGACGTTGGGGTTGATGTTATCGACCGTCAATCTCATGGTCGACGAGCGGCGGCGTGCTTGATGCTGAGGGTGATGGTGGGGTGACAATCGGTGACGCTGAGATTTTGGCGGGGCAGCGGTGCCGGATGTGCTGAAGTTTTGAGAAGCGGCGCCGGCGACGGAGGCTGTTGCTCTAGTTAACGGGGGACTCGAGTCACAAGCCTTGCCTTCTCTGCAGGAAAAAAGCGCGGGGCTAGGGGTAAAAAGGTGCTGTAATGGTTTTGTAATAGCGGGAATAGTGAGAGAATAAAAGCAGCGCAAGCGGGAGCGGGACGAGACGGCGGTACAAGCTGTTACACAACCAGATCCATCGGGAGAGTCAGGCGGCACCAACCCGCCGCCCAGCCCCGGGCGATCAAGTCCGGGGATTCGTCCCTGTGGCATGACATGACACGCCATGGTGCCTCGACTGCCGCCCTCGACGAGCAGCTCGCTCCGCAGCCAGCCATCGCTTGGCGTGGAGCCCCGGCCTGGAGATGGGTACGGAGTACGGACGGCACTGAGCGCAAGGGGCGCGTCACCTGCCGAAAACCGCGACCGACCACCACAGTGAAGTTGGATATGCTTCGGTCGGCTCGGCTGCACCCGAGACCGGGGCCGCCCGGGAGGCAACGCAGCAGTTGCAACTCTATCCTCCTCGTCGGGCAGGGCATGGGAAGCTCCGTCGCAGAACAGCTTTGGAACGCCAAGCTGCGTCAAGCCGCCCCCGCCCGACACCGACGGCGGAAGGCGACGAAAGAAAACACACGTACGGTAGGGGAGCAACAGCGCCTTTCTTACCTGCGATTCTGCCGTTGGCCAGCAGCGCCGCGTGGCCACTGGCCCGGACCGTTGACAGCAGCCTGCCCCTTGTCGCAGTACTCATCGTGACAAGCTGAGCGGGAGAGTCGACGACCGCCGCCGAGAGCTGTAGATGAGCGAAGCAGCTTTATATCTGCCTTTGCAAGATTGTTGAGGAGAGGAGCGCGTGTGGCTGGGGCAATTCTGAAATGTTGGTGTGCCTCCCTCAAAGCATCCCACACACCTGTCCAAGCAGCCCTTTCCGTCAAATCTGAGACTCCATGAGACTCCGCCCACCGATTCTTGGCAGTCACGATGCTAAGCATGAATTTAGAGTCCTTACGTGAAGCGCAGCCTTTACTCTCCGTCTCATGGCGCGCAATATCATCCGTTTAGAAACCTCGTGCCGTCTCTATTTCCTTGCATCGTGACTGACAATCTTCGACGCGAAAGCTGCTACCCATAATTGCCCCTTCCCCATTGGCCAGATTCGCAAATCTCTCTCTCCCGATCTTCCCGGCATCGGCCTGGTCTTCATTCTTCACCCCCACCCCACGTCCGTCTGCGTGCGCAGCCTTCGGGTCCGGCGCCACCTTTCCCCGGCCTTGCGCCGTTCTCCTGTCCCGAAATTTTGCCAACGCCAGCTCAGGCGACATCACCGACGTCGAGCTCCCCGGTCCGGCCACACACATACACACGCAGTAAACCGCAGCCATGGCGAAGAAAGGTATGATGCCCCCCATCACCGGGTTTTGTGTCGCCGACAGAGAGCGTTTCACTTGTGCTGACACAAGAGCTTCTTCTCCGCTGCAGCCAAGGCTCGTTTGATCCACGTCCGCCTGATCTCCATGGCCATGACGGGCTTCTTCTACACATTTAAGCGCCCTCGAACAGCGCCAATGATGGGCATGCTGAAATACGACCCAATTGGTATGGCGAATCCTTCATCTGCATATCTGCTGCTGCCCCCGCTCGAGCCTCGCTGACCGACCTCTTCGCAGTTCGCAAGAAGGTCCTCTTTCTCGAGACGAAAAAACGGTCAAAATAGAAGCACCCAGCCGTCGAACGCATGAATTGGAGCGCTGCCTGAGCTAGCAGCCATTAAAGCTGAAAGGCTCGCTGCTGGCGGGCAGGTAGTGTACGTGTACACTGTATCAACATGATGGGCATATCTGGAGTTGGGGAACTTGCATTGCGCAGTTGCGCCACGGGACGAATTTTGTCGCCGTTCTGTACGCTTGAAATATACCTCTCACGGTCGCGAGAAATAAATTTGTCGCCAAAATCTTTTGAAGCTGAGCAAATCCAGCAAGCTGAGCTACCATGCATCCTTTCGCAATGACCATTGTACCATCTCGAAGCCCACCTGTCTTCACGCAACGCCTTCCTGCACATAGATTACTTGTGCCCCGGACAAAGCGTGTTGCATGTCAGCTTGCCAATCACGCCAGCCAGCATTCGCCCTGGAAACCATCACCCGCGGGCCGCGAAGCTGTTCATGCCATTGCTCTCCGACTTGGACCTTTTCTTAGCTACCTCCGAGACCTCATTGGTGCAATCAGGACCGCGTTTCCTTCCTCCCGCAGCATTCTGGCTGTCGTTCATGAAAGCAGCTTGGCTGTGTCTCTCAAAGTCAGCAACCGTGGGCAGATTCTGAGCCGCATTCAGCAGCTCGCTCGGCACCTGACCCGAGCGGATCTCCTCGATGATGTTCGCGCTGGCAGCTGCAGCACTCATTCCGCCTATTACTGGCCGATTGTACTGGTTTTGACCCAGTGCCATTCGTGCGGCCTGCTCTTCGATCGTATTTGAGTCTTGCGAAGATGATAGTTTAAGAATAGACCGCGGTCGGCCGGCTCCCCGCCGCCGCATTTGTTCTTGCATTATTGAAAGAGGATGAGAAGGCCTTTTGGCCGCCGCACCATTCCCAGGGCTGTGTACTTCAACCTTGCGTTTGAAGGCCGATCCAAGTGCATGGATTTCGGTCAATGTCGAGTGCACGGTCGTCTGAGACGCAATCCTTTCACACTTGACGTCGGCAGGCACGGTGTCCAAGGGCTGTTTAGCGCGCTTAAGCTCCCCAGTAATGTCAGGCTTCTGTCCGTCCTGATCAGGTGGATTGTCATCGTCGGTGCTGTTTTCTTGAACCACTGCTTGTTGGAGCTGCTGGATCCAACACCGTTCACGCGCCAAATATTGAGCCGTTGAGCAGACAAGGCTATTTACTTCAGCCACCTTACCCAACGTTGCGTCAAACCTTTCCATCTGTGGCATGCGTTCCTGGACTTCTTTGAGCTGATCTCGCAATGTGTCGATGGTCTGGATGTCACGCTGCCACCTGTCTCGCAGGTCGTTTGTCGCCTTGGCCTGTGATTCGAAGTTATGCAACTTTTCTTGAAGCTGGGAAACAAGTGTTTGGTCCTCGTGGGTGTCCATTTGGCTTAAGTCAGACCCTTGATAGTGGCCAAACTTGGCGACCGTCAGATGGTTGTTGACTGCCTTGAGCTGACTTTCGAGTGCGGCGATGGCCACTTGACAGTGGCGGAGGTTCCGCTCAGATCTCTCCCTTTCTTGCTTGAACCCATGATCCAACTTGCTCTGAAATTCAACGACAACTTTATGTAGTTCTTGCTTTTCGGCCTCACCTTTGTTTTCCAGACTCTCTTTCATATGTTCGATTTTGGCGGCGTATGTCTCCGAAACCAATTGAAGTTTCTGTTGCAATTGACTGATTTCTTCATTTCGCTCAGCCAATTTATCGCTAAGGCTGGCCTCATGCGCTTCGTCAGAATTATGCTGGAGTTGCGTTTTGATCCACGATTCGAGAGACTGCTTAGTCTGCTGGCATGACTGCTGGGCGTGCTTCATGCCGTCCGATACATCCTTGAAGCACTTGTCAAAGTGCCGCATGGCTCTTTCCTCTACTCTCTGAGCCATTGCAAACTTATCGTCTTGATTTTCGAGAATTCGTCTGATCTCAGTGAGCTGGCCAACATACGCAGCAGCTTGTCCAAAGGCTTGTTCGGCGCGATGTTGCTTGGTGGCTACTTCCGCAATGGCCTCGTGGAATCTGTAGGTGCGTTAAGACGAAGCGAGAGGACGTTCTAAAGGAACGGCTTACTGGGTGGAAATAGCCTTCTCAATACTCCGTACTGCACCTTCAATGGCCGTCGAAGAAATGACTTTCGTCTCTGCCCTATGCACTTGCTGTATCAAAGTACTGAGGCTTACCTTGATGTTAGCAAATCATCCAGGATGTGAAGGTTGTGACCGTACCTCTCGCGTATTTCGCTCACTATTTCAGCATTCCTTTGTTGTTTCTGATCATTCTTGGCGCAAAGTTCAAGCATCGAGTCGACCTTGGATTCAATGCCTTGTACCATCCTCTGTGTGCCCTCTTGCGCTTCGATCTGTTGTTGCAAGTTGGTTGCCTTGTCTCGCTCAAGAAGTAAGATAGCCTCTTGTTCGCTGGCTTTGCTCTGCAGCTCACAGATTCTTTGATCCTCTGCGAGGGTACGGTCAGTTCTGCATCACGTGGCGATACCAGCGGAAAACACTCACTGAGCCTGGATTCTCGCTCCATCTCTCGTCGAAATTCTTCCAAGCAACGCTTCATCTCCTCCCTTTTAACACGGCTGATCTCGAGAGCCTCATCTACTGCTTTGGAATCAGTTATTCGCTTCTCATTTTCCATCCGTAATTTGCCCAGAGACTCTTCGTAAAAAGCACGGGAGCGTAGAAAGAGAGCTTGCTGCTCCTTGATGGCCTCATTGAGCTTGAGACGAAATTTTCGATGCTTTTCTTCAAGAGCTGTTGCCCGCATTTTGGACTCGGATAATTGGCCACGTAGTCCTTCGACTTCGTTACCCAAGCGCTTGTTTTCCGCTGTGTCTTTGGCGTGGCTCTCTTCAAGCTGTCGGTGGCGATTGTCCATATCGTGGATTTCGTGCATCTTACTGTCTAGCATTTGGCGAGACTCTCCTAGCTCCTCCTGATGACGGTGGAGTTCTCGCTGTAGAAACTCAACCTCCAACCCAGCTTGTGCCCTTTCCTCTTCCGCTATCTTAATGCATTCATTCCAATATTGGGCAACCTGGTGCATTGCATTCTTTTTCCGGTCGGGATCTCTGCGAGGCCGATCCTTGCAGATTGTGTTGCGTCTCTTCGATATGTTGCTCGTTCGAGATCGAGACCGATGGCGCATCGCATTGTCGCGATCAGAAGAACCGTGGGACGCAGCAGGGCGATTCATCATAGTGTTGCGATGGAAATATGGACTTCGGTGGACAGGTCCCTCCAAGTCGCCGCAGGTGCTTCCGGGAGAAGGCCGCCGACTAGAGCGATGGGTCTGTGTCTTTCTTTCCTTTGAGACCTGGAAACTGATCAAGTTTCCTTGAACAGGCAAGTTAGTAGTGGCAAGCCTAGTGGTAGAACATTCAGGTTGTGCAGTGGCCCCGTCGGGCAAGATGGAGGATTGGCAGACGATGTCTCTAAGCGTGCCCTGCAACTCTCTGGAAGGCGGGCTGTCCCGCGCCTCAGCTGTCGATATGTCTTCCAATGCATGATCGCACAGCAAACTGCGAACGCTTTCCTTTGGATGACCGTTGGGGGAAGCTGATACGTGGTTCAGATGGGAGCCCTTGGATTGCGTAATTTCTGATGACTGACGGGATGGTTGTCGAGATATACCATCAACATCGGGAGCTGCAAAGGGTTCCACGTGGTCAACGTTTGCGGGTTTTGAAGCGCGACAACTGGATGGTGATGACGAGGTTGCGATAGGTTGGCTGGCTGAAAGGCTAAGTTCCGGAAGACATAACGCCGGCCCCCTTGGAACGGTTGTAGACACGTTAGCATGTCTAATTGGGCTCTGAGGGTGTTTCTGGAGCTCAGTAGCTCGAGGAATGGGTTTCATCTCTTTGCCAGCCTTGTTTGGATAGGGAAGCGGTCTGTCGGAGAACTGCCCGGGACGAGGAGGTTGCTTGATGCCGAACGAAAACCCTTCCCCAAGAGTAGTTTCCGATATTTCATCCTGTGTGACGGAGAATTTTCTTGCTTGGCTGTCATCGAAGTGTTTCCTCACAATTAATTGTGAGTCAGACAAAGTCGCATCTGTCTTTTCGAGATCTCGAGCGCGTGTTGCACTGGATGATGCCCCTTTTGGGCTGCCACTGGGTGCTTTGAGCATGACGACAGACCAGTTATGCTAGAGGTCCGAGGCTATGAACTATTGTTAAGGCGTGGCTGTTCGCGGTACTAACATCGGATCCAGGACTCTGATGAGGCCAACGCAAGGTGGGCAGCAGCTCATTCGAAGGGGTGTTCGTCAAAGGGCGCCGTCCTTGCAGATGTGGTGAGAAGAAATAGATGGAACACGTAATTTCTTACGGCCCTTGGCATGCATTGTTGGGGGAAAAGTATGCGTTCTGTTTTGCGTGACGTCCGCAGGTATCCATCTGCGAATCGAGGGAAGGAGCCTCCGGTTGGGGTCTTTTCAGCTACGATGAAGACTGTGAAGCAGGCGTAACCGACTAGAATCACGTGTACGAGACCATTAAAGAGAATATCGGCGTACATCAAGAACATGTAAGACTGGCGAGCCTCTTCCAAGAGTGTTTAGCCGATGGGCTATTGGAAAATGAGAGGATCGTACAAATTGCGCCGCGGAAGTGCGTGGTCTACATGTGAGAGCCACCGAATTATCTTTCCAACGATCATGGACAGAAAAAAATGCAATGGGATTTCTGAAATTTCGGTCGTCTGATTGGCGTATGGCGAGCGGCATAAAGAGAGGAATTTCAAATGGGTTCCTGTCGCTGAAGCTCGTCCAATGCTACCTGATATACTACCTATGCAGCTGGGTGATCTTTTGCTTACTTGGCCTGATTTACGGATCGCAAAAGCTTGCTATTCCACTCGTCTTTTAAGATTGCTTCAGAAATATCATCGCCACTACTAGGCATTTGCGGTTCTGGCTTTGTTGTGTGTGCCCGTCATGTCAGGGATGACGCCCGTCAGCGGTGGCCTTCTAGCGCGATGTCGCCGCAAGCAAGAATGCGGCAGCAGCACAGGATACCTTTGCCCATTGCCTTACCATAAGGTAGCTGTATTTGAACGAGACTAGTCTGTAACTTACTTCGTACATTGACTGCACAAATATTCCTCCCCAAGCCAGACATCGTAGCCCAAAACGTGACGAGAAGTCTTGGCCCCGCCGCCTGCAGTCGGCCGCACCCTGTTTCGTACATCTCATTGGCTGCGACATGGATGAAGGCTGTTCTTGACTGGCGCTTCGCAGTCCCGATTCACGAATCATATCGAGAGCAGGGCTAAGAGCACGTCTCCTTTGGGTGATGAGTCTGAAACGCACCATACAAGACCCTGCACGGCAAATCAATGATTGTCAAAGGCGGCTGGTGACACACAATGCATAGTTGGCGTCGCATGGACAGATGTGGGCTTTCCTGTGGGCGGTAGCTCGTCACGTAAATACTGGCATCCCTCGCGATCCGGCGCCTTTACAAATTCAGTCCAATTTCATTATATTTATTTCTCAATCTTTCCGCTTCAAGGCCAAGACATCTATCGACGCCGGACCTTATCTGCGAAGTTCGCAACGACACTCGGCCAAGATCAGACAGAATGACGACGACTGGCAGTTTCCCGCTGGCCACCCATGACACCGATGCAGCCGGAGCCCCTTCCCCTGACTCTGGTGCGGATGCGGGTGCCTCGGGCAGCTCCAATGCTATCGGCATCTCAAATGGAGGCTTGATAGCCATCATTGTTGTGGTCGTCGTTGTAAGCGTGATAGGGAGTGAGTGAAGCGCCAAACAGCCGAGATCATGTCCATGGCTATACTGACATGTCCCAGTCATCACGGCCACTCTCTTTTTCCTCACTAAAAAGCGTGAGTGGAAGCTGAGGGAGAAGGCCAGGAGATCGGCTCGCCGGGTCGTCACAGCTCTCACGCCGCGGCGGACGGAGTTTCCAGACTCGGTCAAGAAATCGAGGCGCTCATCTCGACGTGGCCATGCGAAGATTGCAGAAGATGTGCCACCCACGCCTGGCCTACGGCCTGAGGATGTGGAGAAGGGGCTGGCCCGGACGAAAGTTGAGAGAAAGAGCCCTACATAGAGAGGCCGTGCTGTCGTGATTTGTGGCAGAGTCGGCTGTGCCTCCTTGGCAGGGGGTACGTCGTAGTCTGCCAAAGGTTGCATCATGTATCCGTGGTTGCTTAGCTCTGAAGCTCGGGTTTACATTTTCCTAAATGTGTTGGAGCTGGCACTCCGCCGAGCACCCCCATTTCGCTTCTGTGGTGCCGGGGCCTCTTCTTCTTCCTCCATCTGTTTCTTCTTCTTCCTGGACTCTGGAATAAAAGAGACGTGCCGTTCTCCAACGACCTCGCCCCGCTGTGCTCTGTTCCCGCGAGTCGTCTTCTGCTGCCTTGAGCCCAGCGCACTGTCGCGCGTTTGTGCGCCCTTTTGTGACGAGGATACTCGCATCACCACGTCGTCTTTCGACTCGTGTCTAGGTGTAAGCTCGTCGTCATCGCTCGACTCATCCTCAGAATCCTTGGCTTGGTATCGGCTTGGCGCTGCGGGATTGACTGGCTCGTCGACGACTGTGCTTGGGTTGAGCATCTGGAATTCGCGGCTGGTTTCGTCCACCATGAATTCTTCGTCTTCGAAGAGCTGGGCGAAACGCTGATCTCCGAGGAGACCGGCCTTGGTATCGACCTCACCCCTGTTCTCCTGCTTCTTGAGGAGCTTATCGACCAGCTTCTGGTTGACCTTGACCTTCTTGCTGCCTCTGATCCTGCTGGCGCGCTCCTTTTCGACCTTGTCCTTGACGCGCTTCATCCTCTCTTCCTCCCAAGCATACGGATTGGCTATCAGCTTAGCCTGCTCGTATAGTTTCGAATCAACAAAGTATCCATGCATATAAGGGCGAAGGAGGTTCGTCTTTCCAACCAAATGCGCCAGGCTCAGCTGCTTCAGTTCTGGCAGTGTAAGGAACTTGTAATTGTCATAAGTCTCCGTGTGCACCTCCTCAGCCATCTCTTCGACCATGTTGTCCAGGAACGAGCACCACTTGGGGGCAGGGCCGAGTTGGGGAACGAAGAAGGCATGCTGCTGCTTGCCCTCGTTGGCCGTCAAGAGCATGCCGGAGTTCTTGCACCACGCAACGTCGTTGATGTCCACCACCGGCTCGACAGACGTCCACGGGTCTCCCGAGAGCTCGTCCCAGATCTTGATAATGCGCTTGTCCGCAGACATGATCTTCTTCTCTTGGGACGAGTTCGTCATGTGAATGAGTTTCTGCACAGCGAAACCGTAGCCGTGGTCTTTTTTGAGCAGGGGTACCGGTCGTCGGAGATCGAAAAGCTGGATCATGCCAGTCGAGGATCCCGTTGCCAATGATAGGCCTGACGGGCTGAAGTCCAGAGCGGTCACCTCGCCATCGTGCCCAGCGAGCAGCGCCGCTCTGGTCCTGGAGCGAGGGTCCCAGAACTCAACGGTGCCTATTGACGTTCCGAAAGCCAGCAGGTTGTGCGTTTCTTCAGCAATGGCTGCCACGTTGACGCTGCCAACGCCGATACCCCCTTGCAGGCCGCCGCCAGTGTGGTCGTCGCCGCCGACGTCGACTTGATATGACTTCATAAAGCGCCCAAGTTCCATATTCATTCGAAACACCTCGCCTTTACCCTCAGCGTCAAGTCCAACGGCGGGCACGAGGGCCTCGGTGGCTTGACGATCATACACCAAGTCTCGGCCATATCTGGGTATGCGCACTTCATAGTGGCACCCCATCGGCGTGTGGAACTCGAGTCTTCGGTCCGTCTGGAGGTGTAGCGATTTCGAGTAGTCTTGCGAGAGAAGGACGAATGAGTGGTTCAGAGAGTTGGTGTGGCGAGCGAAGGACAAAGAAAGCTGTGGTAGATTGTGGACGTGGATTTGAGGCTTGTAGGTGCCGGTGCTCATGACCCATTCGCCATCTTCGCTGATTCGAATGCAGGCACTGGCCTCCTCGAACTCGAAGTCCTGGAGCAGCTCGACGCGGTTCTGGTACTCGGGGTCGTTCTTCAAGCTGCGCTTGCGACGGCGGGCAAGCCAGTCCGGCAGCGGTCGCGCAGTCGACGCTCCCGAGATGGTATACACGGGGACGGTCCCCGGATTGGAGAGCTTCATGGCCGGCGCGGCGCAAGAATCTCGAAGAAAACTGGCAAATGTGCGGTTGGAGCAAGCTGCATCCGTCGGCGGCAGAAAAAAAATCAAGGTGACCGGATAGCCAGCACGGTGAAGAAAAAAACAGGCCCCCACAGCGGTTTGTCCAGCGCCTCGGTGAGAGACTCCACTGTGCAGGACTAGCGTCGGGTCTGACCGAGTCAGCTGGAGCCGGAGGACCCCCAGCCCAGGCCCCGGTTGCGCTAGAAGCTCTCTCCTCTCCGAACGACAGCTCCTCGTCTCTGCAGTGCAACGACGCCGACGAGTGAATCCACTGCACTCGTCGACGACAGACACCTCCTCTAACAGCACGTGGCTACCGCGGCCTGCCGACGCTGCATACCGTCCGGCGACCCTCTCTGTCGAAAGTCTCGGGCAGCGCCGTCGCGGCGAGCCTCATGAGCTGCGTCGAACCGTTATCGACATCCGCTGAGATGGAGCCCGGCGCAGCGAACGACTCAAAAATTGCACTTCACGCAAGGACTAGCCGAGGCCCTTCACCTCCGTCACAGAAAAGCACGTCGCCAAGCCCATCCCAGGACGGCATCTGCTCGTAGTCAGGAGGCGCGCCCCTGCCCATTGGCGCCTCGCTTGCTACGCGCGGAGCCTCGCGTCTCGTGTGGCATCGCACAGGCTGCTGCGAGCGGATCTGAGGACAATCTGCCGATATGGATACTGCCGAATATGATACCAACACTCTACTCATTGTGCGTACCATGCGCCTGGCGCCTGGAGCTCATCAGCTAACTCGTCCTGCAGAATAACATCGCATCCGTCGCCTTTCGTGTCTATGAAGCCCCTTCCGATACATCGCAAAGCTTTGCCTCGGTCGCCCTCGACATCGAACACTCATTGAGGGAGGATGGTCATCTTGTGTTCTACGACGCCGCTCGGCGCGGCATCTGGCATTTCCAGCTTATTGGGAAGCAAGGCCATGACGAGGTCACCGGCCGCGCCCTCGATACTACGCTGGAAGTCTGTGGACAGACGCTTGTTCTCGGCGAAGAGGGAATCTTAGAGCCTGCGAGCCTCCAAAGGACTCGGCAGCAGCAGCAGCAGCAGCAGCACATCCAGACCCCGACGAGTTCCATGTCGAGCGCTTCTGCCCTCGATCCATCTCAGCGCAATGCATTTGCCTCGGCTTTGCAAGGTGCTGCACCGAGCTCGCAGGACCACGACGCAAAAGTCACCGACGCGTCTGGGTCCGACGTCAAGGCCGCAGCGACAGCAAACACAACGGTGTACGAGAATTTTATTACCTCGGTCCTCCTATCAATCTCATCCACCTTCTGCAACCGCAGTGGCGCGGTTCCTCTCAACTTTCGAACAGTGCTCCTCCAAAGCGAGTCACTTGATTTCGACGACCCCCAACACTTTGACGCGGACCGGTGCCCGGTCCTGGCTACACTTAGCGCCTACCTTACAACTACAGGTGCTCTGGTGATCAGCTTCAGCGTCTCACGCTGCAAGGGCCTTGCAGCTGGCAATGATCTTATCTCTGGGAGCCTTGCACCACCAGGGACCCCCATCCTCGCGGCCCCATTTGGTGTCGTGGCACTCAGCCAGCTTTCCTCCGCCACCGAGGCTGGTACAGCAAGCTTAGCCCAAACTCCAAATACGCAAGCCCTGAGTCTTCGCGGCGGGCCAGAAGCCAATGACTCAGTCTGGAAGCAGGCCTGTCTTAAGATTCTGAAGCTGCGAGGCGTCGCTACGGCGGGTGTATCGGAATGCTCTTGGGTGAGCCTCCTTGTTCCCAGACCCAAGCATCAAGATGCCTACGACGAGATCAAACGGGCTCAAATATTGGGCTCTGGAATGTCGATACCTTGGCCGGCACGCCTTTGTTTTCGAAAAAAGGCGGTTGAAGTATCCTCAACGAGCCGTGTAGGCGACTCCATCCTTAGCGGCCACGAGGAGAGCCATGACCCTCTGGGTAGCGCGAGAGGCTGGTTCAACTCTACCGCGGAGAGGGACGAGAAGGTTTCGAAGCGAAAGACTGAGCGAGCTGCTGCATCAAAAGACGCCATCTCTGGTGAATCCCGTTTTTCAAAGCCAAGTGCTCTGTCGCCTGTTGCGATCCGACGTCCAAGTACGGCAGCCGCCAGTGCCATCTACCCGACTCCGCCTGATGGCATTCAACAACCCAACGGCGTGACTCCATCTTTTGACGGCACGTTGTCGAGCCCAGGAAATCCCTTGTCTGTAGCCCCGGCTATCGAAGCGGACCCGGCAGTCCGTAGCACGAGTGCCGCAGGCGACACGTTTGATGAAGGCGATTTCAACGAATCGAAAAGACAACGGAGCGAAAGCAACTTACTTGGCGAGGCTGATCAAATGTTTGATGATATGGGAGAGGACATGTTCGGCGACAATGACATAACAGAGGCCGACTTCAACTTCTTCGATGAGCAGCAGCCTGGTGACAGCGATTTCGATATGCCGATGAATGATGTTGGTGGGACCAACAACACCACTGAAGAGGCCCCCAAAGCCGAAGAAGAATCTCTGGAAACAGCCCACGAGGACAAGTCTGAGCTTGCTCCGGAGAGACACAATGCGGTCTTCGCCAAGCCAGAACTCAAGCATGCTAGAAGCTCTCGTAACGATACTTCCGGAAAACGAGGTCGGGACTGGTCATCAGGAGTCATCAAACGCGAGTCCAGTCCCTTCGATCCACATACAGTGTTCAAACGAGTTCGAGCATCTTTGGCCGCGAACGAGCGGGACTCTAGCATTTCCACACTAAAGTCCAATCGAATGGCGAGAATCTTCGAAAGTATGAACTTCGATGCGTCCCTTCCGATGATTAACAAAAAGTACGAACGTGGGGGACAGTTCGATTACAAAAAGATCGCGAGCACGGAAAAGACCAGGCTCGAGCCGGGGGTGCTCCCCGAGACTGACTATCTGAAGCGGCATGGAAAGCAGGGCAGGAGATTGAGGGACCATCGCCTACCTGCGGGTTCTTTGGCGAGGACCTTAGCGGAAATAGAACCACCAACATCACACCCCAGCCCTACGAAAGTCGAAGGCTCGTTGTCCGACGGTGATGACAGCAGTGCTGGATCCGATCAAGATGATTCGAGCTACACAACGGAGGAGCCGAGCTCGCCGCTGAAATCTAGCGTCAAAGTCATGACTCTAGACGACGACGCCATGTCACAAGTAACCTCTTTGAGAGACCTTGAGCCGCTCGAAGAGTCCAACCAGCATCTTGCCATGGAGCTGCCGAGATTGTCTAAACCGGACACCCCGGAACTTCCGCTCGCAAGTCTCTTCTCAGATCCTGAGCCATTCACGCTTGAATTGTCCTTGAGCGATGATGACTTGGTTCAAGTTGCTCAAATTTTGACCGAACAAGCTGCTATCGGCACACTCGACATTTGCAATACCCAAGAAGGGATTTCACTGCAGCCTGCTACAAAGCTCAGTCCCCAATCACTGTCAGTTGATGCTAGGAATGCGATGCGCATTTTACGAGACTGCGTACCGTCGTCACTGAAGGGGACGGCGACAGTCAGCCTAAAGGAATACCTCGACATTCCAGACATCCCGCTTCTGGGGCAGCCAAGTCGGTTGCAGCCTCGGCCAGTTCCTGGGAGGGACCCCAACGCCGAGCCCCTGCGTCCGAGCAATCTTTACCAGATCCCGGGTCCTCACCTAGAAGTCCGCAGATCTGAAGTGAAGCTGTCCGTGCTGCCATCGGCCGTCCCATTCTGGGAAAGTCTCGGCCTCGCTCCGTCATCTGGCGGCAAGGATGTCAACGCCATATGTGTGTTTCCAGGCTGGAGTGGGATGGTAGACAATGTCAAGACGTTTCTCGGACGCGTGAAGAGCGTGTACGAGACGTTGAAGCTTGGCTCTTTGGAGAGCATGCCGTCTTCATCTGACTTGGACGACGGTATTTTGCCGTACGAAGTTGACAGAATCTCCACGTCGCCAGACGCAACCGTGACTGGACACGGGTCGGCCCTCATTGAAGTCATGGAAACATTGCGAGCGGCTATTGCGAACCTCAAAGTCACCGAGACGAATGTCGTCGTGTACTTTGTCTACTCACCAAATAATCCCGGGACCATTGTCGAAGCGTGCACTGCTTTTCAACGATTTTTTGAGTCGTATCGGAAGACGTTGGTGTCGCAGAGAGAGGCTGCGCCGAACGAATTGGTGTTGCAACTGGTTTCGGCAGACACCTTGTCATCGGCGACTTCGGTGGTGGTAACGCCTGCTCCGGAGCTCATCAAACTATGCATGGAAACGTACGATCGATGCACTCTCTTTGGTGGCTCGATGCCGGCGCCAGCGATCAGACTGGAGCAGCCATTGCCCAGAATTATCGATTTCAAGCTCACCGTGACGCCATCCGCGTCACTTGTCCGAGAAAATTCATGCATCCACGTGGCTTATGCGCCGAGCGTGGATGGGAGGTGGATCACAGCAGCATGGACGGACGACCGAGGAAATCAACAAGAAACCGCGTCTTACTGCTTAGGACGAAAAGGACGGCCTCAGTCTCGGACCATGAACGAGGTCGCACATGAGATATGGGAGTCTACCTTGGATCTGATATCCGTCTGGAAGGTTCATTGGCGCTTCATCATCACGAAGTGTGGACCCATGGACCAGCAGGAGGTTGACTTTTGGGTTGACTTGGCTCGAACTGAGATCAAGGCGTCGGTGACTATGATATTGATGACTGTCGATACAAACCCGGATCTGCAACTAGTGCCGCCGGTCGTCAAGCTCCCACAGCCGCCGGCTCCGTTTTATACGACGCCAGTCTCGACACCGCAGGCCAGTATTGTGTCGCCTGAACAGAGCGGTACGCCGGCCACATCGGCTCGGGATGCCAATGCTACGGCCGCGCCGCCGGGTGCAGATGGAGCGAGCGAGACGGACTCTGACGCGGTGCTCTCAGACATCACAGACCAGACATGGGGAGCCGTGGTTGGTCACCGTCTCAACAACTCACCGAGCGTCCTGGAGGTACGCCCTGCACTTGTCAGTGGCTATCTGATCAAGCGGACAGGCACGAGGGTTGAAGACGCGCCGGCTCTGATGGAAGTTAACCTCATACACACGGATGCCAGCCCTCGCGCGTATGAGCCGTTGCTGAGGGAGATGCTGAGCTATTTTAGAGGACTGGGCACCCTGGCACGGGCCAGAGGAGTCGTGCAGCGAGAGACGGATGTTCGCCCTTGGCATGTCGCAGCCGCCGAGAAGGCTGTGCGAGCTATGTATCTACTCATGTGAGGTTGGTGCAGGGGAGGGAGCCATGCGTTATAACGACTGTCGAGAGAGAATATGCTACGCTCGAGAGCCTGCAATATTACGACCTCATGGATAAAATATCCAAGGCCGAGCCCTCGCTAATCCTACGATACGGAGACGACAAAGTATCTAGAGGTATAAGTAGCGCTAGGGACCAAGGTAGTCTAACGCTCTCGTCAAGACTAGCCAACCCTAGACCGCCTGGACGAGGCCAAGCGCCGCTTAAGTAATAGAATACTATTATTTTCGACTCTCTCGGCTCTTAGAAGCTCTCGCTAACGGGACATCTCCGCACCCCCATCGTCATAAACAACCATGTCTTCCGTGGCGGGCCAGATGAAGAGTCGTCACGCGAGGAGCAGACTCAAAACACGTCGAAGCAGAATTTGAAACCTCGGCGCGATGCTAAGCCCGGTTACCCTCAGATGCTGCCCCCTCAGAGCTCGCATACAACCACTCAAGGACCGGAACCCAGTGTCGCGGCTTCGCCCAACGCATACAACAAGGCAAACAGCCAGCCGCAAATCATCATAAACAATATCATCTACGACTCGCAGGAATCAGACAGTGATTTGGTCAGTGACGTCGAAGACGTAGTCATCAGGCGAGGCGTGCCTCGGTCAGTAACACGAAAGAGCCGCACATACAGCATACTCAACCAGGGCTATCTCAAAGATCAAACTTTTGCTCCATATTATCGTACAGGGCCACAAAAGCAAGTCCTCGCCATAGCTCAACGTACTCATTCTCCTACCCCGGCAGCATCTCTAGCACCAGCCTCTTCAAGATCAAATCCCCCAGATTCTTGCTTTATATTGTCGTCCGATGCCGCACGGGTAAGTGCTCGCGATTGCTCGACGCATTCGTTCTCCCAGTCCGGTAGCATATACAGCATATCTCGCAGAAGCCCGAGGTACTAGGGCCGAAAGCAGATTAGTCTACCACAGCTTCACATTATTTACCACCGGCATTACATACCTCATGAGGATTTAATTCTAGGATGGCCTGTTGTGCGAAACTGCGCATCGCCTTTAGATAGCCCTGCGACAACCGGTTATTAGTATATATATCTTCCGCGCCGTCATCACAGGGTGCTCGGCAACTATACCAGATATTGGCGAGCGTCGAAGATCCTCTCCAACTCCGAGAGGGCACTGTTGAAAATTGTCAAGACGAGCACCACGCCGCTGATCTCGGTTTCATCTTCCAAGGCATACAACGGTATGCACGGGAGTCCGAGCGCCGCGCACGCCGAGCATGGCTCTCCGCCTTTGTAGCCACGGCCGTTAGTTACGCGTTGGTCGACCAGCGCCCTCGACGGGCAGCGAGTAGGGTCACCCAGCACTTACTTTCCTCTATGCCCGAGCAGGAGCGGATCAATACGGGGTCATAGTCCGACCATATCAGTCCACCCGCGCAGCAGATGCACGAGTTGCCAAGGTCACCTATGCGCAGGCTCAACGCACCCTTATCGTCGGCACACATTGTGGTTAGCACTTAAGTCGCTGCGTCGGTGTTTCGATTGGTGGGAGATTTGATGCCAACGATCCCAGAGCGAAGAGCGGCCGAGGAAGGAGAACATTGTAAAATATATACATTTAAGGTTGTCCATCACAGAGAGGATTCCTGCGACGCAAGTTATCGCAGAGTAAACGGACACGAAGTGAATAGCTTTAATTGTCCGTGAATCGTGGCGGGGTTGTGGGCTTGGCTGCCTCACAACCGCCTCGATTCACGGACCACCGTGTGGCGCCACCCCCGGCGCCTGTAGAAACGCCCTTTGATGCGAGGCAAGTGGCCGCGGAGCAAACAGACACGATGTGAACAGATGTAGTTGTCCGTTATCTGGCCCGGGTTTGTGGGCTCAGCGCCTTACAGCCACCTAGGTTCACAGGCCACTCTGCGCCCAGGCACGTCGATTCACGGGCCACCATGTGGCGTTGCTACCGGCGCCATCCGGATACGTCCTTTGATGCGAGGCAAGCGGCCGCAGAGCAAGCGGACACGGCGTGAGCAGAGATAGTTGTCCGCCCTTTGGCATAGTGTTGTATGTATGGTGCCTCGCAGCCACCTCGGTTCAGAGTGAAAGCCGCCACGACTTCGCTGGCGCCTTAACGAACACTTGCCTAGCCTGCCTTTCGTTACGGCGGTGCCGAACTGGCCACGAGTCGGCGCTGTCCTTCGTTAGGGCAGTAGCGAGGCCGCTGCTCGGTGCCCGATGGTTCCTGCGCCTAATCATCTAGGAAGACTATTTTCTCCGAGCGCTGCAGGAGAACACGTGCGTGATAGGATACGGCGATACGAGGCTGACGTTGGCCGGCTCGGAAGGATGTAAGGCGTTACTGGACATGGCTTCGAGAGTAGTTTAGGATAACAAATATCAATGTACTTGGCTAAGAAGAATTAGCCTCGATTATGACTCACATCTGATTGAATGGGCGAAAATTTGGAAGGTCGTTGGCCTTGGGCATGAGGTGTCTGCAGTCGTCAAGGTAGCGCTTACAAGTTGCCGGCCTCAATGGCAAGGGTATGCACTTATCGAAACGACCCGCCAATTATGACTCAAAAAACCGCGAATTGGGACCTTCAAGCGGCGTCATTGCAACGATGACCGCTGAAGCAAGGCCCTTGATTTCTAACTGACTCACTTTCTGAAATTGCTGCGCCATCCGCGCGCGAGCAGCAGGGGTCATCTGATGGTCGAAACACAGGACAAAAACCGACGAGCGACGGCATGCCAATGAACCATGATCCATCTAAACACCTGAAAACACAGCTACAGACATATCTCACAACGCCTCCGCAATGATTCCGCAACGATGGAAATAGCAGCAAATTTGGAGAGCCTTCCAGATCATCTCTTGCTTGGCGTGGTCGACCACCTGGAGACTGCCCGGGACTTGTCCCACCTGGGCTCCTCTTCGCACCGCACGCACAAGCTCATTCGCCACGATGGCTGGAAGGCGTTCGTGCGAACTCGATTCCCGGCCTTCACGGTGCCATCGGGCCATTCGGCCAGATGGGATTTTGTCGCAGATCGGCTGACGTACCTGGACCGATGCTGGGATAAGCGCGCTTTCATGTTCAATTACTCCTTGGAAGCAGCGCAGAAGAGCGGGCGCAACCAGCGACCTCGTCATGGCCAGTCGATCAAATTCCAGTGCGTCGTCGACGCGCAGCTGGTCTCGTCGACGCAGCAGGAGATGCTGGCGTGCGGTGCGGGAGAGGACCTATTTGTTCGGTGGCGAGGGACGGACGACACTTCTCCCGGCGCTTGGAGAAGCCTTTTGGGGCGAGACACAGGATATGCCGCCGGGACTGGCGACGTGACGGCTGTTTCGGCCATTGAGAGGAACTCTCAGCCAGAGGTCATCGTGGGACGAGCAAACGGGGATATTCAGCTGCTCTCTGCCACCGACGACGATTCATTCGGCCAGCCTGTGAAACAGCTGCTTCCTCTGGATCATGGAGAGGTTAGCCCGCGAAGCTCACCAGGACAGCTCGCCGTTACATGGACCGAATGGCAACCACAGAATCAGGTGATTGCCCGCTGCAGAAGCTCCCTTCTCGCGCTATACAATCTCTCCTTGCAAGATGACGCCGAGCTCAAGCCGATGGTATACTACGACGCCTCCAAGGACGAGAGAGAGGGCGACCCCTCGTTGGTACTCTGCGCCAAGTTCATGGGAAACGATACCATAGCCTGCGGCATAGGCGGCAGCAGCCGGCCGCTCCGCTGGGGCAAGATACGGCCGACAGGGTTGGAGCTCAGCCCTGCGACCTATTTCGGCAACGGAAAGCCGAGCGATGCTTTCACGGCATCACGGGGGACAGTTCGCGCCATAGAGCCGGTTGGGGGCTCCAAAAATGACAATTTGCTTCTCAGTGCTTGGGATGACGGGAGCTACAGGTTGGTGGCCCCCTCTCCGATCGATAAGTGGTTCAGGGTGTCCCGTGCTAATTGCAGCAGACTTCTGGATATGCGAACTCCGTCGCCTCATGATGCCATATACCGCGACCGCTTCCAGCCGTACCACGCGGGCAGCTCACTCCTAGTCTACGGAATGGAAAGGTTCGTTGCAGGCGGGAATCGGGAGCCGACCCTACGCATCTTCGACTTTCGACACCCAAAGTCCTATTTCCACTTCGATGCCCTGCCGTGCTCTGCCCAGTCCCCGGTTCCCGAGCCTCCGGAGATTGCACAAGCGCGGAGGCAAGGGTCGCAGCAAAAACACCCAGCGCTACCGACTCAAGAGTCACCATTGCCGTCTCATCACTGTGACACCTCCGGTGCTGGGCTTTGCTCATGGCATGCCCAGTCGAGGCAGGCCAGCTGGCGGCCAGATGCTACAGTATACCTTTCGACAGAGAAGGGCGGCCCGGTGTTTTCGTTGGCAAAGGCATCGGATTTGTCTGGCTCGTTCTACTGCGGGCTACGCGGCGCGATCGTAGAATCGACTTTGACACTTGCCGCGGATATCACACAGGAGACGGCCAAGCGCACAGCGCCGCCGGGTTGGAAGACGGCCGGCGGTTCAAACATCACCATCGTGGAGACCGGAATCAGTAGGTGCCACAGCGAGGGATGGGTGGGCGACGATCCCATGGCACAAGTGGGACTGTATCATCACCACCTGGGCGGTTCCTCGAAACACGCGCTTCAGATCCCACCCGCGAGAAGCCGCCTGGACTCGAGCGTGCGCAAGCGCGAGCAGTCATTTGCGAATCGCCCGCGAAGAGGGTTTGGGGCGTAGGCGGCTTGGCATTGGTGAATATTTAGACAATCATTTATCATCTAGAGACAGTCATACTAGAGGACTTGGAGTACAGGGACGATGCTAGAGGTGCTGATACACGAGTGCATTCTATACACAATACAACGCAATGATTTAACAGTTCTATAGCTTGGCTTCGGGCTTGATGAGGGACAGGCGCTCTCTCAGTGCCGTCTCGGCCTCGGACTCGATGCGCTTGACCAGGGTATCGCATGTCGGGATATCGTGAATGAGGCCAATGACCTGGCCCGTCGTCCATACCTGTGCGCGCAATCCTGTCAGCAAGAGCCTCACAAAACGCCACATCGGCAGGGAATAGAGCGAGCCAAAACTTACACCGCGCTCGGGGTCGCCTTCGACAAACACCTCTTTGCCGCGCTTGCCGCTGACGAGGGGCGCCACCTCGGCGAACTCGCCCGTCTTGCTCTCCTGCTCGACCTTGAGGGCCTCGAGGGCGACCTTGTTCTTGTACAGGCGGCTCGTGTTGCGCCAGCGCCGCAGCAGCAGCGTCGTGTCCGTCTCCTGCGCCTTGACGATCTCGTCCTTGATGCGCTGGTGGATGGGGGCCTCGACGGTGGCCATGAAGCGCGTGCCCATGTTGATGCCGCAGGCGCCGAGGACGAGGGCGGCGGCGAGGCCCCAGCCGTCGGCGAAGCCGCCCGAGGCGATGAAGGGCACCTTGAGCGTCTGGCGGGCGCGGCTCAGCAGGATGAAGTTTGTAATGTCGCTCTCGCCTACGTGGCCGGCGCACTCGAAGCCGTCGATGCTGAGGAAGTCGACGCCGAGCTTGACGGCGCTCTGGGCGTGGCGGATGGTGGTGCACTTGTGCAGCACGGTGACGCCCGCCTTCTTCAGCTGGGCGATGACGGGGCCGGGCGAGTTGCCGGCCGTCTCGACGATGCGGATGCCCTCGTCGATGACGGCCTGGGCGTAGGCGCCGTAGTCGGGCGGCACCATGGCGGGCAGCAGGGTGATGTTGACGGCGAAGGGCGCCTTGGTCAGCGTCCGGCATCGCTGGATCTCGGCGCGGAGGGCGTCGGGCGTGGGGAAGATGAGGGCCGTGATGATGCCCAGGCCGCCGGCGTTGGACACGGCCGACGCGAGGTCAGCGGTGCCGACGTGCATCATGCCGCCCTGGACGACGGGCACTGCGGGAGGGTCAGCATCTCGGCGAAGCACGCACGGTGGGAGAGCGCACCTCGGATGCCCAGCCGCCGGGTCAGCTCCGTCGCGAGAGGCATGGCGACGGCTTCACGATGTGTGCGTTTGGGGGGTGTGTCGAGAGGATGGACGGGCTCGCGAAAAACAGCAAAACACCTCGACGGGATGTCTATACGCAGGGCAACAACGAACGAGAAACGCCGTACGAGAGCACAAATTTAGCGATGATGATGGTCAGTCTTAAGTCGCCCGTTCAGGCACACCGTCATCCATGTCCCCTGGTGTGCCAGGGACCCCCGAGATGCCGAGGTCCTGAGTCTCCTGACCCCAGACGCCCCACCCTCCAACGGCAGCGGGCTTCGGCCCCGCGGGGACACTCACATGCCAGTCATTCGGCACCTGGGGAGCCGGAGTCGCCGCAAAGTCCGTGCTTCGGTGCATGTTCGATTACTTGAGCCCCTCCGAAAATGTGGCTCGCGTTCGTATCTCCAAATGTGTAACTCGCATTCGCGTAACATCTCTCGGCTCGGACTGATCATCTCATCGGATCCGGCCTTTGTAATCATGCGCGTCCCACATTAGTATAGGCACTGGTGGCAGAAGCAGCATTTACATGCACCATCATCACCTTCAGAGCCATTCCCACATACAAGTATACACGGCCGAAGGTCCCTCTCCCTTCCTGCTGCCCTCCCCCGGTCTCGAGGTATCACGTCCAACTATTTGCCACAGAAAAACACCAAGACAACCTCCGTCGATGCCGTCCTCCAGACTCGCCCGGCCCACGCGACCTATTCCATGCGCTGATGCTGCGCCGCTCAGGCCATGCCAGCCTCCGGCGCGATCCTGCCTATAGAGCCGCTTTCTTGCGCCTTCTCTACCAAGTCGGCATACCCATCCAAACTCGCCCCCATGACCTTGACCAAATCAAATATGTGCGTTCCCTTGAATGTTTCGGCCCAAAGCCTCACGACGGCGCTCGCCAGCTGCCGCAGCTTTGTGTTGTCGCTAGTTGCCATCTCCATCTGCCCTGAGCTTGAACCTTGGCCCGACAACGACGGATCAATGGGTACGGCAAACTCAGTCTCGTCCAGCATGCGCCGTACCATCTCTAGCAGATTTCTCTCTTCCGGAGATGCTGGTGGATCCGAAGGCGTGATGGCAGCAAGGGTAAGGAGCCACTTGGCCAGCAGAAGAGCACATTCAAAGTTGCAGACTGCAGTGTCTCGTCAGCTTCCCGATCAAGTTTGTATCATTATTCAATACTGGAAAATCCTTACGAGAGTGCTGAATGCTCCATTCAGTCGACTTGGCTCTTGCAACGTAGTTGACCCCAGCCTTGACCAGCGTCGACAGCGCGTGGACGGCCTGGAACACGGCTCGATGCAATCTCAGGCTCCTCAACAGCAGTGGTGTAGCACTCAGCGCCGATGCAATTAGCATTGTATCCCTCGTCTCGAGCGACCTGCTCGGCGGGATATCAGTATATAGCCGTATGTACGCAAGGCGCAGAAGGGCCGTGGCATTAAATGTTAGGGAGCCACCAGAGTCGGCGCCCATGAAGTGCCCCGACTCTGCGGCCTTCAACTGATGCCGGTGCTCGAAGCTGGCCTGCCACACTCGCAGCGCCTGTGTCACCTCTTCCACGTCCTCCGGCTTCAACGTTCGCTGGACGTCGTACGGCGAGCCGGCCGCGAACGATGTCTGTTTGAGAAGATATACATGTTGAATTAAAGCGTGTATTAAGACGTAATGGCCCAGCGATGACAGATTCGTCGGGAGCCCCTGGCTTGTTCGGCCAAATAGCCGCGGAAAGGCCTCGTGAACGGTAATCTCGGCTATGGGCGTCGACTGTCGAAGTTCTTGCCACTGCCATGCCGTCTCGGCGCGCCACAGCCGGGATCGGAGCGGCAGGTAGAGGCTCAATTCAGACGTCAGAAGCAAAGGGGGCATGTCGTATGCAGTGCTGCAGAGATTAAAGAAGCAATAGGCAATCAACTTGGTCCGGTTGGCGCCTTCGAGCCTCACCCAGGCGTCCCAGTCTGTAAGCACCGACTGGTTTGTCTCTATATTCAGCCCCTCTTCACGAATTAAAATAGCCAGAGTGCTCTGCAGGGACAACGCGTCCTGAAGGATTGTCTTGGCGCCCCAGAGACCAACCGCAAAGAGCAGAAGCACTGCTTGGATTGTTTCCAGTCGAGCTTGCGGGGTATTTGGAGAACTGTGTTGCGGCTGTCAGTACCTATAAACTATGCCGCAAGCAAAGGCAGAGCTTACTATGGCTCACGGTGCGTGTCCTGTGTTGTCGGTCTTTCTGATTGTGCCGAGGCGAAGGAATGGCGGTAGCTAATGCTAGGCGACGGCCGCGTGGAATGCGGGCTGTACGATGCGGCAGTGGGCAGCAGAGCATGCATCTCAGAGCTGTGTCGTCTTCGGATCTGCTCCGTGGCGACGGCTTTAGCCGCGTACCAGAGGGCATACCCTCTATTACTCTCAAACCGGTACTGTGCGCCAACAGCGAGGATGGCAAGGAGAAGTTCCGGAGCAAGCTCCGCCGGGACAAGAGTAGGCAGGTGGAGAAATGGCAGGTGCTCATGGAAACCACTGATGTATCCCTCGAGAAACCTGGTGAGGGTGTGGCGAGATGGAAAGACGAAGTCCCTCGGCAAGACGGACGAGTACTCATCAATGCGAGTCTTGATGGCATTGTGATCCACAGCTGATATTCGAAGAGACGGAGCCTCATGCGCCCGAGAACTGGAGTCTAAAGAGTCGCGAATATCCGGGGCGAGGGATCCAAAGCGCGAGGGAAACTGAGATGAAGGCCGCGATGGGCCTCTTTGGTGCATCTGGGCTAGCGAGCGTGACCACATGGCCATTTGCTGATCTGGTTCGAAGTGCGACGGTAGCAGATGCGGTGTGGCCGTGAAATCGTCCAAGAACAAGTCGTAGTCATCGTATTGCGGCTGTGGCGGCTGAGGAACAAACCCAGACGCTAGAGCCTGGTGTTGGTCCTCTCTTGGTCTCTCGGCGTATCCTCCCAGATGCTCTCCATATACTTTGACAGCGGCATGGTCAGCATGATGCTGGGACATGTCGTTCATCATGGGCTGCATAGGATTGACTTCGGTGGCAAGCGCGGCATCCGACAGGACATCGAGATTGCAGGCGGTCGATCTTGGTGTGCCGCGGTGATCTGGGGCCACGGCTGTTGGCCCAGCCATGGAGTTTATGGGAGCATGTTGGTAATGCTGCTGATGCTGCGGCGGAGGATGAGGTCGCGCCGTGGCTTGGTGCAGACTGGTGGCATCATTGTCGACATGCCCGTCGGAAACGGAGAGCTTATGAGAGGCGGCTCCGGACGATAGCCTTCTTGGCCGGTTGCTCTCTTTGCTACCTTCATTAAGGTGAACAAGCTTCTCATGCCTGACGAGGAGATCACTGATGTCCATATAAGTATCTTGTATTCAGAATGTGGCGCTTGACTCTTTGAGGCAGGATATGAGCTAGGTGTACTCGGTAGGTGCTTTTCTCTGGAGTGTACTTAGGGATGTCGCAGATGACATGGGCAACGATGAATCCAAGACCGAGGGAGAGGAGCAAGAGAAGAGTTGGGGATAGATCACGAACTATATTGAGGGAGGGGAGGGGCCACGAGTGAAGGGAAGCAGGGTATAGTAGCATGCTCTAGGCAGGGCAGGTGATTGCAACTCACCGACGTCCGAATGTCTTCCCACAACGGTCCCAACCGCAGGCAAAGGGCTTCTCCTTGGTGTGAGTCCTCTCGTGTCTCTGCACATGTTCGACTCGCCTTGAGGCAATAAGCTTTAGTGTGAGCACGCGCGGTCTTTTGGCATGAAAAGGAGGGACGGGGCAACAAGACTGACCTGAAGCGCTTGTTGCAATACCTGCACGGCAGCGTCTTGGGCTTCTGGTCGCGGCTCTGGCCAGGCTCGCCGACTTCCAGGCCAGCACCAGGTAGCTGAGGAGGCGAGCCCTCTGGGGAATGGTGGATTGGGAGCATTACGGGCAGAATCACGCACCATCAGCGGCAGACCACTGCGTACACCCACCCCAGAGGGGGTTGGGTAAATGTCAGCCTTTTTGGAGGCAGTTGGAGGAAGAGATGAAGTTGCGGGGAGCCAGCAAAGCCACCGAGGCGAATACGTGAGCCTCGGAGGATGGATGTCCACCGCTGACGAATTCGGCTTGTCGTCTAGGGTTGACCCCCTGAGAGCAGCAACACTCGCAGGTCCTCGTGCGCCTGCTTTTGATCTCCTGATACCCACCGACTGCTGAAAGTCCTCGCAACGGACGGGCTGCAGAATGAGACCGCGCTCGCTAGCCTGATAACAGAGTTGGAGATGGCGCCTACCCATCCACTTCGAGAAGGGGACGTCCGTGCGGTCCCGTGCTGGGCTGGCTCGAGCGAGGCAGACGAGAGGGCTCGCTCACCGCAAAGACTTTCCAGATCCGTGAGCGGCCGAAATCACGTTAGGCGGTCGAGGACAAAGGCGGCTGAGGAGGAGCAGCAGGAAGAACAAGCGAGCTGGTCAACAAGGGGCGGAGCAGAAGCCAGCCGCGGCTGCGTCGGAGAAATGGGGTACTGAGACAACAACAGGCGGCTCAGGCGGAGCGTAGCACGAGGAGAAGCAGCCCAGGGGCAGTCGAACGGGCTGCCGGGTCCGCCGCTTGCTGGCCAAGGCAGTACGAGCTCAGCAACGGCCGGCGTCAGCAAAGCAGTCTCCTATCAAGGCACGGAGTAATCAGTCGGGGAAAGGAGGAGGGAGATGCCCCCATGGAGGACCAAGGTGCGGACAGTGGACTGTGGAGAGCTGCCTAGCCTTAGTGGAATCAGGTACCCCGTCTCTCCAACACTCATGGCAGCAGCGACTGTGGGGGCGCTGCGACCGCGAATTCCCCCCACGGGGTTAAAACCTGGGGTCGACTCCGCATTGGAGAAGCTCTGGGGCCTGTCTTGAACTCGTACTTCGCACTTGGAGGCGTCCCGATATCGTCCATCGACATCGTCAGCAAGCCAGCATCTGTGCCCTCGGCAGCGCCACCCAGTGGTCGGCCGCGGACACAGCGGCACAATGCCCGTGCAGCACGGTCATCGGCCTTATCGGCAGCCGCACAAGGGTGCTCATGGCATGGACTCGGGAAACTCCCGTCTTATCGGCCCCAGCCAACCCGATCCGCGGGACCATTCCCTTCTGTTTCTCTTCTCTATCCTTCCTTACGCACCACATTGCTAGTAATTTTCAGCGCTTCATTTGAGAGCACATGGAGATTCGTCTTCATCTCTGGTTCTGGCCGTACTGTCCACATTGTTTCGAAGGCCGTTCAGCGTCGTCGTCCCAAGGCTTTCGAGCTCGGCACAGTGCCAGATTAGACAATCTTCCGGGGCGATATTATTAGACACCACGCAGGCGGCCTACTTTAGTCCCTGCGCACTGCGACGGTACGCGCCCCGACGACGAAACAAACGAAATCCGCATGGCGGGCACTAGTGGCTTGTGCTACGCCATCGTCGCCCGCGAGCCCACCCATACTTCCCAACGCGGTCCGAGTCGGCTGCCCGCCGAGGCAATCACCATTCAACAAGTATTTGCAAATGGAAGAGGGCAATTTGCATTGGGGGTATGTGCTGCAGCGCTACATCTATATCTGGCAGGTGGCTTTCCTCGCTCGTACAGTCACGCTACTGATTGCTCCCTTCGACTCGGCAATTTGTGACAATACTGTAAGAGCCAACGGAGCCCGTTCCCTCCGATGCCCATGCCCAGTGGGAGTCGCCCGCCAGGATCCGATCCCCTCATCACGCACAGGGGGCCGAGCGCCACGCCCGAGGTCGGCAAGTTCGAGCAAGACCGTACAGGCCTCATACATCTCTTACATCTCATGCGTCTCATGGCAGTCCGTACTTCGTATGTATCGGTTGTCAGGCTTCGCCTTCCGCATCTCAACCGCCGCATTTTGACAGTTGCGGGATGATCTGAAACATGGGAACGGCTCTTACCGGAAGTGAGGCGTCATTGTTCTCCCTTACCTGGAGCATGTTGGGCCTTGACAACGCCATCCAAAACTTCGAGGTCCGGTCTCTCATCCCACATCACGAATAAAATTGTCGATGAACCAACTTCGAGACAGGTGGTCCGCGCCGAAGCAACGCCGCCGACATGTGCTCCTACACATCTTCACGAGCTTATAACATCGGTCCGCGCAAGAATATGGCCGAGCTACAACAGCTGGCGTGGTCGATACCCCTGTTCGATTAGTGATTGCTGGCACACGGTTGGAGAATCGCGGCCCTCCACTGAAAGCGTTGGCACAAGGGGCCCTGGGACCTGGCATCGCCGTCAGCTTCACTTTCGTCACCGCACTGGACAGGGGGACTTTACCAGGTTGCGCAATCCTAGCGTTGGAAGAGTCACACGCCATTAGTCTGCTAACCCCAGCTGTCGCTCAGCTTTGTATATTTGCGCAAACACTCGTCAAGGCCGTATGGACGTGGCTTGTCTCGTTGGTGGTGTAGGCGACCAACACGCATCGACTTCCAATCAGCGTCGGACTCGCTCTCGCCAACCTTGTCTCCTTGAATCGAAATTTGCGCATCGAGGGCCGGCATGCTGCATTTTGACAAATTGTCAAAATCCGTTGCTGCGGAGCATCGCATTCTCCTCTGCTGGGCGGCGGCCATTATTTGGAAACGGCGCTGCTCGCAAGCTGATGATGCTAAAGCTACGAACCCCAACCAACACCCCATCCCCCGCATAGCCTGCCCGTGGACAAGGAGTGCTTACGCTTGCATGGGATGCTAATAATAACCCTCTCCTGTGACGCGCTCTTCCACCACCCGCCGAACGTTGGTCCGCCGGTGTTGGCGCCAGTGCGACATGGCGTCACCTGGGAAGCTGCTCCCGCTCCGAAGGGACGAAGCTCTGTCCGTCCTCGTATCTCATCACATCACATGAGGGACGAGCGTGCCTGTGTGCCAACCTCCAACCAACATCACAGCTCCTCCACCCTTCTACATCTTCTACATTCAATTTCCTCCCCCTTCCTGCACCGCTGTGGACATGTGAGCACCCAACAATCACCTAGACGACTTACCGAAGATATGGTCCTGCCGTCTAGGTTCCAAGACAGCGACCCCAGCGCTAGTAGCGTCTCGGGGTTGCACGGCGCTGCAGGCATGTAATGACAACGTGGACATTACGTACACGTGTCTAGTCAAGGCGCTGCGTCCACGGCATCAGGCTGATGTAGTTGCGCTGGTCTTGCTGGAACGAATTCTGCGAGTCCATGATTTGAAATTAAACCTTGCCGGTCTGGCTCAGTCGCTGCCACTCGCCCATTCGCGCCATGCAGAGGACTAGGCCAGCGAAGCATCTTCCCCGATTGAGGCTCTTGGTTCTCTACAGGATCCCAAGCATGCCGATCCTCTTTACAATTTGATATTTTCCGAAAGTGCGCGCGTCGTATCGCTACCAAAGCCTCGAAGACCATCTGACGGGACGCATCATCGTGGTGCTATAGTCCCTTCGGACTAAGGTAGTTACATGGCAAACACTCCTCGAGATGTTCATCCTCAGCCGGACAGGCCAGCAATCATTCCAAATCTAGCCGCCAAAGGATTCAAGGACTGTCAAGACGCCAACGGACACACCGTCGCAAGAACACTGAGCCGGCGAACATATGTTGCGGCACAAGACTAGAGGCCCAAAGGCCCTTCCTACGACCTTCCCGACGTGGCAAGTCATCCCTTTCGCACCAAAAGGGCACGAGACATCCATTCACCTATCGCGATTCTTCAAGCATGGGGGGCCTTCACTTGCGAGCATGCATACCTCGGTTCCGTCTGGCATTGTCCCTCCGTCTGCCTCGAAAGCTGACCAGCCCGTACGACTTACGATTCAAGGTATCCTTCATGTCCATGACACACATTGCTGGTCCGACCTTGAGGAACTTCCCACAAGACTCCCATGACATCATCCAAATAATTCCGCGCGGTCACCAGTCGGTGGCGACCCCATCGAAGAAGAGGTTTCGTAACCTCTTCAACAAGCACGCTTGCTCACATCGTGGCGCGTCGCGCTCTTACTCTTCAACAAGGTCCCCTGGAGACCAAAATCGAGTCTGTGAGTATAATCCTATTTTATTAAAATATATATTACTTCATATAAAGGGTACGTGGCCGGTCAGCCCTGCAGCGAGTAACCTACGGGCCCGCTATCAGATCCCAACTTGACCAGCCTCGCGCGCATGGCCTCAGCGCGCTGCCTCTCGCCGTCGCTGAGCTTGGAAAAGTCGACCTTGTCGACCCAAGCGCCGATGCCGTGCTGCAGGACGTTTCTGGCGCGCAGCTTGCTGCCGCCCGAGTGGCCGACGGAGCCGTGCAGCGTTACGCGGTCCTTTTTGCAGTCGTATACGCCACGGTGCAGAATGTTGTTGTTGTAAAAGGCAATGTCGCCAGGCTCCAGCTTGACGATGAGCTGGTCCGGCAGGACCTTCTCGAAGGGATCCGCGTTGCGCTCCGTCTCGGTGCGCGCGCGCTTGTGCGAGCCGGGCACGAGCACCAAGGAGTCGTCTTCCCAGAGCGCAAAGTTGTACTGGGCGTGGAAGGCCGGGTGGCCGAGGCGCTCCATCTCCTCCTCGGGCGTGGCCTCGGCGGGAATGTCGTCGCGGTGCCAGCGCAGCTCGAACTGGCTCTCGGGGCGCACCAGCATGTTGAAGAGCTCCATGACGAGGTTCTCGTCGTCGCACTGCAGCAGCTCGCGGACGATGCTCAGCACCTCCTCGCTGAAGTACAGCTCCGTGAAGATGTCATTGCCGGGAAGGTCTGGGTTCATGAGGTGTTGCACGCCCCAGATGCCCTTTTCGGGATTGAATTCCCAGGGGGGAAACTGCTTGCCCACGGTTCGGATGTGCGGCCAGTCGCCTTTGCGGGCAAGCTTCTCGACCTTGAGGCTGGCCTCGCGCAGGGCCTCGAGCTTCTCCTGGCTGACGATGGACTTGACGACGACGAAGCCGTCGCGCTCCAGGGCGGCGAGATGAGGGGAGGTCTTCTGCGCAGGCATGGCGTCGTGACAACTGGCAGTGCGTATGTGCGGTAGGTCAAATCTCGGTGTTGGTGATTGTCAGCGGGTAGTATTATGGGTATAAGAAGGGACGAGCAGCGACAGTCCCACGCCCAGGAGAAGACGAAAGCCCCGTCCTATTTAACATGCGATCCATCAAACCCCGGGTTCCCCATTTGTTCCCGTCGGGAACCAGTCGCGTCGGTTGCGATGACGGACGGCTGGAGAGGCTCCTCTCCACCGTCACGAATCAGTGACGAAAGAAGCGGCTTAGATGCCCCTCCCGAAGCGCGCGAGCGCCGGCAGGCACCCCACACTGTGGCGGCTCGACGTCCAGCCCGGCGTAACGTATCATTGCAACCAGACGGGGAAAACTCCACACTCCATACTCCGTACAGATGTCCATGTCCCCGATTCCTCCGCACAAAGGAACAGTAGCACGCTGACAAGCAGATCGCCGGCATTCGCCTGTGCGCACTCGTATATCTCATGTGGCGTTCCCAAGCGACAGCTCGGCTACGGGCTATTCGGACTACCTAAGCAGCAACGGCCTCAGCGGGCCACCGCACGACAAAGCCCCTGACCGTCTTCTGCGTCTCGAGGTCCCCCGGATCGCCCTCGAAGAGGGGCTTCTCCAACTTCCTCTCCGAGACCTGCTCCACCGTGAGGCCCGCGGCGCGCGCAACGTCGAAGAAGGCCATGTCCAGGTCCTGCTTCCACGGGCGGTACGAGGTGAAGAAGACGTAGGCGGCGCTCTCGGGCGAGCGCCGCATCGTCTGCTGGATGGTCCTGACCAGCGCGCCGTGCTCCGAGTGGCGGAAGAGCAGGTCGGCGAGCACGAGCACGTCGAACTTGGGGCGTGGCTGCGTCCCGTCCTTTGCAGGTGGTGGTGTTGAGGCTCTTCCTCCGTCTGGGCTGGCGCCGGGAGCCTCGAGACGCGCCAGCAACGGCTCCGGGTCCGCCCCCCAGACGAAGCCCATCGCGTCAATTGCCCGCGCGATGCGCCCCGGCGGCTCGACGGTGGCGTCGCACTCGTCAATGTTCTTCTGCATGTTGGCGACGAGGTCCGGGTCGGGAAAGTCCGTCACAACGACCCGGCGCGCGCCCAGGATGCCCGCGACGAGCGACGGCAAGCCGGCCGCGGCGCCGAGCTCCAACACCGTCTTGCCGCGCACGCGCGCCGGCTCCTCCTCGAAGTAGTCGGCTATGAACTTGGCCCCGTTCCACAGGTGGTGCGCCTCGGTCGGGCTGTGGCCCACGAGGTGCAGCGTCACGGCCTTGCCGCTCTGCATGGTGAAGGTCTGCTGCGTCGGCGGCGGCGACGGCGGGTAGTAGTCGTCGGGGTCCTCCATGAGGCCCCCGGTTCCGTAGTAGTCGTCATCCATTGTAGGACTGCCTCACTCCAGGGCGTGAGATGTCGCGTGTCCCGCAATTGGTATGTAAGGTGTGATTCCTCTCTCTCGTGTGAGCGCCAAATCCAGGGTCCCGGCGCCGCCTGCGGAGTGGATGGTCGACCGGCTTTTGACGTAACAGGTTTGCTTGGTGCTTCTTGTTCCCGGAAGCCCCAGCCCTGCAATGAAACCTCAAGCTGCCGTGCGCCTCCGAGTGCCGATGCCGACCCAGGTTACGCCTGCGTCCACGTTGTATAACGCTGGACGCCGACATCCAGCAAGATTTTGGCATGAGTGGGCCTCGTAGCTAGCCACAGTGTGAGATGTCGTGGGGCCTGCACTTATCAGATGAGGTTGCGACGAGCGCCGCCGTTCATGATTGGAGCGGCTATTAGGAGCCTTGCAACAGTCAACTCGGGGAACATGAAAAGACAATATTCAGCTACCATGTCCAATGCCCGCATAATATCACCTGTGCTCGTACAGTTGCATCCGACGACCCTCAGCCAAACCGTTGTCTCGCCAATTCTCGGAGCATGCTCACGGTCCCGTCCTCCCTCTCCTGCCAGGCCCTGCGCCTCTCTTCCATCTCCTCCCGCCTTGCCCTGTTGAACTCCTCTCTCCTGATTTCCCGCTCCGATTTGCGCTTTTGCTCCCTCTCCTTCATGTTCTTGTATTCCGCCAAGGAATCTCCGCCGCCCATCAACTCTTTCTCGTCGCCAGCCTCCATTCCCGGGCTCTTGTCGCGGAATTGCCGCATCTTGTCGTTGGTCTCACGGCGCTTTTCAAGCTTGCGCTCCCGTGTGCCCGGCTCGGCTCGAGGAACAAGCTCTTCCAGACGCTCTTTCTGTAGAGACCTATCCGCTTTGCGAGCAGCCCGGAGATCATCCCGCTCCGCTTCTCTGGACTCTTGGACGAGCTCGTTGCGGTAGGACAGGTCTTGCAGAGAAGGGATTGAGACGCCAACGCGGCGTCGAGAGTCTGACTGAGGCAAAGTTGGACCGTATTCGTCGTCCTCATCGGCATCGTCCCTGACAGGCTCTGGAACGTCGTCTTCGACCCTCCTTGAAGAAGCCTCCTGTGAGACCACCCGTTCCATCTTCGGGGTGTCTGCCGCGATGCGAGCAAACATCTCCGGGTCATACCAACCCTCTGCCAGTTCGTTGCGGTTCCACTTGCCCATGAAGCTCTTCCATCGACCCCTGAACTCCCGATCGTCCATGTCATCTGCATTCTTCTGCTTCTGCAGGCTGAGGTAATGCACAAATAAAGGCTCAAACGCCCTTAGATCAGACTTGCTGAGCTGTCGGGCTGAGTAAGGTAGCTGCACATCCGCGCCGGCGGTAGTTGAGGGGCGGTCTCTGGTTCTGTCTTGTCGGTGGCGAGAAGAGTGGTGTCTTCTCGACGAATGCCGCGTCTCCGAGTCTGGCGATGCGCTCCTCCTTCGCTCCTGTTCAGTCCTGCGCCACCTTCTCTCAGGAGAATAGGATGCACGCATGTCATCTCCGCCTTCTGGTCTATTGCCCTTCTCGTCGAGCTGCCGCCGAGGCATATCTCGATCTTGCCTCGAACGCGCCTCGCGCCCCGGTGACCTGGGCATCCTTACAATCAGGAGCCTTATTCCAACTTCTTCTCTGGATGCTAGCTATGGTCAATATCTCGGTGTGCTCGGAAATGTCTGCTCTGAGCACGGGTGAATGAGACGGAGGTGTAGTTGAAGGAGGTGTAATTGATGAAATGTGAAGCTCGCCGGATGCTGCTAGCCTACAAAACACATGTCCGTGCCTGGCTCTCGCAGAATGCACGGTGGGCCCACATTTTAGCGGAAGACCCAACCACCATGGAAACTGGCTGACTGGTCCACGCGACACTACAATACAGCCCCTCCACCTCACAAGTTCAGACTTGTAAGTCCAAGGAACATCATCAAAGACCAGCTATGTGCTCGGTTTATTGAATTATACAAGAATTGCATGAAGACTCACCCGAACAGGAATGTATATCATTTGAAGGCTTTGCTCTATAGATCAGGACTTCTAGGATAGGTACATCCTCTTCCAGGTCAGAGCTCATTTCAGCTGCTCTGGAAATGGACCCTTTCTACTCCGTAAAGGAAAGTAAGAATTAGCTTGAAACGACTCCATTTCCATAACGAATACCCCCTATCACGATTTCTAGCCCTAGTCCGTCGTCCTTATTAATTTCCCTTGGGCTACGCGGCACAACACATCTCACCTACTCCTAGATGTGAGTAGCTTCTAACATCACTTCACCTCCACGATAAAATGAATAACAGACCGTCACGCCGTGGACCTATTCACGACTGCCGGAAGCCGATTTTAAAATAGACACATCTTTGAGTGGAACATCTCTGCTCATTGTTTAGCGGCTTGGTGTCAAGAGACACCATCTTAATATCGTCTATGCTACACCATCTGTATATTTTAGGGTATCACTCAGGATCATAACAGGCGCCCACACAGGGCGGCCGTCAAAGCTGCATATGCGACAGAAACGCCATTGGATCGGCATCATGCCTCCCGTGCATTGCCAAGGTTTTCCGTCTCTGGTACCACTTCATCTCGGCTTCTTTCGAGCAAACGCGACGTGCGACGCGAGCTTCACAAAGATGATTCCACACCCGTCTCGTCCGGACCAGGATTGTTGTGGATCACGCATCCAATGCATGCGCAATCATCGCCACACGGGCAACTCGCCGTATCTCCAGCGCAGGCGTCCCCGAACGGATAACTGACGAAGAAGAAGTCGTTGGCTGACAGTGTCTGTTCTTCGCCGGCGCCAGATGCGGCGTCAGAGGGTGTCTGCGGCGCCAGAGGCGATATCGTGCCATCTGCTTGGTTCGTGACCGGCGTGGTGGTGCCGGTTGATGTCCGACTCGCCGAGCGCTCGTGGCTGCTGCTATTCCCATTCACGTGGCTCGCATGGCTATTCGTCCGTGCGTGTACCTTCGCACCGTCTTCTACCATCGTGTTCCATGCTGAGCGCACATAATCCTGCGTCGCCTCATTGTAAGGGTGAGCTGCGCAACCAACACACTGACAAGAGTCTCCACAAGTGCACTGGTGAGAGGTCCAAAGCGTGCCATTTGGTGTGCTAGGTGGCTGAAATGATCCCGGTCCTGCCATGCCGTAGGAGTTGTTTGGGGGTACGCCCACAGGTTGTCCATAGTTCATGGCTGACATGAGATGCCTCCACTGCTCCGGCTGAAGAGGTTGTAGGAACGAGCCGAGTTGTGGTGGATAGTTGAAGATTGTCGGGTGAGAAAAGTATGGATACATGCCATTGGGCAAGGCCATGGGAGGTTGAAAGGGCGACATCAACATGCCATTGGACTGTTGGCTCATAGTGGGCGCTGGCATAGAGTCCGCCAGCGGCTTCGTATCCTGAGAGTCTGAAGCCGTAGAACAACAGCTCTTGGCCTTCTTCTCTCCAACACCATCAGCCATTGACGCTGCTGGTGGCATTTGCTTCGTGGCAGTCGCGGCTTTGCTTCCGTTGGCCCCGCCGCCACAACACCCTCCAGGAGTGGGAGCAGCGCTTGATGTCGTCGTCGAACCGTTCGTCGAAGGCGCACCGTGTCCATTGATTGCAGCATTTGATAGCGCCGGTGTCGGCATCGGAGACTGCGCGGGATACGAAAACATGGCGTAGTTGGCGGGTTCGGGGCCGATTGGAGTTCCGGCCGGTGTAAGTCCAATGGCACCGTACATGGCCATGTTTGGCAGGGCGGAGGCCTGCCCATTCGGCATGGGGATTGCGCGCTGCGCTCCATCGTAAACGGGCAAAATGTTCAATTGGTTCGCGTCCATCCGCTCAAGGCCGGCCAGGTCGACGGACTGTCTCGTAGCGGGCCTACTCTTCGAGGCCTGCTTCTGGATGCGGAATGATGGGTTTGCGGCCTTGGACGGGCTTAGTGGGGTGATGTCGCCGGCGGGGGCCTTCTTGTCGTTGTTCTCGGCCGGCGCGGGTTCCGAAGTGCCGCAACGACATTTTTGCTTCCTGGGAATGGCGGCAGTAACCGCGGTGCAGGCACACGGTCTCGATGATGGATGCGGACAAGAGCTCAGCGGACGGCCGGGTTTGCGGACAGGAACCATCAGCCGCTCGTTGGCGTGGGTGCATTTCGTAGATCGGTGGCCCCGAATGCAAGGCTCACTGCAGGCGGAGAGTCAGCGTCTGAAGCTGCGACTTGCGGCGCGCATGCGGAGGCCATTGCGCGCAGGTAAGGGGCAGCCAAATGAAACATACCAGGCCATCTTCTGACCGTTGATGAGAGGCATAGTGACGAGAGTCGGTCTCGGACGTTCAAACGAGAGGCGGGGTGCGAGGTGCTCGCTGACGCGGGCAATCGGCCGAGGGCCAGGCTCCTCAGCGCCTGCAGTGGATAAATCGGTCGTCGAGTCGATGCGACATCAAGTTGAAGCACCATGAAAGGTTCGCGGAGGAAGGGTCGGCGGTGCGTGAGCCAACGAAAAGTCGACCGATTCGAAACTTGCGACGATCGAGCCACCCCCGGGCAGGCTCAACGGCGGGTGCGGGCCAAGAAGCCGGTTTCGACCTGCGTGCAGGTGTTGGAGAAGAGAGACTCTGTCGGCCGTCACTTGTCCCGTTGAAACAAGCGACCGTTGGGGGGCGATGCAAGGAAGACCTCGAGCTGGCTCCTCGTCGCGCGGGTGGGATGGTGAAGAACGGCCCATGGATTGGGGAAGGCGAACGGAGACCGCTTTCAGGGTGCGCAGACGGAAGCGGGGCCCTTCACCGGCGCCGGGTCTCGACGGCTGGCGCACGAACCGCCAGCCTCCACTGCTTTTAGCGCTCCGGGGCCACGCCTTCAGCGGGCATCCCAGCACCAACTATTCGTTTCGCCCAAACGCGCCGACTCTTGAAACGTCCGTTGCTGCGTCGTGCGTTGTGGTTGTCGGACCGCCAGCACCGTGCTCCGCTCCGAATATGATCTGCAGACCAGGTTGGTGTGGATTCGGTATGTAGACGCGTTGCGACACTGTCCCGATTCCTACCTTACCTTGCTCGTAGCTACAAGTATGGTCGGCAGAGCCCCTCTAAACGTACGGAGCCTTAAAAACTGAGCTGCCCCGGTACGGTCCAGCCACATCGCAGCCATCCCGAGACAACTCTAAGGTGGCGACAGATGATGTCTTCATCACTGCTGCTTGACAACAAGACGGCTCGCAATCCGTTCCCTTCGCTCGCTTCGCTCAATCGGGCAAGTCCTTCCTTTCGTCGCGCTGACACGCATGTCGCTCGAGATCGGGCGACGGTCGAGGAGCAGGTCCCAAAGTGAGCAAGTTTTCATTGGCCGCACACTTGCTCGGCGCGGGCTCAGACCATTGAAGACCGCCCAACCGTCCAACCGCCCACTTGGCTGGATTGGCCGCCTTTCGTGTCGGACAGTATGATTCAAAGGCCCAGAAAAAGATGTGAACATGTGTACGGAGTAGCCACATTATAACGAGGGCCACGTCTCTCCGTCCAATCCGCGAGTTGCATTTGCATATCTCGACAGGCGCAAGGCTTGAACATCATGACTCCATCGCGAACTTCATAGCCGCTGCTGACCTGATGCCCTTTGCTGTACTCGCATGTCATGTGTCTTCCCACCTGCGACAATGGCCAGCACGGTCTCATTCTCATGTAATATATATCACGTCGCTGGCCAGGTGCGGGCTACGATTGGAGCGGATGCTACCTCATGCGTTCAGCATATACGTTAACCGTTAAATATCGGCGGAAGCTTGCATAGCAAAAATTGGTTCTTTCAGTCGTGCTGCTTTATTCACTCTCGTACAAACGGCCCATTTCGTGCTTTGAAACAGTCGCAAGGCTTCATTTCCAGCGTCTCAGCGACCCAGTCTCCAGCTGCCGTATCCGAATTATTCTAACAGACACCGGGGAGGTGGAAGGTGAGATTCCATTCACACTTCACTCATTATGGCTGAGGCCCCTCGGCTTCATCCGAGTCTGCAAACATGTCCATGGCACGTAAACGCTTTCGCTTTCGCACAGGGCCTTGGTGCTGGCTCGGTTGTTCCTGTTCGAGCTTTGACTCGAGCTTTGCAGGCCTCTCCTCAGCACCTTGAGTGCCCAACGATGCGTCGTGGGGCTTATCGTTGCCGTTGGTTTCTTCATCTTTGTGCATGGCTTCGGTCCTCGTATCATCGTAGTCCATGGCCTCTCCATGGACGTCATCGTCCGAGATGGGCTCGCCTTCAACATCGTCCTCATCGATGGGTTCACCTTGGACATCGTCCTCGTCGATAGTCTCTCCGTGGACGTCCTCGTCTTCAATAGGCTCACCCTTGATGTCATCGTCGTCGATAGGTTCTCCCCTGGCATCGTCTTCAACCTCGTGTGGTTGCATTTGGGGTTCTCTCTCGGCGACATATGCCTCCCCTGTCGCAGTAGGCTTTGTCCCGACTTCCTTCCACTTGTGTCCGTGGACGGTAACCTCGGGGGCCTTCTCCTCTTCCACCATGAGCGAAGGCGGGCTCTCGAATGTGCGAGCGAACAGTTCTTGTTTACTGGGAAACACGTTCCAGGTCTCCCATAAACTCAGAACAAGGCCGATGCTCCGCTTCCATTTCTCCGCGCGCAATCGACCCCAGCCTCTCCTCTCAGGCATCATGCCAAGGAAGTCGAATACCTGCCGGTCCCCCAATTCCTTTTCAATGAGCCCCCTGTATCTCCACGCATGCCGGATGGCGGTGGTGGATGAAGACGACAGAATATCGCTGACCACATATAAGCCTATGAGACTCGCCGCACTCGTGTCAGGCTCCTCATTTGCAGGTTCGTCTCTCGTGCCAGTTTGCAGTGGCTCCTGTGACGCATCGTTTTTGGGGTTTGCCCCTGTGAACGCTAGTGGCCTCCCGACATTGCCAATGATCACATCCACGACCTCGCCAGGGCCTCGATCGGCATGTGAAAGCGCAAAGGCTGTGACTCTGGCGATGTCTCCTTTCCGGAGCTTCGAGAGACTGGTTGGTAGTCGTGCCAAGAGATGGACAAGCTTGGCCCTGTCGAGGGGTCCGAGGAAGGGAGTTTCTATCTCAGTGCCATTGTCCCTGCCGCGCCTGCCTTCCCCATCCATGTCTTCATCGTCGTCGGAGGTGTCATAGTCCGGGTGCGACGTGAACTCTTCAATGTCCGTGACAAATTCGAAGGGCAACGGGTCGGGCACCTTCCACGGAGGGCTGTCCTCGAACAAGTAGACATATGGTTCTTTTTGGGGGTCAGCCTGGTACCCAGTCGCGAGCTGCCATAGGCGCCAGCGATACCAAATGCCGCCCACACTCGTTTCATCCCAGATCCACGCCCACTTCTCGTCATGCTGAACCTCAGGCCTCGACATGAGGAGTGCTTCGAGCTCAGCCCCGTGCTCGAGGACGCGTTCGACGGTCTTGTGTATGTGCCGAATCATCCTGATGTCCTCGGGTGGCACGACCGGGACGTAGAACTGATCAGTCCGATTCACAGAAGGATTGGGTTGATTATATGACGACGGAGGCGCGAAACGACGAGAGCCTTGTTGAGCAACGGCCGCAGGGGTCTGCTCCATCGCTTTGGCTCCAAATGGTTGGGCTGCTGAGGACGAGGAGGGAGGCCCTCCGACGGGGTTGAGAACTGCCGATGATAGATGTCGATGCGCTGATAGGTAGTGTCCCCAGCCCAAGTACCGATTCTGTAGAGAGCTGACTGCTGCATCCATTGCACTTCCCGGCGAGTCCCGCGAGAGCGTAACGATAGCATTCGCGCAATTCGCCTCAGAACCTCCGCGTGCCGTGGAGGGCTCGATCTTGACAGCTTCAACGGTCAGCGCTTCCGGCAAGAGTGCCTTGATCGCGGCTGGAGACACCCCGCGGGGCATATTCGACAGCCGGAGCTGGGGTTTCGCTATAGCCTTCAGCTCTGCGCGTTCGATCGCCTCTCTTTGAATGTCTCCGTCGTCGTCACTTGCGTTGTGAAAAGCCGACATGGCATCGCCCTGCGGTTCCACGATGCTCTCTCTTTGCCCCCTGGAAAAGTCATGATGACCAAACGGTCGTCTCCCGCCGAAGGAATCCGGCGCTGGCCCCAAGGTTCCCGGTCCGCTCTTCTTCATCCCCGTCTGTGCGAAGTGCCTCTTTCCCGACGTGACGCCAGACGACGGTCCGCCGAAACCGTGTCGGGGGCGCTGAGGTCCGGGACCACTCGGTGCGCCTTCGTCGTCTCCATGATCGAAGCTCTTGATAAAATCTTCGTACACAGCTGCAGTGTCGGCCTCGTCGCGCTTGCGCTTCGCTTCAGCTTCAGCCTTTGCTTTCTCAAAGGCGGATTGCTTGACGGGCTTTGCCAGCTTGGCTTCCGCGCCTGGGAAGCCCACTGGTGCCTTTCCGGAAGACATGCTGACCGGCCGGCTTCAGACGTCAGGGCATGGTCGAGTTTGCGGCGCAGACAATGCTGTTGTCGCGCAAGCGAGCAGATACAGGCGCATCAGGGATTCGTTGTGGATTGAGATAGCTACGAGTGCATCCAGGATGAGCTGAAGGTGGGTCTGGGTCACCTGGAGCTTCCCGCTACGTGCATATTTGTGGGGCACCCAGTCGCATGTCAGCGACGCTTCCATGGGGGCATAATTTCGAGAACATCGCTTCATCAAGGCGTTGCGTCCGCTCAGCCGTGGTTGAAATGCTTAGTCGCTCAGGTATGTATGTTGACAACTCTAGGGGATACATAGGCAAGGAAGCGCTTTAAGCTGCCTTCTCGTTCCGTGTTTGTCAGAGCATGGACACCGTCCTCCCCAGCTCCTCCTTCAGGATCATGCCCGGACGCCCTCCTCTGCTCCCATCCCTCGTGACCAAGCCGTTGAACTTCCCGTCCACCTCTTTGCCGACCCCGTCGTCTTCGATATCCTTCCACCTCCACTTTTGCCCCAAAGCACCTCCCTTCCCCATCATGCAATCCAGCACTTTGTCGCCCAAGATGGGCAGAAACTTGTAGCCATGTCCGCTGTCTCCGGTGGCAATGAAGAGGCCCTTCCAGCCGGGGTGCCAGTCTACAAGCCAGTCTCCATCTTTGGTATCCGAATACCAGCACAGCCGAACCTCCTTCCAGGGCCGGCGTTCGAGCCCCTTGATAGGGACGAGGTCCTTCAGCGCGCGTCGGAGGTCGATGTCGGCTTCGCGAGGCAAATGGGTCAGCCCACCACTTCGGGTCGTCGCTGGACGGGAGACCATAATAGGCGAGCGCGTCAACGACGGATGTAGCGGCAGGGCCTTGGTAACGATTTCGGGGTTGAGGTAACCGAAGCTGTGTCGAGCAACCTTGATCGTGGTCTGCCGCGGTGGAATGATGAAAAGGCCCGAGGATAGGTTAAGCACCACTGGTCGTTTCGCCAGAACGGAAAGTTCCTCTTCTGTGATATCGACGTATCCCAGCACGTGTCCAGTCGCTTCAACTCGCCCTCTGAGGTCGATAAGCTCACCGGTCCATGCGCCAGCAGCCACCAGAACCACGTCTCCCCGTAGGATCGTGCCGTCAGACAGCTTCGCGCCGACGACAGTATCACGCTCCGTCACCAGTTCCTTCACCTTTGCGTCGACAAAGTTGACCCTGCCGGTGGCCTTGACGCGCTCGTACAGCCACTTCATGCCCTTTCCAGCATCCGCCCATCCAGATAAGGCGTTAGAGTAGCCCCAGTCGCCGGGGTGACCATCCGTCCCCAAACATTTGTTGAGTGCCTCCCGGCTCTCGAGCGTTTGGATCTTGTCGGCCGGGTATCCGTTCGACGCGGCATACGTGGCGACATTCTTCCAGCTCTCCCGGGTGTAGTCCATGCCCGACTTCGTCCCGACTTGGATCTCCGCCGGCTCGTCCGCCGTCAACACGAACCCGGATTCAGAGTACCGTCCCTGGCCGCCCAACTCATCATCGCCTTGCTTGCGCCATTCTTGCTGGGCCGTCGTCGCCAGGGCCGTGTAGTGCGAGTCAGCATAGTCTGCTCTGATGATTCTCGACGAGTCTACACTGGCACAATCCGGCGGGGGAAACTGGCCGCTTGCGTGGTCCACGACCGTGATGGCCGTGTGGGCAAACAGCGGTCGTTTTGTCAGCGCCCACGCGGTGCTCAGGCCGAAGACGCCCGACCCGATGATAAGGATGGAAGACGGCGGGGTTTCCTCCATTGATAGCTTTACAGGAAACAAAATGGTTTCAATATTCGCTTCGCTTTCCCCCAGTGACTACGAATATGAGTGTGACAAGAGTCATGCTGAGGGGAGAGGCTTTAAAACCGCCAATGGAGGCGGGGCCATTACCAACGGGGCCGATAATCGGAAGTCCACAACTCGACGATCGAGCTCTTGTCGCTACATTCATTTGACGGCGCAATACCACCGACACATGGCAGATGATCACGCATCGAACAAGAATGAGCATCATTCGCAGAATGCTTTGGATATCATGCCTATCTGTTGAAAGTGCGAGACGAGCCGTAGCAAGTCTCGATAGGTTTCCATTGGTTTGAATGGAACATGAGAATGCCAAAGGCATAACCTCAAAAGCCGCCTGATTTCCTATCGTCATCAGGCTTCTGCTTTCGCCGTCCACCATACCTCATCATCTCCGTCACCCTTAGTGACGCGTTCTCCCCAAAATGTCAACCAAACTTGACTTTCCCCTTTTTGAGAGCATTAGAACGGCTGCACGTAGACCATACGAGTGGTCCACGATGCGCCTTGAGCAATCTATGTAGTCGTGGGATGAGGAGTCTTGTTCTTTTCGCCGGCCACCGAATCCTTCGCAAAAAAGAGAAAACTAGAGAAGCCGACCCCACCCTTCCTTTGTCAACGCCAATGCAATGCAAATATCAAATGGTACACGGAAACCCCATCTTATGAGCTTGGTTGTGGCCTACCAAGGTCGGAGTAACCGGAGATGTGGTGAGAAAGCAATCATGGTATCATGACCGAAGGTCTATTGGTACAAGCCGAAAAAAGGGCAGCGGCAAACGAGACATAATGCCTCGTCCGAGCCCATGATGCGCTTAAACTTTGCGGAAGTCTGTGGAGCCGAGTTAGCAGAAGAAGCGAGCAAGAGTGCAGGAAACAGCCGACCTTGAAGCACGGGGTAGATCATCTCGAAAGCTTGGTAAATCTCCTCTCGCACTTTGGCACCCGTCAGGACGATCTTGCCGCTGACGAAGATCAAGAGGACAATCTTGGGCTTGATCATGCGGTAGATAAGACCAGGGAACAACTCGGGCTCGTAAGAGCTGAAATTGTGATGGCGCGATGCGAGGCCCTCGAGACGAATCGGGAACTTAATGTCGCAAGAGCCAACGATGTTCTGGATCTTGAAATCCGTGAACTTTGCGTTGAATCCAAGCTTCTGGATGATGCGAGCGTACTTGCGCGAGGCAAGCTTCGAGTCGTCCTCGGATTTCGCACCAGTTACAACCATCTTGCCACTTGCGAAGATGAGAGCCGTCGTCTTGGGCTCACGAATGCGCATGATGACGGCAGCGAAACGCTTCAGACAGTCAGCGGCTGTATGCATAAACAAGCGTGGCGGCGCCGACGAACCTTTGGGTTGTACTCAGCATTTCGCGCATGCAGCGCAATCGTCTTCAGATCCAAGCGGCAATCGAGATTGACCGTGGCAACGATGTTCCTTTGAAAACTCATGTTAAGCGTCATGCTACACAGCAGTCGCCCACATTCATTATACATACTGCAAAGTGGGTGTGATACCACTGGGCCCTTGGTTCGCCACAGGCGTGGCGGCGGGAGTAGCGGGAGTCACCCCATTTCCGTTTGCCGCGTGCTGGCCGTTGACAACGGGTCGTTGACCAGCGTCACCGCTGCTCGATGGAGGAGTCAACTCATTGGTCGCGCCGGGGAACGACAGCGAGCCGGGAGCAGTGAAGGCCTTCGCCTGAGCGGCGTTGGATGGGTGCGTCTGGATGCCTTCCATCTTTTCGTCGAGGACCAAGCAAAGTTTGCGGTTGGGGTCTCGTGCACGAGCAGATCTGTCGAGCCGTTAGCTTCAGACCCGCAAAAGCTGAGGCGATGATGCGTTGATGGCAGGTGATGAAGACACGACTATCCTACAGCTCGCAGGATAGGTGATGTGAACTGGGGTAACAAGGCGTACGTTGCAGCGCATCGCGTTGTTATTCGTCGGTGGCAGACCACTCAAGCACCGGACGAGACGGCCCGCAGCAGTGAATGAACAGTGCAAATTTGGGGGGTAGCACGGGCGGGAGAGGACACCTACCACTAGCGGGAGATGAACAAGCGAATGTCTCCCCTACAAAATGATGCTCGAGCAGGTTGGAATGCTTGCTCCGCAGTGCGGTGGCCACAAAAAAACCTGCAGACGCAGACGAGGCGGGAAATCGAGATTGGAAATTGGCTCGGTCGAGGCGTGATGTATCGCACGCGGGTTCGCGATCGTACCAAGCCTTCTCGAAATCTCGTTTCAATTCAAGACTTGCTTTCTTTTCTATCGTTGTCTACGCACGCGCAACGACCCGATGGCGACGGACGGCGATAGATTTTCGCGTTCCTGTCTTCGTCGGGGTCAACGAGGTCGTTTGCACGGAGGGCGACGGCTCGAAGAACGTATTCCAGTTCTCGATGCCTGCTCGCGAGAGAGGTCGGACGCCGATCAGCCTGAGAGGGCGGGCTCACTCGCTTTCCAGCTCGCTTCCCAGGGACCACGGGCTTGCTGCGCAAGAGAGTGTATGAGAGGCCTTTCGCGGGACGATGCAGGAGATGCAGGCCGGCGGGAAAGGCGTCGTATTGAGCAGAAGAGAGTGCGGCAGAAATGGAAGCAGAGCGTTGCCAGCCAGATCAGGGTGGGTCGTGACGTCGTTGCGAGGGGGGAAAATTAAGGCGGCCGACGTATGTGGTAGGTACGTACGTAAGACCACCGATCAGCACTTCCGCGCGAGAATGGCGGAACAAGCGGGCTGGGGGAGGCCTGGGTACTTATAATTTTGGCACTTGCGGGCCAAGGCATTTCCCCCAGGCAACAAAAGGCCTGTGGCGCCGCCTCTGGCAGGCTAGGCCCAAGGTTAGCGTGCGCGCTAAGGGACCCGCCAGCCAATCGCCGCCCTGGAAAGTGGTGATTTTATCTCCTTTTTTCCCACCATGCAACCCAGTCTGCCCCGGAAGCCCCCTCGAGGTACCTCGGTAGCAGGCCGTGGGTCGATGTACCCGACTCGTGCGCTGTGCGCCGGGTGGCATCAGGGCAGAGGCAAGCCCTGGGCCACGTTTCTTTGTGCTTTGCCCAGTCAGCTCATCGGACATCTGGCCTCTCCGTTCGCTGGACAGTGCCCGAACTTGATTCCGTCCCTTTCCATTCTCTGCCACGCACTCGATCGCCCACGCACCAGAATACTCCTACGTCGCCCACCGCATCGTGAGATCGCGGCACCATGACGAACGAGAACGAGCCAGAGCATCGTCTGTGCTGCCGCCACCGACGACGACGACGATGAAGAGACGACAAAGGAGCACGGCGGAGATGGCCGACCGCCCCAATCATTTGCGTTACGACCGACGACTCCTCTCGCAATGCGCGTCTGCATCGTGTCGCGACGATAAGCAAGCTGCTCCGGGGGCTGGGGCTGGGGGGGGGCTGAAAATTACGCACGGCGAGGTAGGTATGGACCAACGGTTGGCTACGCGCGTCCGTTGTCGCGCCGAAACCCACTGATTTCCCGCCGCCTCGCCCTGAAATTGCCTCCCAGGCTTCGACGCGCCCCCTTACCAGACTGCAGAGACATCTGAAACACCCACCCTCGCCCCTGAAGTAAGGTGCTTCACAGCGAAGAGGCTACGCGACGCTTTCGAGGGAGACGGATCGCGCAGAAGCCTACAACACGGCACCACAGGACCTGCTAGCAGCTCCAGTGGTCGCTTGTTGCCGGCGCACCCAGCCAAATGCGACAAGCCTTGCAGTCTTGTGCGTGCTGGGCGAAGACTGCTGGGCGAAGACCGCTGGCCAGGGGCGCGCATCACGCTCTGGCTGTGGCGACATTTCGCGTCGCACCCATCCTAGCCAGGCGTCGCGACACAGACAGAGTTTTCCGCCCTCTGCGAGGAGGAGGAGACGACGGGTGGCAGCCCGAGTGTGAGTCATGGATTCTTATCCAACCATTTGCCGTGTGCGGCTCTGACCCCCGAGGCTCGCTGTTTGCGGGCTCTGAGTGGCTAGCGGCTCAAGTCTCGGTACTTAAGCCTTGCGCTCCATCAGCCTCCCCAACCGAAGTGGTGGCTGGCCGTCTAGGCGACCTGGCGAAGTCGCCATCCGTCCAAAAGCGATTTTGAAGACGCAGGAAGCAACCTGCATTGCGTCGGTCTCGTCGGCCAAGTTTTGGCGGTTCGCAGCCGTCGCGCAAGTGCCATCTTGGTGATCGTAATGTTGGGCGGCCATGGCCGAAAATTGTGATGCGCCCGGATCTCCAAGTAACGCTACCTCTTCCCGTACAGCCCCAATTTAGGGGCCGTCCCATGAAAGTACCGCGTTAACATTTTCTTGGTCCGCGACCTGGCGCAGAGCCTCCAGCCCTCTGCCGGGACGTGGAGCAGCATCCGAAAAAGTAACATCCACCAATGACCACGCAAATGTTTACTCGTACGAGACGCCTTCATTTAGCTCTTTGCGACTTCGTTTTGACTTTCCTCTTCTCTTCTTGTTGGCCTTGCCGCCTGCAAACCTAGTACTCCAATGCAGTCTGCGCGGACGCTGCAATACGGCGGCCCGACTGGAAAGGACACGTGTAATGTTTTGCTGGTTGCTTCATAACCGTGAACGTCAACAAGCCGCTTCGCCAAGCACTCTTGTATTGTATTCTGCCCGTGCCGACCCCGTATGTATTTTGCGATCATATATACAAAGCCCAAATAACAAAGGAATGTCCAGCGGCAACGCGGCATCTACTATAAAACGGCATGCGCACCGCCAGGTATCGTACAGAAAGGATATCACGTCATGTAGTACTTCGGTCCCTCGCCGCCCTGAGGCACTTGCCAGTTGATGTCTTGCTGGGGAGCTTTGATGTCGCATGTCTTGCAATGGATACAGCTGTTCAGGTCACAGTCAGTCGTCTTGTCGTCCACGTTGTGCCAGCAGCGCCGGGACTTACTTTTGAGAATTTATCTGGAACCTCACGCCGTGGGGCTTTGATTCATCCTCGACGTACTCGTACACGCCGGCCGGGCAGAAGCGGTTCTCGAGGCCCTTGAAGGGAGGGTACGCCTTGTCGGTATGGGCGTCCCAGTCCTTGACCTGCAAGTGGACGGGCTGATCCTCCTCGTGGTTTGTGCCGGTGCGGGAAACACTGGTGAGGATGTCGAAGCTGATCTTGCCGTCGGGCTTCTCGTACTCAATCTTGGGGAACTGGTCCGCCGGCTTCGTGGCAGCATAGTCGGGAGACTTGTGGCTCAAGGTCCACGGCATTCGGCCCTTCAGGATGTACGCCTCCAGGCCAGAGTATGCGACTCCGCCGTAGAGACCAAGCGGCGTGTGGAACGAAGGACGCATGTTGCGCACTTCCTTGAGCTCCTTCCAGATAGGGGACTTGCGCAGAGAGTCTTCGTAGTCGTAGAGGAAAACAGTGCCTTCGTTGGTTTGGCTCAGAGCCGTCCACGCCGCCTCAGCGGCCAGCATGCCAGACTTCATGGCATTGTGCGTCCCTTTGACCTTTGGCACATTGACGAAGCCTGCAGAGTCTCCGATGAGCGCACCGCCGGGGAATGCGACCTTGGGTATCGATTGGAAGCCGCCCTCGACCAACGCCCTGGCGCCATAGGAAATGCACTTGCCGCCCTCGAGGACGTTCTTGAACAGCGGGTGATGCTTGAGCTTCTGGAACTCCTGGTACGGCGAAAGCCAGGGGTTCTGATAGTCTAGCGAGACCACCAGCCCCAGGCTCACGAGGTTCTCCCCAAAGTGATACATGAAGGAGCCTCCGTACACGTCCTTGGGCAGCGGGTAGCCCATGGAGTGAACAATCAGACCCTTCTCAAACTTGGCAGGGTCAATTTCCCACACCTCCTTGAGGCCCAGGCCGTATGTCTGGTGCTGGCTGTCCTTCCGCAAGTCAAATTTGTTGATGACCTGTTTCGTCAAGCTTCCGTGGCACCCCTCGCCAAACATTGTAACCCTGGCATGGAATTCCATGCCACGCTCAAACGTATCCTTGGGCTTGCCGTCTCGCCCAATACCCAGGTCGTTGGTAGCCACGCCCTTGACTGAGCCGTCCGAGTCATACAAGACCTCGGAGGCGGCGAAGCCCGGGTAGACCTCGACGCCGAGCTCCTCGGCCCGCTCGCCCAGCCACTTGACGAACTGGTTGAGGCTTACGATATAGTTGCCGTGGTTGCTCATCTGCGGAGGGGCGGGGATGGGGATGGCAGACTTCTTTGTGAGGAAGCGCATCCGGTCGGTGCCGGCAGGGGTCGCGTGTTCGAAGCGATTCGGGTTGGACTCGTCGAGCCAGTCGGGGATGAGCTCATTGATGGAAGACGGCTGGATCACAGCGCCAGAGAGAATGTGCGCGCCGATGTCGCCGGCCTTTTCCAATACCAGCACCCGAAAATCCTCGTTGCCGGCCTCGTTGGCCATCTGCTTCAACCGGATCGCGGCACTCAACCCCGCTGGACCACCGCCGACGATGCACACATCGACCTCGTCCGACTCGCGCTCAATGCTCGCGGGGTCGAAGGCCTCGTCCGCGCTGGCCATGCGCAGCCTCGCGCCGGTGCTGAAGGCCCGGGCAGTGGGCATGGACAGCCGCATGGCCGGCCGCGCAACGGTCGCGACGGTTCTCGACGCCGCAGCTGCAGGGCGGAGGATCTGCCGCGGCCGCCACTTCGAAATGGCTCGGGTGCTGCGCTGGACGCATCTCGACACAGGTACGGGGGCCGACATGATGCCTGTTCTTGAGGGGAATGGTGCTTTGGCGCTCCTCGCGAACGGCTCAACTCGAGGAGAGATGGGGAGAGGGAAGCGCGTGTCGACGACGTAAGAGTCGAACGAGCCGGCTCCGTTACAATTATCTGCTCGGCAATTGGCCGGTGGGAGCTGTGTGGCCCGGCGCCGCTTGGGGAGCCGGCTGGAGATAGCCGACCCAAGCCGTACGGTCGCTGGACCTGTGGGGAACCTGTCAAGCTGCGCGTATCCTTACCCAACATGTGACATCGCTCGGCTTAAGAAGTAGCGGCAATGTCTTGATGACGCTCGCTCACAAGCCATCTTCGACCGCGACCGGCGGGGCATCTCGGACGTCATGCTGCATTACCTTGGTCCGACCTGTGATACGTCAGGGGTCCCCTCCGCATTCTGCTTCAGGCCATCGTTGGTTCTTGCATTTGCGCTGGTTCCCGTGGTGCTTTTACTTCAATGGATCCTTGACCCTGATTGACAACGGGGCGTGAAGAGCAACCATTTGCACTGAGGCATCCCGTCGTGATCCCGTCTAGGGTGACTTTGAGAGAAGCAATACCACTCTTGCGACGATTTCTCGAACACGGCGGGCGGAAAGGGGAACTGCATTTTCCAGCATGAGGATCTAGGCTTTTGGACATCGAGTGTTCGCCAGACCTGCGTGATTAATACTACTGAGCCTTGTACTTGATACTCCGATCGGAATTGCCAACCAACTCCTGCAATTGAAGAAGATCGTGAGGGGAAAGCAAAGGAACCAAGCGCATAGAAATACCTTTCTCTGTCTAACGTGTTGGGGAGATGTGTTGGTCAATGGGTAGGTGTTGGTGCAAGTTCCGAACGTGCGACTACCCTATATGACAGCATCTCGGCCCCGACCAGATGATGTTGGTCTAAACCCACGCTTAAAACGGGGATTTTCCAGCTTGATCCCTACGGCGACTGCCGTTCGTTCTAACGCCTGTCGACAGGGCGAAAAGAGAGTTGGGCTGTCCAGGCGCCATGTGCGCGAAGCCAACGTAACATTTGGAATCGCGATGCTCTCCACCTCCAGCGCTTACACAGCAGGCCCGGCTGCACATGGACTCGTGATGATCTCGAATAGATCACGGTCACGTCTGCCATACAACCGCACCCATCATGGCCCATTCCCACACCGGAGCCCAGGGAGGAGGGGCCGTCCGATGTAACCCAAGGGATCGAAAGCCGCCGAGAAGCCTCTCGACCAACATGGGGCTCGCCGATCGTTGGACGGACATGCCGCTTTACACGGCACCTGCAGACGATTTCATTTCACCCGCCAGCTACCCCGCATCTCGACTGGACGTTTCTCGGCGTTTTGGTAGATGATAGGTGACGGGTGATCATATGACGATCCTGGGGTTGAGAATCGTCAAGGGCGGAGATTCGCCAAGGGCGGACAATCGCCAAGGGAGCAGGTGAGACATTACTTAACGACATGGGCGCGCCATTTGCTGCGTGGAAAGATGGTCAACACGGGCAAGACGCGCAAATCTGGCTCCATCATCTGCCATGAAGCCGACGCTCGCTCTCGCTCTCGCTCTTATCAGAGGGGCGGCGGCGATTCCCTCAGACTGCCCTGCCTATGACAACTATGCCGCCGACCGCCATACGCCATTTTCCTCCGGCAAGTTCAAATATCCCTACCAGCGTCCAGACCCGCGTTGTCGGACCTATGCAGTTCCAGAGGTGGAGCAGACTATCCAGAGAGTCAAGAGCCAGATCACGGACCCAGATCTATATAGGCTCTTCGTCAACTCATGGCCCAACACGGTCGACACAACCATCCTGTGGAGAGGAGTGTCGAACGACGACCCGGATGAGGAGGTGAGCCCCCTCATAAACGTCTCGGAACGATTGTGTGACTGACCAAAGAAGCTGGCATTTATAAGCACTGGCGATATTCACGCCATGTGGCTTCGCGACAGCGCCAACCAGCTCCAGTCTTACAAGCCAATACTCAACATTGCCCCCAGCAATGAGTCGAACAACATCGCCACTCTTTATCGCGGCGCCATCAATCTCCAGGCACGGTACATTCGCAAATTTCCGTATTGCAACTCCTTCCAGCCGCCGACAGAGTCCAAACTGCCCCCAAACCTCAATAAGCGCCATCTGTTCAAGAGGGGGGACACCGTCAACCCGCCTTACGACCCCAAGGTTGTTTTTGAGTGCAAGTATGAGCTTGACTCGCTCGCGGCCTTTCTGCAGCTGTCCTGGGACTACTACGATGTGACCAAGGATATCCAGTTCTTCGGCAAGTTCCACTGGGCAGAAGCCGTCCAGACAATCCTCAAGACGGCCAACGACATGATGCAGGGGACGTATACGGCCGACGGGCACGTCAACGCATCTCCATATACCTGGCTACGCGATGCGAACAGCGCCACCGAAGTGGTGTCCAACAACGGTGCCGGCAACCCCGTGGTGAGCGACCTGGGCTTGGTACGCAGCTTCTTCCGCCCCTCGGACGACTCGACCATCTTCCAGTATTTTATTCCCGGCAACATGATGTTCTCTCGGTTCCTTAAAGCATGTGTGGTGATAATGGAATCGATTGACAAGGACACCGCTGCCCAGATGACGAAAATGGCCGATGGTATTGCAAAGGCCATCAGCAAACAGGGTATTATCAAGCATCCTAAATACGGTGATATCTACGCCTATGAAGTTGATGGGTTCGGATCGTCGAACTTCATGGTCAGAACCATTTTCCCCTGATGGTCATATTGGCTTGCTAATGCAGCTGGTCAGGATGACGCGAATGTTCCATCGCTGCTCAGCATCCCCCATCTTGGCTTTAAGTCCTTCTCTGATCCCATCTACAAGCGAACACGCGACTTTGTCCTCAGCCACTCGAATCCGTACTTCGGCTTTGGCCCCGTGCTGAACTCCACGGGCGGCCCGCACCTCGGCCCAGGCATGGCGTGGCCCATGGGCGTCATCATGCGGATCATGACGACCAACGACGATCGCGAGATTGTCCGCAGCATAAGGCAGCTGATGGGCTCTACAAGCGGCCTGGGCCTCATCCACGAGTCGGTGAACACTCACGACGATACCAAGTGGACCAGGTCTTGGTAAGTTGCGTCTCCTGTGTATGCAAGCGCTTCGCAATGCTGACTTCCTAGGTTTGCTTGGGCAAACGGGTTGTTCGGACAAATGCTTCTGGATCTAATTGAGAGGAAGCCGGGGCTCCTGAAGAGAAGCTATCAAGCATGAGGTAATTGCAATGGGACGAAGAGGCAAGCTCCGACTTCGTATATCGTCTTAATTAATTCGTAAGCGTAGGAAATGTGTGTGTGTGTGCCACCCGCAATTCTACCAATGAGTCGGATATACATTCGATGCATCGACCGACCAATGCTGTTCTGTGCCTCTCTTCTGCATTCTAACTCAGGTCGAAGCCTGCCCCTGACGTCACTGCATAGAGCAGCTTCTCCCTCAGCGTCGACTCGCTGGTGTACCGCGGAAGCTTGAGCAAGTTGACGCAGGTGCTCGTGCTCGGCAACCGTTCCTCGTCCGTGCCGCCGTCCCTGATGCTGAACATGGGCCGCAACTGGGAGAAGCCCAACAACGGCGCCCGCGGCGTGGAACTCACGTACTTGAGCACATCCCGCCTCTGTGCATCTGTAAAATCGCCCATAACTTTCCAGAACAGCTTGATTGTTGGATGCTCCTCCCCATCATCACCGATCTCGTAGAGGCCGCTGTACACGGTGTTCCGCCGGAGATCTTCAAGATTAATTTCTGACGAGTCTCCACCGACGAGGCGCTGTAGCTCAGACTGGTTGAACATGGATAGCCACGAGGGGCGGATAATGGCACGGAGGCCGCGCAGGAAAGCTGCGGTTTGCAACGATGGTTGGACGACTAGCCGATGGCGAGCCATGTATGAGATGTAAAGCAAGCGGTTATCGTTGGTAACGGGTGTCTCGTCGCCATTTGGTATCAGCTTCCTCGTGATTGTCTTCACGGGCTGCCCCTGTGGTGACACCTGATCCTCAACTGTAAAGTCGAACCCAAGATCAGTGACATTACCGGGGTAATTCTTGAGTCGCAGCATCCCTTTATACAGGTCCTCGTCCATGTCCCGTAGGTCGTTTATGCTGCCCTTGTACGAATTCTCTTCTTTAGGTCCGGCGGAGGGCCATTTCAGGAGAAAGAAGCCAGCAAACGCCAGATCGACAAGGATTCCCTCGTACATACACTTTCCAACGATCCGCCCGAGGAACTCGAAGCGCTTGAGCAAGCTGGCCATGGCGTCTCTCCAGTCAGCGGACTCCTCGGCCAAGCCGTATTGCCGTAGGGACTCTCGCATGGTGTCTGCTGCTGTCGGGTTGGGAAATAGCAGCCCTTGCTCATTTGAACTGAACATGCCCTGATCTCCTCCTGCGTTTCCGAACGCCTCAGACGTAACGCTCGTCAGGAACTCCTTGGTCACCCCGCCGCCGTCAATTCCTGCCTCAGGGGTATCGAACTGATCGACAAAGGTAATCTGAATCGGGTCTTTCAAGCCTTCACCAAGTTGATAAAATTGTTGGTATGCATCTTGAAATAGCTGCCCTCGTCGAATTCTAGCATGATGCCTGGACGAAGGCATGGGAAACATGGGAAAGGGGTTGTCGCCGCCCCTGCGAGCTTTGTCCAACTGGATAAACTGCCGAAAAATCATGACCCGAGTTTCGAAAGGGACAACGAAGGGCATATGTTTGAGGATCTCGAGCTTCGGACCCATTTCTGCCAACTTGCGCTCCCGTTGAGTGCGCATTTGCTGCCGTCTCAATCTCTCCAGTCTGGCATGACGAGAGAGCCGCTGACCTGCGATCGTGGAGTAAAGTCCCGAGTCGATGTCGTAATTGTCCATGTCAGAACCCGCTTCGTCATCGCTTCCCTCAGTCTCTTCTTTGTTCTGTCGTTGCTCCTCCGCTATTACCGCGCTGACAAAGTCTTCTTGCTCAAGCTTACGGGTCATGAGCCAGTGATCAGCTGGAAGAAAGTGCAATCTCGAGTCTCTCTCGTACAGCATTTTCAGTGCTGTAGTGAGAATGTCTCGTAGGGCATCCATGTCAGCCTTAGTCGAGGCCAGCGATGCGGGGCTGGTGGTAGTGAGGCCAGTTTCGAACGATGCGTTTGCCCCCAAATAGGAGTCCAAACGGGATTTGGTATTCGACTCAACCGCCTTTTGACTGTTCGAAAGTTCATTGGCTTTGTAATGTAGGGCAAAAGCCGCATTTTTCAAGAATATAGTTAGGGATTCCACATCCTCGAGAGACAAGCTGCAGGATCGAAGTCGTGACGAGGACGAGCTGATCTCCCTAGCCTGGTTGCTCATGCCGCTTGAAAAGTCTTCATCATCGCTAAGGCGGAGGATGAATATGTACAATTCGAGAAATAGCAGGATGATGCGCCATTCCTGCTCTTCAATCGTTTCAGTCGAGGGCTGAGAGCCACAGCGAAGATATCTTCGAAGCATTTCGGACGGTCTTTCAGACTCAGTCTTCATTTTCAAGAAGACAGAAGTCTTTTTCATAATATGCCACAGGAATTTGACAGTTGGGACCTGACCAGATGCTGTCGGGATTTCTTCAAGGAAGAGGCGCATGCGAGTATCATCAGCGTTGGCGGGGAAACACTGCAGCAGCGTCAAAATATAGCCGGCGAGAATACTTGCTCCATGAGACTCCTGGTTCGAAGGTTGCGCCAGGCTGTCCGAGAAGTCGTGCAGAAGCCGAGAAATGCCATCGTGATCAACAAGCGAGGCCAACTGACGCGATACATATGGCTGAAGCGGCTGCACGATTGAGTTGTCTGCTATGTTGGAGAAAGGTGGTGCAGCAGACTTGATTCCAGAGCGAACGTTGATTTCAGACGACAGGAATGATAGCTGAGCAAGGAGGGCGCCGAGGAAGGCAAACTTGTCCGATGGATTCGCCTTCAGGCGACTCAGGTCGATAAAGTGAGCTAGCAGCCACAGGAGACTATCCTTCGAGACATTTAACGTTGGAGAGGCAACATAGCTTGTCCTAATAGCCTCGGAAAGTTCGCTAATTTGGATGCCATCGGATAACAAGGAAATGTTGTCTTCGAACTGAACTATGTTGTTGCAGGCTAAGAAGTTGAAAGCAAGAGCCTTGTACGCGGATGACATTGCTATTCAAGGCGTCAGTAATGCGACTCGCTCGTAAGAACAAGATCGGCGATGTAAGTGGCACGACGTACCGTCCCCCAAGGCCACCCTGAGCGGCATGGTGAGTGCTTCTTTCAACAACTCTTTCCACTTTGCAGCTTCTTGAACCCGACTTAGCTGAGATAAGCCTTTGTAGTACTCGTCAAGGGATGCTGCTATTGTCAAGGGCGCGTGCGAAATCGTTCGAACCATGATTCTGAGTAGCTGCTCTAGCTCTGGAGGGATGCGGCTGTAATGAGCTGTCAGCAAACTTTTTCGCTCGGGCTTCCAGCGAGGCACCGCCGGTAGCGGATCTCATTGCAGTGAACGTACCTATCTGACGAAATCACGACCAGTGACTTGACGAGGACCTCAACGAAGCGTCGCAGCCGAGCCGGATGCACGTTGAAAGGAGTGATCTGGTCGAGGCCAGCCAGTTCCCAATCTTGGGAGAACAAGAACACTCGCTGGATGTCGTCCGCGCGGCGGGCGGAGAAGAAAGCCAACAATAGGCCGAAGGCAGGCAGGAGTCTCTCGCTCGAAGTACAGCTCGAAGAAGAGCGATACATGCCGTCGAAGGCGGCCCTTCGACTCTCTGCCAAAGCTGTCCTCGCCTTGTGGCCCCTCCATACCTTCTGTATGACGGCTGCTGCCCTAACTCGTTGACGTTCCACCTGTCGCTTCTCCCGCTCGGCCTGCGCATCAGAAACGGTCTTGGTGGCATTCGAGACAACGGCTGGGCTCCATGACGTATTGGCAAAGGGGTTGCCGGCCTGCCCGCTCAAGTTCACGTTCCGGGGCCGCCTTGAGTTCCCGGTGAAGGTCGAGAACATGGTGACGGTAACGTGGCTGCTCTCTAGGCGACGACAGGAGCCGGCAGGCCAAAGCACATGATAGAGAGCTCGTGTGCTTCACCGGAGACAGATGGATGTTGGTGCCGTGCGGTACAGAGGTGGGTTTCTAGAAGATTCAGTGTTTGGATGCTCATCAGTCAGCCAAGTGTTCCGCGTGCCCGGCGACAAACGGCGTTCGGCGCTTGGTGGGGTGTTGGACGATGAGGTCAGGAAGGCCACAGCGCTGGAACACCGAGCTCCGATAAGATAAGGCACCGTTTAGTGGCGCAGGGTGCACGAGCCACGCTGCAGAGGCGCGCCACGGCTCGAGGAGGGGTGATTTTCATGCCCCGTTAGAATTCAGAGATGCGCACTGTATCCTGCGACGCAAAGTTGAATCGTCCACCATTGACCAACCGCACAAGAGCCGTGCGATGTTTTGTCCAAGGAATGCGAGGCCGCAAACTGGATCCATTTTTAGTTAACGCCTTCAAAGAGAGCAGCGGCGAGGGAGTTGTCGGAATGAGAGCTTATGATAAAGAGATAAGGTACCGTACGAGTGCGGAGCACGGAACGCGCGCGCGTAGCTGTCGCTGCGCACATCAGAGTACGATCAGAATGGTTGCCCGTCGCGTTGGGAGTGCCGACGACGGCTCCCTCGAAACGGTCTGTTCAATAAGGTACGCGATGTACCCTTCTCTGCGACTAGATACACGAACTCGGCTCAAATGCATTTCCGCCTAGCAGACGTGGGAGGCGGCCTTCCCAACGATGTTAGTGCGCACGCTTCCCGCAGTGCGCGACCCAAACACGACCCCTCCGGCGCGACTTGCACCGCTTGAAAGCCACAGTGCTGCGAACTGTAGACCTGACGGCACTAGCGCAACCCCAGCAGGAACAAAGGTACCGCTCTTTGGTACTGTGGCACGCCTTGAGAAGGGTCACTCCACCACATGCGCCAGCTTTCGGCAGCCTCTGAAAAAATATCATCTCGACGAAATTTCGCTCTGCCCTCCTTCTCCTTCACCCACCACCCCAACTTATCTCCAAACCCCCAAACACATAACGACGAGTCGGTCCAGAGGTACGGTCTTCGTACGACATCTCTGTTCTTGCTCTTGTTCTTTCAATCAAGAAAAATCAACCAAAAAAATTTGAAAAGCACCCAAAAAACCCCCCTTCCTCTTGTCTCTGCGGCATCGCCTGACAGGACAACGCCAACCCATACAAACCATCATCCACTTTGAGCCAGCCCTTCTCGCTACTCAAAGCCTCCGACATCTACTCTTTGACCAGTACGATCCTCACGTATCCTGCTTCGTACTCCCTGGGACTTTGCGTGCTAACATCACGCCTCCTGCGCAGCCTCCGTCGATCATCCTCGCCACCAATACAAAATGTCCGCCAACACCACCTCCGGCGCTGTTGACCAGCTTGCCAACGACCTCAACAACACTTCTCTTAACGGCAGCGGCGATGCCAAGGCACCTGCCGTCGACACCACCGTGAGCGGTGCGTCCGATGACGCCTCCGCAGCCGCCCCCAGTTCTGCTGCCCCCCACCCGCAGAACTCCGCCTCTCTCTACGTCGGCGAGCTCGACCCGTCTGTCACCGAGGCTATGCTCTTCGAGCTCTTCTCCCAGATCGGCGCTGTCGCTTCCATCCGTGTCTGCCGCGACGCCGTCACCCGTCGCTCGCTTGGCTACGCCTATGTCAACTACAACGCCACGGCCGACGGCGAGAAGGCTCTGGAGGAGCTTAACTACACTTTGATCAAGGGTCGCCCCTGCCGCATCATGTGGTCCCAGCGTGACCCTGCTCTCCGCAAGACCGGCCAGGGTAACGTTTTCATCAAGAACCTCGACGTCGCGATCGACAACAAGGCGCTCCACGACACCTTTGCTGCTTTTGGCAACATCTTGAGCTGCAAGGTCGCCCAGGATGAGAATGGCAACTCCAAGGGCTACGGCTTCGTTCACTACGAGACCGATGAGGCTGCTTCTCAGGCGATCAAGCACGTCAACGGCATGCTGCTCAACGAGAAGAAGGTCTACGTGGGCCACCACATCCCCAAGAAGGACCGTCAGAGCAAGTTTGAGGAGATGAAGGCCAACTTCACCAACATCTATGTCAAGAATGTCGCCAGCGACGCTAGCGACGACGAGTTCCGCGAGCTGTTCGAGAAGTACGGTGACATCACCTCGTCTTCTCTTGCTCGTGACCAGGAAGGCAAGAGCCGCGGCTTCGGTTTTGTTAACTTCACCACCCACGAGAGCGCTGCCAAGGCCGTCGAGGAACTTCATAACAAGGACTTCCGTGGTCAGGATCTGTACGTGGGCCGTGCTCAGAAGAAGCATGAGCGCGAGGAGGAGCTTCGCAAGTCTTACGAGGCGGCTCGCCTCGAGAAGGCCAACAAATACCAGGGCGTCAACCTCTACATCAAGAACCTGGACGATGATGTCGATGACGACAAGCTCCGACAGATGTTCTCCGAGTTCGGCCCCATCACTTCGGCCAAGGTCATGAGGGACTCTCCCGTGGAGGGCGAGGAGAAGAAGGAGGGTGAGGAAGAGGAGACCAAGGCAGAGGAGGCGGAAGAGAAGGACCAGGAGACCAAGAAGGAGGACACCAAGGAGGGCGAAGAGGAGGAGGCCGCCGACAAGAAGGCTGAGAAGAAGTCGGACAAGAAGCTCCTCGGTAAGAGCAAGGGCTTTGGCTTCGTCTGCTTCAGCAGCCCCGACGATGCCACCAAGGCTGTGGCCGAGATGAACCAGCGAATGTTCAACGGCAAGCCTCTCTACGTTGCCCTCGCTCAGCGCAAGGACGTTCGAAAGAGCCAGCTCGAGGCTAGCATCCAGGCTCGCAACCAGCTGCGCATGCAGCAGGCCGCAGCCGCTGCCGGTATGCCTCAGCAGTACATGCAGCCCCCCGTCTTCTATGCTCCCGGCCAGCAGCCCGGCTTCATGCCCCAGGGTGGCCGCGGCATGCCTTTCCCTCAGCCTGGCATGGGAATGGGCGGCGTTCAGGGCGGTCGTCCCGGTCAGTTCCCTGGCTACCCTCAGCAGGGTGGCCGAGGCGCGGTTCCCCAGCAGATGCCCCCCAACATGTACGGCATGCCCGGACAGTTCCCTCCTCAGTACGGTCAGCCCGGCACCCCTCAGTTCATGGCTGCCATGCAGCAGGCGCAGCAGGCTGCTCTCTCGGGTGGCCGAGGCGGCCCGCAGGGCGGTCGCGGCGGCATGCCTGGAGCACCTCCTAACGCTGCCGGTGGTATGCCTGGTGCTGGCATGCCTGGCTTCCCTCCCAACAACCGCCAGCAGGGCGGTATGGGCCGTGGTGGCAACGGCGGCCGTAACGGCAACTTCCCCGCTCAGGGCGGCCGTGGCGCCGAGGGAGGCTCGTCTGTCCTGCAGAACCAGCTTGCGGGAGCGCAGCCGGCCCAGCAGAAGCAGATTCTTGGCGAAATCATCTTCCCCAAGATCCAGGCCATCAACGCGGAGCTTGCTGGCAAGATCACCGGCATGCTTCTGGAGATGGACAACACGGAACTCATCAACCTGTAAGTTTTCCCGTTCGCATCGACTCACATGACTGGCTGCTGACTTTCCGAAAAGCATTGAGGATGACAGCGCCCTGAAGGCCAAGGTCGATGAGGCGCTTGCGGTCTACGACGAATATGTCAAGGCTCAGGGCACCGAGGAGACCAGCGATGCTAAGAAGGAGGAGGAGGAGACTAAGGCTTAGGCTCTTGAAGTCAATCCCTCATTCTCGAGAAAGCATCTCATTTGTTGATTCCTTAAGACTTGTTATCTCCGGACGAATTTCGCCCCATAGGTGGCGATGAACATGACGTCTGCTTCATAGCCGCCTATGGGGATTGCATTGTGTACAGATAGACTTCGTTGCTATTCTTCCCAAGAAGGAAGAACAAAAGTTGCGGGACGTCGGTGGAAGGGCAACCTCTGGAGATCAGTGGCCCCCGTTGCCGGACACGGCCTCGGCGCATTGGTCCATCGACGGGAACCCATTTTGGAAGGCGTTGGAAGGATGTCGATTTTCGTGGAGACCGCCTGGAGAAAGGCCTATACCCCTCAGAACGAAACGGCCCACGTTTTTCACTGGCAAAATTGACAACGAGGTTATGCGGACAGGACTTTTAATAAAGCACTAGTTACTGAACACTTCTCGTGGTGATGCGCGGCCATATCCTGCCGCGATAAGGCGATTCATTTGTCACAATAGTGCGAAATGGTAAATGATTTGAGAATCTTTCTTTTGAGCTACGTCTTGGGTGCTGCACCGCGCGACTGCTATCAAACCACTTGGTCATCGCGTGAATTGACACACCCTGATATCCCGACCAATGCTGCCCATGTGTTGCATTCGCTACATACATAAACGCCGAACCACTCATGTGAAACCAAAGCCATAGCCGGCCCATGCCGAATCGATGTTGCCATAAAGAGAAAAAAAGACCAGTGAAACAACTCGAGACTCCCCGTTGTATGTTCTCTTGGCGCCCCAACGCCTGCGAAATAGACGACTTCCTTGGCAAGGGAGGCGGCTACATGCTGCCCGACGCATAGTCGACGGCGTTGCCGTTGACGCCCTGTCCTATTTCGGGCACCCCAGCGTACTTCCTGGAGCGGTCGATGGAGTAGAGCGTCTCCATGACCTTGGTCTTTTGCTGGCGGCGAATATCCGAGAGGTAGTCGCGCACGCCGGCAATGCCGCGGATCTGGTCCTCGAGGGTGAGGGTGCTCGAGTTGAGGCCGCGAACGAGCTGCGAGGCCAGCTTGCCGCGGACCGTCTCCAGCGACGCCTTGAGGCCGAGGAGCTTGCCGTGGTGGCTGACGAGGTTGCCCTTGTTGCGAACCGTCTTTTGGCGCACGTCGTGCAGCAGCGCCTTGTTGCGCTCAAACTTGCGCAGCTCGGCGGCGCGCGGGCCCAGCATGCGCGCCCAGAGGCCTGACAGCAGCTCTGCGTGGAACTCGTCCTGCGTCGACGACTCGTGCGCAACGTGCCGCGCTAGCTTGAGGAAATGGTCGTCGATGTCATCGAAAAGCGCGAACAGACTGACGCTGTGCTCCAGCTCATCTTGGATCGCTTCCTCAATGGTGGATATGAAGGCCGTGAACAGGCGCTGCACCATGCGCTGCTCGCGCTGCGGGTTGCTCATGCCGAAGACGGCCGTGGTGACGCGGCCAAGGCGCGTGGGTGCGCCCGCTGAGTCTTCGAGGACATGGGCGTCGGAGAGGAGGTTGTGGATGTTGTCGTACGCTTGAGAGAGATGAGACGGCGGAGCGCGGATGTTGAGGCGGTTGAGGTGCATCTTGGCCCAATCCATTACGTCGAGGATGCTGCGGTTCACCCAGTCAGCGCAAAGTCGCGAGCTGCAAGCGGTGGGCGCATTTCATGGAGGCGAGGGTAGTGAAGACTCACGCGTCAATGTCCCCGTCGACGTGGGTGTGGAACCTGGTGAGATCAAGGACGAGCTTCTTCATCGTTTCGCTGATGGCATCCAAGCTCTGCACAATGGTGTCGGCGTCGCTCATGCCACTGATGCGTACCGACTCGCCGAGATCCCACACGGCGATGCTCGTGGACTGCAGGTCCTTTACATGCGCAACGGCCGGCTCGGAAAAGTAGATGAGCGGCTCAAAGGAGCGCGCTAGGCCTGCTACTTTGACGAGGTCGCCGACTGGCCGAGACGCCGCGGGCTTGGCTAGCATTTTGGCCGTGGAGATGACCAGCGCAGCGACGAGCAGGCTAACCAAGCTGGTGGTCCAGCTCGACGTGACCGCGTGGTATCGCTTCTGGAGAAACGAGATGGCATTTTCTATAGGCTTGGTGCGTTGGAGGACTTCGGCGCGGACTGCGAAACGGATATCTATTGAAGACGCATAATTAGCGAACAAGGGTCCCCGTGCGCGTTTGCGCATCGATAAAATCAATCAATCACTCACAATTCTCAGGCTGTGGTGGCGATCTCGTGTTTGCCAGAGGCATCTCCAGAGGCTGACCCTCCTGCCTCACCTGCACTGTCGAATCCGCCCCTGGCCCCGGACTCGGGCTTCGGCCCTTCTCTGGACTCAAGCTGCCCTGCGGTAACCTCGTGCGGATGGCCTGCTCGAGCACCCCGTCGTCCTCGCTCTGGTCGTCGTCCGACTCCGGAGACATGGCTCTATATCGCTCCGGCTGGGGCTTCCAGAAGCCGCGACTCCGGTCTCCGTTGCCGAGATTCCGCCACGCCGGCGGCGAGTACCCACCGACGGAACCGATGTCCGAGTCCTCGAGATCCTCCGTAGCCGGCTCGCTGGGCTGGGCCGACGAGTGGCGCATGCTCGTGGGGCTGATCGGGTGCTCGAAGTCTTGCAAAGAGGCGTCGAGGCCGTCGAGCGGGTCGCCCATCTCCGTTGCCGGCGCTTGCGACCACGAGAGACTGTTGGCGCAAGACGAGCTGTCGCTTATCGCTGCTGCCGGGAGGCGGCGGCAAGGGCAGTGCTTTGTCGGCGATGAGGCGCCGGTAGGATGGCAGGGCTGGCAGAGAAGGGAGCGACGGCAGCGTGGGAAGGCTGCGCGAGATGCGCCCAGACAGGTGGGGAATGTAGAGACTGAGGAAGACGAGGATGATGACGATGGAGGCGAGGTAGCTGCTGGGAGCGACGTTGATGCTGATGAGCGAGACGTTGTTGTGGACGGTCAGAAGCGAAGGCATGGAGCCGGCGCATCCAGAGCCCCTCGTCGTCGAGCGATGCGAAAGAAAGGGCCCGACCAGTAACGAACGATCAGAGGTGAGCGCCGTCACACCGCCGTCGCTTTCGCAAGGTGTGTCAATGAAGCGCGGTTGCGAGTCGTCGTCGGGGTCGCGTCACGCGCTGCCTTTGGCCGTTGTCGAGCTTACTGTAGGCGTTAATTCTAAACACGGCCGTGCAGAGGAGGGAAAGGGCAAGAAACGCAGCATTGGAAAGGGCCGCATCTTCGTCGCATGGCCTTGGGTCGCCTGGCTGGCCCCCCCCC